>CM076569.1:770323620-770923620 GCA_034641835.2 Pinus albicaulis
CTTGTGCGAGCCAAGGTGCCATCATTCCGATCACCTTTGTACACATTTTCCTCTTTCAGATTATAATAAAATGGCTCAGCTTTTCTCCATGTTTGTAGTGTTTTTCATCATGTCCCTCTATTTGCTGTAGTTATTGTTTATGTTGCTTTATATTGTTGTTTATTTCCTATTTGCAATATTACATATCCAAGGTCCGGTGTTTAATTGTGGTGAACTTGGACACTTCGCCAACACTTTTCCTAAGAAGAAGGACAAAGGATCTTCTGAATCCAAGGCAACAACAACAAAGGACGATGGGAGTGATGATGGCGTAGCCATGAGTGCTCATGAGCTACGTAAGTGGGGCGATATGGATCTATAGAGCAACTACAGAGAGGTGGCAGGATCCTTGAGGTGCCAACTCTTGGATCACATACGAGCTACAGGAACCTTAAGACGGTAGCAGGGCAAGTGGAGTAGTGGGTGCGCGAGATCACAGTGAAGCGAAGGGCAGAGCTGGATGCTGTAGAGGGAGCAGTGCAGTGCAGAGGCAGCAACAGCTTAGAAGCAACAACAATGCTTAGGGGCTGGTGGGACTCCAACATCGCAAAGGATGCAGTGTTTATGCAGCGCAGTGCTGTAGCAGCGTAGTGACTTCAGTCGGACAACACCGAGCAGTAGCTAAGGAAGCTTCAATGATGAGATGCAACCCAACTTACTTGTCTGTCAAAGATTGGGTGATGGTCCTTCAGTTGCTTACTTCTCAGCAACTGAGTTGCAGTACAGCAGTTAGTAGTGGCAGTGCTATGGGCAGCATGATGCAACAATTTGAGAGGGAGCTGTAGTACGGATGTGGCATTGACGTGGGCAGCAGTATAGAAAGCATTAGCGCAGTGGATGGAGGGCAGTAGGCCAAGCATCAACAACACAAAGACCGATGCCGAGATCTTGTGATACATGGTGTGGATATATTGCTAGAGCAGACTCCGTGCTAAGAGGGAGTGTTGAGATTTTGGGGTAGCATTGGGTGTGCTCTAGCCCTAAAATTTTGTGGAGGGGCTAATACACACAAGACCTCCAAAACCTAGAAAGCGTTTGGAGAAGTTTCATGTGGTGTGTGAAATATTAAAATAATTACTTTTTTTAATGAGGACCCTAAGTCTAACTTAGGGAATTAGAAAAAATTAAAGTGAATTAATTAAACACATGTGATGAAATGTTCTAAGTTGACGCGGATCAATTAGTCTTTTAATCTAAGTTGTCCAATAAGAGATTAAATCACGGCAGTTGATGTGTCAACGAAAGTATAAAGCCAGGGTCAGTTGGAGACACACACACAGAGTCTAAGAGATCGAATTCTTCTGATGAAGCAGTGCTCAGACGAAGATCAGATCTGAGTGACTCAGAGTTGCAACGAGGGGTAGATGCAGTGATTGGTCAAGAGAGCCAAGAGTACAGTGCAGAGCAAGGGCAACAAAGACGCAGTGGAGGCAACGCAGCCATCAGAGGGAGTTACGTAGCCCCTCAGGAGGGTGACGCAGGTCCACGTAGAGGCAACGCAACATCTCCAAGGAGAAGTCCTGAATTTTGTCGGGAGAAGGGTTTCTGAGCCAGGAGGGCTAAAACCGAGATTCGAGAGAGGCAATTCCACGCAGAGCTAGGGTGACGCAGTTCTTCAACCAAGCTACGCAATTTCTGCGCAAAGCTAGCTAGGGTTTCACCAATTGCTCATCCGGATCAGTCGGGACTTACGAGAGTGAGGTATATCTCACATTTCTCTTATTGTCGAGGTTTTCTCTGTTGGGTTTTTCGAGTTTATGGCACCCTAGATGTACTCAGAAACTGTTGCTTTATAATAATAAACCCTTATATCTATTGCACCGATTTTCCCGCATTGGGTTTTTCCAGGGACATATGTCCAAAAAATCTGTGTCACTTTGTCGAATGAGAGTACTATTCAGTAAATGATTTGTATGTGTGTAGGCTGCTAGTTGTGTTTACTTGGATATTTTCTGAATATTTTCTAAAAATAACTTGTATAATTAAATCACAAGTAGGAGAAGTAAATCAAGGTACTGTAGTATGATTTCTGTAATGTTGTATTCAGAAATTTTCACGGATTACGATAACATTAGTTCCAACACTGACCCTTCCAAGATGACCAAGAGTGAAAGACATTTGGTTAGTGTCTTTTCCCCTTTGAAGTTGAGTGATGATCCTAAACCATTACCTGAGAAATACAACCGATGGTTACCCAAATTCAAGGGCGATGCGACCATGAGTGCCCATGACTTTGTTGAAGAATTCTACCGACACATGTCCCATAGAATGATCTTTGATGAAGATAGGCTCATTATTCTTTTTTCTTTATCACTTGAAGGACAAGCAAGAGAATGGTACCTTAGTCTTCCCCCAGCATGCATCGAAGATTTTGATGGATCTAATCATGAAAAGATGGTCATGCAATGCTCAAGGAACCTTTAATATTGGGAAATTTTATCAAATAAATAAGGGAAGGGAAGACATTCGGGAATTCATTCAAAAGTTTGATAGGGTAGTCTTGGATATCCCTGATCGCTTAAAACCCTTTGATGCCAACATCCTTGACAAATTTATTAAAGTCGTGGGTGGTCACCTAACTTATGCATTGAGGGACAAGAAACCTTCTACGTTGGCTGAAGCTAAAGAAATAGCAATGTAGATTGAAGAAAACCTACGTATCTCGAGAATGGATGCCAATGACCACCCTAAGGCCAAAATCGAGACAAAGAAGGAAAAGTCTAAAGATAAGCATGAAGAAAGCCTTCTGACCATCCTTAAAAAAATGGAAAATCTTAGTGAAGAGGTCCACTCACGGGATAGGATAGTTATGAATAAGATCACCGCATTGGAGAAGGCCCAAGAGTCTAGTTACATTCCAAGGGGAAAACCTTTTCCTAAAAAGCAAAGTGAAGAAGATAAGCCAAGCTCATCTCAAGTCCCGAACACTTTGGCTCCAACCAATGCGGTGGAGAAAGATTCATCTTCTGAAAATGAGCAAAGTGAGAATGACAAGAGTGATAATGAAGAAGTAGACAAGCAGGCTAACCTTGTAGAATCTAATGTCTTCAATATTTTGTTAGGGGGTTCATACACTCATCCTCCCGTTAGTGAGGTCACAATCAAAGAAGAGAAAGAGGAGCCTATTCTTAATGTTGATACTCATAATGGAAGATTCAAAGGAGTGAAATATTCACGAAAGGATAATAATAAGGACCCCGCAACCTCTAAGGAACCCAACAAAGATAACTCGCCTCCCAAGCAAGCCCCTCCTAAGGAAGCTCCTCTAAAAATCCTCCTAAAAAGGATCCCTAAACTAAAATTGAGCCTAAAAAGGACCCCCCAAGAAGAGATAACACTAATAAGAAAGAGAAGGGCAAACAAGCTAAACTTAACATTGACTTAGAACTACAATAGGGAAAATAACTATACCCATTCCTTTAAAAGAGATTGCGAAACTTCCTGAACAACAACAACAAATTAAGAGGTCCCTAGGTTTTGAGGAGGAAGAGTTACCTGAAGACTTGCAAAACATTCATATTCCTGATCATAACCCCGGGCATGAACCTTTTATGCTCACTTTGGCTATCAATGACCTCTTATTACATAATTGTATGCTAGACTCAGGGGCTTCCGCTAACATCATGCCTTTAAAAGACATGAAGCAATTGGGTCTCAACATCACTCGGCCATATAAGAAGGTATGTGGTTTAAACTCTAAGCGTGTGAGAGTGGAAGGTCTCATAAAGGATCTTAAGGTTTCTTTGGCTAGGAACCCCGATATATCCCTTCTCATGGATGTTGTTGTCATATATATTTTTGATGTATGGGGAATACTCTTGTCTAGAAAATGGGGAGCCACTGTTGGGGGTCACGTTCAAAAGGAATTTTCATACGCCACTATCCCGCAATATGATGGAACTCGTTTTATCCTCTATAGAGATCCTACTTACCTTTCTTGTTGATTTGTGGTAGCATCAAATATGCTCTAAGCCTCAAAATTTGTGGAGAGGCTTAGACACATATTCCAGATAACCCATAAATCATTTGGGAAATTCAACGCAGAGACGGTTTTACTTATAAATTAATTATTTTTAATGAGACCCTAAGTCTAAACTTATGAAATTAAAATAATTAATGGGTATTAATCTAAATTGTGGGTGTAACTTCTAGAAAAAACAGATCAAGTCAAAATGTAATCTTAGTTGTTGATTGGAGATCTAATCTCGGGCATTGAAGTCTCAACAAGAAGACTATAAAGAAGAGCTGATGGTCATTTGGAAAAACACATCGAGAGATCAAGAGATCGAATTTTCTGAAGTGAGCAGTGCTTAGAGGAAAACTTTGATCGAGAGATTCTCACGCAGAGAGGGGCAGAAGCAGTTTTGGTCAGAGGATCTTCTCTAGGACCAAGAATACTCAGTAGAGAGGCAGAGAAAGACACAGAGGAGGCAGCGCAGTGCCCAAAGAGGGTGACGCAGGGCCACGAAGGCCACACGTAGAGGCATCGCAACATTTATGAGTTGAAGTTTGAGATTCAACAAGGAGATCGGGTCCCCGAGCCGAGAGGTGAAATCGAGTTTCTGGTGATCGATCCGGCAAAGGGCGTGCGGTCCATCGGAAGGTCCCCACGCGGAGCCTACGTAATTGCGTACGGAGGCAACACAAAGGGTGCGGGGTTTCGTCGGTTCAGCCTCTTTGGATCAGTCGGAACTTGTAGAGTGAGGTAATCTCACAATTTTTCTTCTGTAGAGTGATATTCTGTCTTGGATTTCTGACAAGGCATCCAAAGATTGTATTTAGAAATAAGCCTTTGCTTAATAATAAAACCCTCGGATACGATTTTCCGGCATTGGGTTTTTTCGGGGATGTTTGTCCAAAAACAATGGTGTCTTGTGTGATGTTTTTCTTTTTGCTGAGTTTCTTGTTTCGCCATATTTAATTAATTAAGTGAAGATTGCAGTAGTAATTTGTTTCAGTATTTTTAGTAGAACACTGTAAATAACTTGTTCATTAAATAACAAGTAGGTGAAGTATTTTCGGTTGGCTGCAGTAGGATTCCAGACTTGGAATTTTCACATGGTATCAGAGTGTTGCAGGTGAGACAAGAAGAGCAGATCCAACGCTGAGAAGGAGGCCGAATAGATGCAGAAGGCAACAATTCGAATCCCCAGAGGTATTGCACAGTCCAGGTCAGGAAAGTCTCTCTCTGAGTGAATCGACAGAGAAGAAGGGCTTCTAGATCGAGATTTTGACGAGCCAGAGGGAGTAGCACAAAGCCTTAGCGTAGAGCTGGTGGGATGCAATTTTTCTACAAGCAATTTGCTGGGCAGAAAGTCGTCAGAAGATTGATAAGAAGCACAGCGAGGGAATTTTCTTCCTCAGGGAATTCTTAGCCGGTGAATTCTATTTTCGAGATTTGAGCAGCAAATCTAGGTGGCTGATCTACAAGCTCCAGCAAGGAGTGCGTAAGCTAGTCCAGTGTTGCGCACAGGAGAAAGAGAGGGAGCAGATTCGACATTTTCTTGACCGCCATGGCAACTCACGGGCTTAGAGATCAGGATCGGGTGGAGGGAACCTCCAACTATGTAATCTGGAAGGCTCAAATCACATGCCTTCTAGATGAATACGATCTCAAGATTTTCGTGACTAGTAAGGTAGCTATCCCTGCAGATCCAGATCCGCTGAAGAAGTACACAACTGATATGGCGAAGGCGAAGAGGCTGCTCCTTGATGGAGTTAAAGATCACATAGTGTCCCACATAGCCAGCAAGGACATAGCTAGGCAGGTGTGGGAAGTGTAGCATCGCTATACGAAGGATCTTCTGAATAGTGGAAGATGTACTTAGAGCAGAAATTGAGGATGATTCAAATGCAGAAGGGGGAGCGTATTGTTCCGTTCTTGTCTAGCTTTAGGAAACTCATGATCAACTAGCAGTCGTGGGGTCCACACCTCAGCCTACCGCGATGGTAAGGCTGGCCCTCAACGCAGTCACAGAAGAATGACAGGTTTTCGTCTAGAGCATCTTGGGCAGAGCAACCTTGCTGAGCTGGGAAGAGATGTGGGCTGCTCTTCAACAAGAAGAGCTAAGGAGGGACCTAGTTAAGTGCAAACTTGATGGTAGTAGTGGTAGTTGGTCGAAGGAAAAGGAGGAGGAGGAAAATGCATCACTTGCATCCAAAGGGCAGCAGGAATAGCGGAGATGTAAGAAGGACGTCTCGAAGATAAAATGCTTTAGGTGTGGTGAATTTGGTGACTATGCTACCCAGTTTCCTTTGAAGAAAAAGGACAAGGACGAGAAGCATGATCTGAAGGCTGCGAGCGTGAAGATCAATGAGGATAAGTATGCCATGAGTGCCCACGCATCTCCAGGAGGGAGATGGGGCAACATTGAGCTGGCCACCCAAACTCGGATGCGAAACTTTTTAACTTGAATATCTTTGCAAAAAGTCCTGATCTTGAGATCAGATCTTACTCTCCAGGGCCTAGATCTATCTCAGATTAAATTTTTTTTTTCTGAAAACCCTCAAATGTCACCTGCACAAAACCAGAAACCAAAACCCAAAAACCCAACACATATACAAGAATCGAAAAATGAAACCCCAATCCCGAGTTAGAAATCAAAAAAACTAAAAAAATTCTAAATATTTACACCATTAAAAATTACAGAACTATGCTTTTTTTCACCCGAGGCCGCGGCTATGCCCTCTCCACGAGCCCGTGTGCTTTGCGCTCTCTCTCGACCCCTTCGGTCGTCGGTTGCTCCGGCTCTAGCATGGCCCCTCCCGAGTCCTCCCCGGAGGTGGCCCTTCTCCCCGATCCAGGCCCAAGCCTTTTGCTCTCTTCGGCTCCTTGGCCCCCCCCTCACCCTAGGCCGGCGATCTCAAAAATTTGTGGAAAAGCTTGATGGGCTGCGGGGAGGTTGTCCTTCCACCTTCTCTCCCTCGTATGGCTACCCTTTCTCTTGCTGAGAAGGGCCTTATTGGTCAGTTTAACGAGCTTTGGCCCTCGCCGAAGACTGTGCAAAGATGGGTTGAATGCAACTGGTCTGACAAGATCAATGGCAAAATCTCCATTCGATTATGCGGAAGGGTGTATTTCACCTTCCACTTTGAAACAAAAGAAGATAAAGATCTGATCTTCAGAAACGAACCCTATTTTATGGACACCAGAGGCCTGTACCTCAACAAATGGACGTTGGACTTTGATCCTAGATGTCTCAAACGTTGTACCTGTCTGGGTGTGCCTTCCTCACCTCCCTTTATACTGTTGGGGGGATGATTCAGTTAGAGCCATCGGGAACGCAGTTGGAAAATTCATTGATCAAAGTGAACCAAAGGACAACATGCAAGCCTGCGTCAGGATCTCTGTCGAGGTGGATCTGGGCAAAGGCCTCCCCAAGGCCATCAAGCTCAAAGTGGATGAATGGACGCATATCTAGTAACTCGACTACGATTAGATCTCGTTTAAATGCAAGTTATGTCACGAGTATGGTCACTTTGCTAATCGTTGCTCAAAAATTATTAATGTTGAAAGCCCGGAGACTGGTCTGCAATGGGAAACTGTTAAGAGGAAGAAGACCACCTCGAACCCTAAGAATATCTCCCCTGTTGTGCCTCCACCTAAGCCTAATCCCTTGCCCTATTCTTCCCCCAAGATCCCGAATCCAAGTCATCAACCTTATGCTTCTTCCTCTCCCCCCCCCCCCCCCAAAATCCTCAGTGGATATATCCAACTCCTTCTCATCCATCTCCCCCCCTAACGAGGATCCCCCCCTTCTTGCCCCTCTCTCTCAACCTGACTCTCCTCGAATCGCTCCCTCCATCCCCGACCCTCCTTCCTCCTCCCAAGATCCCTCTTTTGTCTAAATCACAAGAAACTCAGCGAAGGAGCATGGAGCAACTCTTGAAACCCAAAAAAAACATGGTCCTGGAAGGAAATCTACAAAGCAAAACCGTGATGAAAATTCACAAAAGGATATAGCATTGGGTACCTAGAACCCCATCGAAACTTACATACTGGGACAGAATAGCAAGGATACAGGACAAAAGGAACAAGGAGGGAAAGCAACTCTCCGAACAGCCTTTTTGCAATGATGAAAGTTCTCTAGTGGAACAACAGGGGTCTAGGACACCCCTCCAAAATAGCAGCCCTAAGAGATCTAATAAATCAAGAGAAACCGGAAATAATTCTCCTACAGGAAACAAAGCAAGGAAAATTAGAAATGAAGGCAATAATTAACAAAATGAAGCATTATTGTGGCGCCCTATCTGAATCAAGGGGGGCCTCTGGTGGATTAGCCATCCTTTGGAATCACAACATATGGAAACAAAAAGACACTATGGTAAATCAGAATTGGATCAAAGTGACATTATAAAATTGCAAAGAGCAGAAAGAAATCATAGTTTACAATGTTTATGGCCCTAATCATTATAGAGACAAATAACTCTTCTGGAGCTCCATCAAAGAAGATATGGGCGATGAGGACAGTAGCAATATTATAATGGGAGGGTATTTCAACTTAATTCTTCATGCAAATGAGAAAAGAGGAGGCTACTTCAACCAAGACCCATCCAGAGACCAGCTTGAATACATAATGCAAGACCACGAACTGGTGGACATTGCACCAAAGAATTGTAGATACACTTGGAGCAACAGAAGAATAGGAAGAGGCAACATCATGGAAAGACTTCAATGAGAATCCTAGTTTCTAAATTTTTGAAGATGTTCTATGCTTGATGCAACTTTTCTTTTATCCCCAATGTCAGTCAGCAATCACAAAAACAAGAAAGTAAAGTGCCGATAGAACATACCAGTAGATCGACAGAAGACAAGCTAGAAAAATATAAGTGTGTTGGTGCGTTACGGCAGTCAACAGGATGCTTCAACCAGCAAAGTCTCAATACAGTCAGCCAACCAGAAGTGACACACACATAGCCCTTAAAGACAGCTCATCAAAAATCAACATAATTCAACAAAAGAATCCCACATCCAGATTTCCGGCATCATCTAGATTTACAGCATCATCCATATTTACGGCATCCAGATTTACGACATCCATTTCCGGCATCATCCATATTTACGACATTATCCAGATTTACGGTATCCATTTATGGCATCATCCATATTTACAGCATCATCCAGATTTACGGCATCATCCATATTTACGACATCCATTTACGACATCATCCAGATTTACGGCATCATCCATATTTATGGCATCCATTTCCGGCATCATCCAGATTTACGGCATCATCCATATTTACGGCATCCATTTCCAGATCATGAGGATGTGTGTGATGAGATGATTGAAATGTCCTCCAACGTTGACCCTATTTATATCAATCACTGAGGGTGTGTGACACATTTGCTGGGGGTGTAAAACCTTAAGGCCGACTTGCACATATTTTGGAAGTATTAAAAATAAATTCAAAATAAATGTTCTGCTCATCGGATCAAGATGATCTTTAGATCGATCTTGCACCTCTTCGAAAGAGGAACCGAATAAAATTATTGTTGTCTTCATCTGAGCATCACAACATGGAGTTTGGACGTAGTTGTCCAATTTTAACACTCCTTCTCAACTAGGGAGAACTCCATCCACCTATTCAATCAAATATCGTGTGTCATGCCACCGTAACTTGCTTTGCTAGCCTCTTTATTTCAGAACAGAAGTGGGTCAGTCACAAAGACATCATTCCCGGCTGACAGATTCAGCCCAAAGGTCCGAAACCTCTATAGGACTCATAAAGAGTCTCATACCAACCTGGAGTTAGTTTATCTGACTCGAAGTCAGTAGGAGGTCTGAAACCTCACTTGGACTCAAGAGAGTCATATATACTAACACGAAGTTAGTCCCACTGACCTGAAGTCAGTTGGAGGTCCGAAACCTCACATGGACTCAAAGAATCACATACCAACCCGAAGTTGGTTTATCTGACTCGAAGTCAGTAGGAGGTCCAAAACCTCACATGGACTCAAAGTGTCACATACCAACCCGAAGTCAGTAGGAGGTCCGAAACCTCACTAGACTTGATCCCAGATCAAGTGGTTGGACACGTGTCATCCTAGATAGAGAGTACGGCAATCTCTGATGCACCCATCAATCTTTGCTACTAGTCTCTAGCTTTTCCCACCTCATTGGCCAAATGAGAGGTACTTCCCATGAGTCTGGAACTCAAATGGGTAGGATGCATACGGGGCGCAGATCATGAGAGGCAAACCAACTCAATCATCATAACGGTGGGGCCCAAGCACACCAACAAGGTTCGGCAAGCCTAGTCCTGTGGTTGCTTATAGCTCCGAGAAGCTATCCCCAAAGCCCCCCATAGCTCCCAGAGCTCATCGTCCAATAGGACCCTCAGAATAGGGTTGTTCCACGATACCAATATTCTCACGGAAGGTTAGGAACATGACCTTCCCCAAGGGCATTATGAGAATATCCGCGACCTGCTCATCAGTTCCTATATGATCGAGCCTTACGGCGCCTCGCTGTACTATATCCCGGATAAAGTGGTACCAGCCATCAACATGCTTGGATCGTTTGTGGAACACGAGATTCTATGACAAACGAATCCCCCTCTAGTTATCACAAAGGATAACGGTGGCATCTAACACATGCTCAAACAACTTACTGAAGAGCTTTCGCAACCAAGTGACTTCACAACAGGCCATACATGTTACAATGTATTCGGCCTCAGCGGTGCTCAAGGCTACTGACTTCAGTTTCCTGCCCGAAGCGGATCTACGTGTGAAGTAGCATCTAGATGTGCTCTTGCGATCCACCACACTGCCAGCCCAATCGGCATCAGTATATCCATGGAGTGTCATACTCCCAGCAGTGTATCTCAGCCCATGGTCTATCGTGCCTCAGAGATATCTCAAGAGTTTCTTGGCACCAACCCGGTGAATGTTATGATCAACCATGTGTTGACTCAAAGTGTTCACTACAACATACGTCTGGATAGTGTTCACTAAGAACATTAGGGCCCCTACGAGTTGAAGATACTCAATAGGATTTGCTATGGGCCCAACGTGACGCCGCCTTTTTAAAGTTCGGCTCCATTGGTGTCGACACGAGTTACGGTCCACCATACTACATCTTTCCGGAAGCTTCTGGTATTTTTCCTTCGAGAAAGGAAAATCTCCACAGTCTCTGCCCGGACCTCCGAGCCTGATAGGGCATCGGTCTAGGTCCTTCATCTCGAACCACAACGGTGAGCTCCCTCTTGTCTTGATGAATGAGAGGGACAACACCTGTCAGGAAGAGGTCGTCCACATACAGCACCAGAATGAGAGGCTTCTCTGTATCAACCTTGAAGTAAAGGTTCGGATCAACATTACTACGAGTGAAGCCTGGCTTCATCAGGTAGCTATCTACCCTCTTGTACCAAGCTCTGGGTGCTTGCTTCAACCGTAGCATAGTTTTAAAAACCGGCCGGTTTGAACCGGTAACCGGCCAAACCGGCCGGTCAGATGGCCCAGCGGTCGAAACCGGCCAAGCAACTTCCTTCTCCGGTTGAAGAGGGCATTTCACTTTTGTTTTGCCATAGGACCTAAACGGCCGGTTAGGAACTTGGAATGGCTCGGCCGGTTTAGCCATAAATGTTAGGTTCGTCCTAATCGGTCAGTTAAGCTTTAGGGCTGATTTGTTTATAAGGGGGGGGGTTCATTTAGCTACTCTTTCCCTATGCAGATCCACGCACGGCCAGAAATGGGTTTTAGGGCTGATGTGGAGGTAAGGGAAGCATTGACATTTCATGATAATGTTAAATTCTTAAAGTAAAAGGATGAACATTACCATGAAATGACTCAGGATGTTTAAGAGTGGTTTCGACCTCATTAGATTTCATATGGAGAAACTAGAATTTTAGTTTTCACTCAAAATTCAGCAGACTAAATGGTTTTCAGGGTTTCATGGTTTGGGAATTTGCAATGTTTCCATTTGATTCTATCATGTGTAAGGGAATGATATTGGCATTTGATCAAGAGCATGAAGTCCTTTAAGAACCTTGACGTACCCTTCAATCAAAGGAAAACAACTGGTTAGGCATGCTAATCTTTTTCTACCACATTTTAGGGTTGAGGAGATGAACTCTTCACTCAAACCAAAATCATTGGTTAGGCATGTTAAACTTTTTCAATTTCTATCATGTTATAAGGTTGAGCAATCCAAGTCTGAAAACTTTGAGCTAGATGATGTTTATGTATCTCTTGTTGATGATCCCATTTCTGATAGCAGTGAATCAATGATGAGTTTCATGAGACCATGTTGCTGAGAGACCATGTTGCTCGATGATTTGTAGTTTTGATGTCTATTTTGCTACTACTACTACTACTAAAGTTGTAGAGAAGTTTTAAGTCCTCAAACTTTGAGCCATGTGTGTTATGTAGCTCATGATGATCCCTTGTCTAGTAGTGAAAGTGATAATTTTGATCATGATGATATGTATTGCACTCGGTGCCATTTTGATATATTCACCTTTGCATGGTATATAAATGAGCAAACTTTTCATATTTTGTCTCTATTGGCTTGGAATCATGGTTGCAAATCTTAAAAATAGTTTTTTTTATTAAAAAATAATTATTTAATGTATTTTTTTTAAAACCGGTTCATTGAGATCTGACCGCTCCCGGTTAGACCGGTTCCGGTTTTTAAAACTATGACCCATAGAGGGCTTTCTTCAACCTGCAAACATGGGTGTCCCGATCCTAGACTTCGAATCCCAGAGGTTGCTCCACATACACCTCTTCCTTTATCGCACCATGCAGAAATGCGGTCTTCACATCCATCTAATGAAGACTCCATCCTTGTGTAGCAGCAAGGGCTATGATAGATCGGATGGTGGTATATCGGGTCACAGGTGCAAATATATCATCATAGTCTATGCCTTCCTTTTGAGAGAAGCCATGGGCAACGAATCTTGCCTTGAACATTTTAGCACTTCCATCAGATCCATGCTTGATCTTGTAGAGCCATTTCGAGGTGACAACTGCTTTGTCCTTCGGTCTTGGAACCACATCCCAGACATCATTCTTCATTATGGACTCATACTCTTCGTGCATAGCATCCTTCCAGACTTGATGCTTTACAACTTCCTCAAAAGATCCAGGCTTAGATTGTACAATAGTACTCATGGCTACTAGATACCCTTGGTATCTACTTAGCTTCTTGCTTTCACGAATGTCCCCCTTTGGGGCCATATGTCCCTCGGCATCCTCGAGAGTGTCCCTGAGCCATGATGGTCTCTTCCCTATTGAAGGAGGTGGATCAATCGGGCCCATTGGTCCTTCAGCATCGGGCATCGTCTCATCCTTCAGTTCTTCTTGATTTCCAGGCCTTGCTTCATGATCTTCCTCAGATCTCGGAAGATTGACTACTTTCCTTAGGGAAGCATCTTTGTCAAAGGTAACATCGTGGCATATCTCCACTTCCCTTTGACCAAGCACATATACTTTATAGGCGTTCGAAGTTTTGCTATAACCCACAGACATTGTGGTCTCCCTCTTGATGCTAGCTCCTCTGCAAAAGTTCTTGAACTCGTTCGTCTCATATAATAAAAACATCCTCCCACGGATGTCACGGGCAGCATATCAGACAGATCATAATGTACTAATTGCAAGACATCAGATGTCTTTGGGACACTTGAGGGGAAAGGTCCCCTTGTATGCTTTCCTTCGGAAAAACCCTGACATACACCTTCATGATTATTTGAGAATTCAGGCATCCCCATCACCACCTTCCTTGCTTCGGGAAGGGCCTTGTAGTGAAGTTGTTCAAACCTCCGGTGCCATAGTTCAATCTATCAGATAGTATCACATGTCATGGCTCCTAGTGGACTTCCTCCAACCTGGTAGAGTGTACCAACTCTAAACCCAATCGTGATAGCTTCCTTGAAACTCTTCTTCCACATGCGCACCTTCCATCAATGAATGCCACATTGAAACCTTTGTCTTCCATGGCCGAAACAAACACAAGGTTCTTCTTCAAATTAGGTACATATAGTACATCTTGCAGGCGGAGGACTTGACCTTGAGACAAGTGGAGGGTCACAGTCTCTGTCCCTTTCACGGGATATGTGGCATTATCTCCAAGGATAATTTGTAGATTAGTATCCTTCTCAACCATATCAGTAAGTGCTTCCTTGAACCCAATGATGTGCCTTGAGGCACCACTATCTATCAACTAGACATTCATAGTGTCGGGTGGAGATGCAGCAGAGAGGGCAGATACAAGAATGAATTCATTTCTTTTATCATCAAAAACATTTTATTCCTCATACCTGGAATTTCTTGACCTTTTGAAGGGTTGCCCATTTCCTCCGGAGGGAGCCTTCCTTTTCTTGACCTTCTTGAAAGGGCATTCTCTAGCATAGTGACCTAGCTCAGAGATGTAGGCAACTAGGCTCTTATAAATTGAGTCCCTGATCATCAGCTTTGCTTTGATTTCCCCCTTCTTGTACTTTGATTTCGCAGCAGCAGTTGCAGTGGATGGAGGCTCTTGGATTTTACCCTGCACATAGTCCATGACATCTTGGTCTTCCAAATTAAGATCCAATGTCATCTTCCAAGCATGGAAGTCATCCTTCCCAGTCAATTTTTCGTCAGCCTTAAAGCCATTGTAGTTTGAGGAACCCATCCTCTTCTTCGGTGATTGCTACAAACTAGGGCTTTGTCTTCACCTCACCTCTGATACCATGTAAATTTTTGAAGATGTTCTATGCTTGATGCAACTTTACTTTTATCCCCAATGTCAGTCAGCAATCACATAAACAAGAAAGTAAAGTGCTGATAGAACATACCCGTAGATCGATAGAAGATAAGCTAGAAAAATATAAGTGTGTTGGTGCGTTACGGCAGTCAACATGATGCTTCAACCAGGAAAGTCTCAATACGGTCAGCCAACCAGAAGTGTCACACACACAACACTTAAAGACAACTCATCAAAAATCAACATAATTCAACAAAAGAATCCCACATCCAGTTTTACGTCATCATCCGTATTTACGGCATCATCCATATTAACTGCATCCAGATTTACGGCATCCATTTACGACATCATCCATAATTACGGCATCCATCCAGATTTACGACATCATTCATATTTACGGCATCATCCATATTTACGGCATCCATTTCCGGCATCGTCCAGATTTATGGCACCATCCATATTTACGGCATCATCCATAATTACGGCATCATTCATATTTACGGCATCATCCAGATTTACGACATCCATTTCTAGATCATGAGGATGTGTGTGATGAGATGATTGAAATGTCCTCCAACGTTGACTCTATTTATATCAATCATTGAGGGCTTGTGACACATTTTCTGGGGTTGTAAAACCTTAAGGCCGACCTGCCCATATTTTGAAAGTATTAAAAATAAATTCAAAATAAATGTTCTGCTCAACGGATCAAGATGATCTTTAGATCGATCTTGCATGTCTTCAAAAGAGGAACCCAATAAAAATATTTGTGTCTTCATCTAAGCATCACAACATGGAGTTTGGACCTAGTTGTCCAATTTTAACATGGTTGCTGTCACTCTGCTTTCATACTACTCCATAACCACTGCTAGCGTTCTCCCCTTTGCAGCCTCTGATCACTATCCCATCACTCTCACTTTTGGAGATCACCGCTCTCTTGGCCCCATTCCTTTCAAATACAGTCCGCTCTGGAATGACATTCCGGAAGCAAACCATTTGGTTCACAATACTTGGATACAACATGTTGAAGGCTCTCCATCCTTTATATGGGAGACCAAATTAAAAAAAACTAAGTTGGCTTTGAAAGAATGGGCCAAAACCCAATACAAAGAACCGGATCAAATCAAGATTGAAATTAAATACAATTTGGATGATGTCCACAGTAACATCGAAGCTCAGTGCCTCAATCAAGAACGCCTCAGCCAGGAAAAAGACCTCTATTGGCAACTCTATCGAGCCAACAAAAAAGAGGAGGAGAAATGGCGTATCAAGTCAAGGAATTTATGGCTCCAAGCAGGTGATAAAAACACTGCCTTTTTTCATAAGCAAGCCACTGTCTGAAAAGCAAAAAACACCATTGCTACCATCATCGACGCAATTGGCCACCTACAAACAGATCAAGAAGAAATTAAAAGTGCTGCCACCACGCACTTCAAAGAACTTCTAACAGAGACAAGAATGCCTGAAGATTACTCCGATCTACTGCAGCACCTTCCATCCATGATCATTGAAGAGATAAACAATGCACTCAACAGAGAAATTGATGAAGAAGAGTTCAAAAGCGCAATCTGGGCCTTGCACCCAGATAAAGCTCCTGGGCCAGATGGATTTTCTATCATCTTTTACAGAGCTTATTGGGATCTAATAAAAAAGGATCTTGTGAAAATGATACAATGGACCCAATGCAAGAAAAAAATTGGGGGTTACACCAATTCTACATTCCTTGCCCTTATCCCCAAAGAAAACCGCCCCTCCTCCTTTTCTAGATTTAGGCCCATTTCTCTTTGCAATTCCTCCTATAAGCTCATCACAAAAATTCTTGCCATGCGCCTCAAACCTCACCTTCATAGCCTCATCTCGGAAAACCAAGGAGGCTTCATATCCCAAAGGCAAGTTACTGATTCCATCCTCCTTGTTCAAGAAGCCATTCACTCCAGCATCTCTCGCAAAGAAAAAGGATTTATATTAAAGCTTGATCTTGCCAACGCCTTTGACAGGGTCAGGGATTCTTTCCTCCTTGCTGTGCTTCAAAAAATGGGTTTTGATCCAAACTTCCTTGCTCTAATTAACTCCTGCATCTCCGGACCTTGGATATCACCTCTCATCAATGGTAGACCAGCTACCTCCTTTCAATCCTGTCAAGGATTAAGGCAGGGATGTCCTCTCTCCCCCTACCTCTTCATCCTTATGGCGGAATCCTTCAGCAAGGCCTTGGATCATATGAGACGAGCGGGTCTCATCACAGGCATCAAATTCGACAACGACGTTAAAAATATGAATCACTCTCAATTTGCAGATGATACTCTTCTGATGGGAGGAGCATCCAGCATCATTGCTCAGCGTTTTAAAACTATCTTGGACAAATTCATGCTTTACTCCAGAGGTTTGATCAATCACCAAAAAAGTTGCATTTATGGATGGAATGCATCTAACCAAACCATTCACAGCATTGCTAACATCTTTGGTGTTCCTTGCAAACTGAATTGGGACCATTTCACTTACTTGGGTATGCCTGTGAGTGTTGGCCCTTTGAAGGCTGAAGTTTGGAATGTCACCATTGACAAAATGAAGAGAAAAGTTCAACAATGGGGCTCAGCGTGGCTCAATCTAGCAGACCGCCTTATCTTCCTTAAATCTGGACTTTCATCCCTGCCATTGTACCACTTCACCCTCCTTCAAGCCCCTGCTATCATCCACCTCAAAATTGAAGCTATCATCAGGCACTTTCTATGGCAAGGTGGAAAGAATGATAAAAGGAAATATAACCTTGTCAAATGGAGGCATGTAATTCATAACCAGGAGCATGGAGGAATTGGAGTCCGCTCTCCCAAGCTCTTGAACAAAGCCTTTGGAGGAAGAGATTGTTTGGTGGAAAAAAGTCATGGAAGTTAAGTATCTTAACTCCACCTGGCAACATGTCTTTGATCAAGATATCCCTAATAGACCTTGCTCCAAAATCTGGGCTCTCTGCAAAAAAGCCATCCCCTTCCTAGCTCAAAATATTTTCGAAGTTCCCATGGGAGGTAACACCATCAATGTTGGGAAAGATCGAATTATGGGGCACATTCCCATCATTGACAGACCTGGCACCCAGCGCATACTCTATTTCTTTAGCAATATGGGTCTTAACCTCTTAAGCCAATTCTCCAAATGGGATGCCCAAACTCAAATCTGGACTGGTTGGCACTTTCCTAAAGTTCCAGCCCATCTTGAAGCTAATCTTGGCAACCTTCAATCTCATCTCTATGGCTAGGCTCCTTTAAAAAAAGACGGTATTGATGGATTCCGATGGGACCCCTCTGGTTCAGCATTCACCATCAAAGCAGCTTATCAGCAACTATGCAATGAATATTATCCTACGCCTAGCTGGCCCAATTGGAAGGCAGTATGGAAATCGGAAGCAATCCCCAAGATCAAGTTTTTCATATGAACTCTCTTGAAAAATAAAATTTTAACTTCTGAAAATCTCAAGAAAAGAGGTGTGCTCGGTCCATCAATGTGCCCAAATTGTTAAAACGCAGAAGAAACTACCCACCATCTCTTTATTGGGTGTTCCTTTGCTTCCCGCTGCTGGACTGAGCTCACCCCTTTCTTTCAGTTCTGCTGGGCGCATCATAGCTCCATTGCTGAGGTCCTCCACTCTTGGAAAAACAGCTACCCCTGGGGTAAAAAGAAGAACAAAATTTCGAAGAGAGTTTGGGACACCCTTCCCTATGTGGCGCTGTGGAACATTTGGCTCACTCGGAACAGAAAGATTTTCAGGAACAAAGAGCCATCCTTTAGGAAAGTTTGCAACGAATCTTGGAATCTCACTCTTGAAACAATCTTTGCTAAGTGCAACAACAAAATTGATTACAATGATCTTTGCGCTGAGGAAAGGATTTTTCTTGGCAAACTTATGGATAGAAATAACAGCATTAATCCTCTCCCTAAGCTGCCCTACAGAACATATACAAGATGGAAGATTCGACTTAAAGAAGAGGACTTCGCCGACTGGATAAAGAGCAGCGCTAGACCCTCCTTATTTTTTGACGGGGCTTCCAAATTAAATTTGGGCATTGCAATGGTGGGAGGCATCATAAGGAGTGAAAATGGTAGCACTCTCACATCCTTTGAATGGGGTCTAAGCACCCTCTCAAATAACAGAGTGGAAGCCTTAGCCCTTCTCCAAGGTTTGTATCAATTAAAGAAGCTTAATATTACAAACGCTATGGTCTTTGGAGATTCCTCCATTATCATCAACCTGATGAATCATGATCGCCCAACTGCAAATATAGCTCTTCACCAAACTATCAGTAGATGCCGCAACCTCTTGGATGATATGAAGGACACATCCTTCTTTCACATCCTCCGCAAATTCAACAAGGATGCTGATCTCCTTGCCAACAGGGCTTGCGCACGAATCTCGGGGCATCTCCTTTGCAATGATGTTTTAAATCTTATGCCTCTACCATGATCCTACTTCTATTTGTCACAAGATCCTATCTGATCCTTCACTCTGGCCTCACAACACTTCTCAGCGATTTTCGTACTCGCTCCCTCACTCTGCTTGTGATCTCATTGTGTTGGTTCTCCCCCCGAGATGGCTCCCTCCTCCCTCCCTGTCCTATATATCTCCATGCTCCCTGCTCCTTATGTCATTCCCCTTCTCCCTCCTTGCGTTATACTCGCCTCCCTCTGTTGATTAATCCCCTGACTTGCATCCTGATTCCTTTCTTCAACCGACCCTTGCTGTGTTCAGCGCCTTCGGCGTCTTCACCTCTTGACCCTCAGCCTATCCCCCTTGCTTTTGCTGCGCTCCACATTAATTACCTGAATCTGCGTCCTCGTAGAGATTGGGCTAATCTACCCCATCAATCTTTCTCAACAGTTACTGTGCTAATTCTCAGTAGTTTTTCTCAACAGACTTTCGCATCCCTTATTTGTAGAGCTTGTGTTAATTTACTGCTCCCCCTATTCTCAACAATCTCCTACAGCATGGCTCGCAGTGAAGATTGCCTCCACTGCACGGATCTTCAAGCTGAGCTTGAGCAAATCAGAGCTCACCAAAAGATTCTGGACGCAAAGTTGCAAACTGAGGTAAAAATCTTGGATGAAAAACATGAAAAAGATGTTAATGTCTTTCTCCGCAGGGTCACCTCTCTCCAAAATCAGTTTAACACTCTCTCTAATCGATGTACACATGCTGAAGAATTGGTGCAAATTCTCAAATACATGCTGGAGAAGCACACCGCTCCAAGCTCCAGCTCCAACAACTTGAGGAACGCTGGCAACGAAGACAATTCTGAGGACTCTACAGCACGCCATATTAGCCACATCAATATTGATTAATCTGCTCTCTTCTATTAAGCATGTCTTTCAAATTTATCATTCTTCTGTCTCAGTTTGTTCGCATATATGCATTATCTGTATTTCAGCTCTTCTCGAAAACTAGAAACAAAGGAAATGTAGCATTTTACTGTAGCTACTTCCTCCACTACACTACAAGCAGTTTAGCATGTAACCATGGAGTTTTTCCTCCTCTTTTTTGGAATACAAAATAGCAACCGATTATGTTTAAAAAAAAAAAAAATTACAGAACTATGCACAAAAGTTGCTGATCTACCAGATCTGAGGAGTGTAAGTCTGACTTCGCTCCCAGATTTGAAGATCTAAGGCTCTTACTAGCTAGATATAACTTTAAATTCAATAAATAAAAGTTAAGATAAATTTTTATTTAGACACAGGCTCTAGAAAACCCTACAAGAAAAGAACTTAAGATAAGTTTGGGGAATTAGATTCAGAGGACTCTTCAGATCTTATTTCCTTGGGAGTTAGCTGGTCCAGCCGAGGACTTCCCCAAACACTCAATTCTAAATCCGAGAGATTTCACTTAAAGTTAAACTGTTAAATCAATAGAGAAATAACATAAAAATAAAATTTTCAAGAATTAGAGATACCTGCTAATTCAATCCACTGGAAATTCTTACCCTGAATCCAGTAACCTAAGAAAGATACCAGTGCAATAGATTACTTTACAAGAGCTATTAATCAACAATTCATTAAAATAATCATTGACAAAATATAAAGAACAAGTTTACCATAAAATGCGAAGAACACCACCATCAAATAAAACCTCAAAAACTTCGTTTGTATTATTTTAGAAAGTTGTACAGGAGAGCTTCAAGAGCTAGTACATGATCAAAAGATCAGATGAAAGAAAAAACTGACACTGACCTCTAATTTATAGATAAATTCTCCAACAGCTAGTTCGCTCTATCCTCGTCAGAGTAATCTCGAATGTCAAAAAAGATTTGTTCTTCTTTTAATCTCGTTCGTCGAAATTATTATTTTTTGAGGAATTTCTAATTTTTCATTTAATTCTTTTTTAATTAACTCAAAAATAATAATTTTGAGTTAATTACCTCAAAAATTTGACTTTAACTTAACTACCAAGGCCCAAGGGTTCAAAATTTCTCAAAATTTTCAATATTCCCGTGGCTCGGGACCTTTAAAAATTTATTTCTCAGGGACCCACGAATTTTGCCTTTGAAAAATTTAAATTTACCTAGGACATAAAATTAATTAAATTTCGGGTTAGGATTTTTAATTTAATTTGGCCAGAAAATTTAATTAATTGACTCATGAGGAGATTAATTATTTTTCCAACCCTCTTTACATAAGATTAATACATTAAACCCAAGAGGGGGAACACCCGTTCGTAAAAGAGCCTCAATAATCTACCCAATTTTGCGACTTAAAGTATGATCTAGTAGACCTAACAATCTGTAATAAAATGATCTAGCCAATTGGCTAGGATCATTTACAAATTACTTTTACAAAGAATCGATAAAAAACACTAGGACTCACTTAATATCTTGACAACAAAATCCACCCTAGCTTTGGGGTGAGGTTGGAGCGGAAAAACTCTTTCGATCATTTGTGTTTAGAGACACAGATGAATCAGTGAGACGAAAAACCTCCTAGGATAGAAATCGTCACCAAAATACTGGCTTACCTAGGTTGTTACATACATGATGGTCTTACTAAGATCATTTACATTATAAACATTCAAAATGGGTTTACATCTTTTACAAAGCTGTAAACTGAATGGCACAAACATTTGAACATGATAGATCCCTTTTGCAAAAAAATGGGTGTACTGCTTGGGTGTCATTGACACAGAGTGGTCAACATCTGGCTCTACTTGGGGACACATCGCTTCATCGAAGGAAATTGAGAATCCAGAATTTGCATCCAAGCAACACACAAGATTATATAAGTAGCGTCCATCCAAAATTCATCATATAACATTAAGCACATGAAAATAGAAGCTCTTCATTTATTGACTATTCTACTAACATGAAAATTTAATTTAACTACAAAATAAAAATGTTGAAATAATAGGGCGTAAAGTTAGAGATACAATACAAAGGATGCCCTGTGGCATCAGATGTGTTCAATATAGTGCATACTGAGCATTTTCTTGCTTTCAGGCAAATTTGTGGGTTGTTTATCAGATGTGCCATGTCCAATCCTGAATACGGTAGGACTTTGTCTTATCTGAAAATCGAGCTTCTCGCGGCCATTAGATGCATCAAACCGCTTCCTTATTCTTTTTCTTTTTCACTTTAGGCTTTTCTTCGTGGAAAATTGTATTGCTAATGATGTGGAACATTCTGCTTGTGAACTTTCAGACAAAGTATTCAAGATATGTGTGACATCTCTCTTCATTTTGAATCTGCTCTGTTAAGGGTGACGAATTAACTTCACAAGTATTAACTTGATTCCCTTTAGTTTTCCTTTTATCCGTGTCGCCTTCAATCAACCACTTTTCAATGAAAGAAATGGTCTCCTCATAATAGGATGGAGCTTGCTTCAGCAAACTGGGAGGCCTATGATCTGTTGACAATTCTGACTTGGGTTGGAAATTTTGTATATGTGATCTTTCCATTTTTTCCAACTTATTATGAATAATAGTCACTTGATTATAATGCTTAACATTTATAACATCGATTTCCTTTGCATGACTCTTTTCAATAGTCAACAATCTGTGCTAAAGAGACATCTGACCAGTTTCCATGTCTTTTATCATTTTATCATTATTCACTTTCATGGCCATGAAACAATTTTGCATATAGTTCATTTCTTTCTCATGATTTGCTTTCAAGGTGATCAAATGATTCTACATGGTGGCCATCTGATTAGAGTGATTAAATTCCATGATCGCCATTTCCTCAATATGTTTTTCGTCCATGGCAGTCATTTGATTGGAGTGATTGAATTCAATGATTGTTATCTTTTCCTCTAAGGCTAACAACTTGCGCTATATAAAATCAATTTCCCTGGTATGATGAACTGTCAATCTTGCTTGGTTAACTTCCATATCTTTAATAAGTTGGGCCTGATTAATCTCTATATTCTTGATTACTTGAGCTTGATTCAATTGTATATCTTTAACCATCTGAATCAATTCCTTAACAAGATGCTGATCATTGTCAATACTGATTTCACAACTTGTTTCTGCTTCACCACTATCATGGATTTGTGTTGTCGTGGTACAAGTGGATTCATCCTTACAATTGTCTTGAAATCTTTTGTTAATAGTTGAGTTCTCTATAAGATCACTTTCATTATTTTGCATAGTACTGGGAGCACAAGGCGAGCCACCTTGTTTCATATATTTATCTTTAAAAGCATTGATGATGTACTGTAAAAAATAAAAAGAATCCTCAAGACAATTTCGAAACCAATCCATAGCTACTTCCTCCACTGCACTGCAAGCAGTCTAGCATGTAACCATGGAGTTTTTCCTCCTCCTTTTTGGAATACAAAATAGCAACCGATTATGTTAAAAAAAAAAATTACAGAACTATGCACAAAAGTTGCTGATCTACCAAATCTGAGGAGTGCAAGTCTGACTTCGCTCCCAGATCTGAAGATCTAAGGCTCTTACTAGCCAGATATAACTTTAAATTCAGTAAATAAAACCTAAGATAAATTTTTATTTAGGCACAGGCTCTAGAAAACCCTGCAAGAAAAGAACTTAAGATAAGCTTGGGGAATTAGATTCAGAGGGCTCTTCAGATCTTATTTCCTTGGGAGTTAGCTAGTCCAGCCGAGGATTTCCCCAAACACTGAATTCTAAATCCGAGAGATTTCACTTAAAGTTGAACTGTTAAATCAATAGAGAAATAACATAAAAATAAAATTTTCAAGAATTAGAGATACCTACTAATTCAATCCAATGAAAATTCTTACCCTAAGTCCAGTAACCTAAGAAAGATACCAGTGCAATATATTACTCTACAAGAGCTATTAATCAACAATTCATTAAAATAATTACCGACAAAATATAAAGAACAAGTTTACCATGAAATGCGAAGAGGAACACCACCATCAAATAAAACTTCAAAAACTTCGTTTGTATTATTTTAGAAAGTTGTACAGGAGAGCTTCAAGAGCTAGTACACGATCAAAAGATCGGATGAAAAAAAAACTGACACTGACCTCTAATTTATAGATAAATTCTCCAACGGCTAGTTCACTCTATCCTCGTCAACGTAATCTCGACTGTCAAAAAAAAATTGTTCTTCTTTTAATCTCGTTCGTCGAAATTATTATTTTTTGAAGAATTTCGAATTTTTCATTTAATTCTTTTTTAATTAACTCAAAAATAATAATTTTGAGTTAATTACCTCAAAAATTTGACTTTAACTTAACTACCAAGGCCTAAGGATCCAAAATTTCTCAAAATTTTCAATATTCCCTTGGCCTGGGACCTTTAAAAATTTATTTCTCAGGGACCCACGAATTTTGCCTTTGAAAAATTTAAATTTACCTAGGACATAAAATTAATTAAATTTAGGGTTAGGATTTTTAATTTAATTTGGCCAAAAAATTTAATTAATTGACTCATGAGGGGATTAATTATTTTTCCAACCCTCTTTACATAAGATTAATACATTAAACCCAAGAGGGAGAACACCCGTTCGTAAAAGAGCCTCAATAATCTACCCAATTTTGCGACTCAAAGTATGATATAGTAGACCGAACAATCTGTAATAAAATGATCTAGCCAATTGGCTAGGATCATTCACAAATTACTTTTACAAAGACTCGATAAAAAACACTAGGACTCACTTAATATCTTGACAACAAAATCCACCCTATCTTTGGGGTGAGGCTGGAGGGCAAAAACTCTGCCGATCATTTGTGTTTAGAGACACAGATGAATCAGTGAGACGAAAAACCTCCTAGGATAGAAATCGTCACCAAAATACTAGGCTTACCTAGGTTGTTACATACATGATGGTCTTACTAAGATCATTTACATTATAAACATGCAGAATGGGTTTACATCTTTTACAAAACTGTAAATTGAATGATGAAATCTGAATGGCATGAACATTTGAACATGATAGATCCCTTTTGTGAAAAAATGGGTGTACTGCTTGGGTGTCGTTGACACAGAGCGGTCAACATCTGGCTCTACTTGGGGACACGTCGCTTCATCGAAGGAAATTGAGAATCCAGAATCTGCATCCAAGCAACACACAAGATTATATAAGTAGCGTCCATCCAAAATTCATCATATAACATTAAGCACATGAAAATAGAAGCTCTTCATTTATTGACTCTTCTACTAACATGAAAATTTAATCTAACTACAAAATGAAAATGCTGAAATAACAGGGTGTAAAGTTAGAGATACAATACAAAGGATGCCCTATGGCATCAGATGTGTTCAATATAGTGCCCTTTGTCAATACTGATTTCACAACTTGTTTCTGCTTCACCACTATCATGGATTTGTGTTGTCATGGTACACGTGGATTCATCCTTACAATTGTCTTGAAATCTTCTGTTGATAGTTGAGTTCTTTATAAGATCACTTTCATTATTTTGCATAGTACTGGGAGCACAAGGCGAGCCACCTTGTTTCATATATTTATCTTTAAAAGCATTGATGATGTACTGTAAAAAATAAAAAGAATTCTCAGGACAATTTTGAAACCAATCCATAGCATCACCTTTTAAGGAATAGCCAAAGAGACGTATTTTGACATCTTCATGATGATATTGCGAAGGAAGACAATATCTGTTTATTGTATGAATAACATGCAAAAGATGCCTTCTAGCAGTGGCCGAATCACCACCCGAGAACAAAGGCATTTTACGAATGGCCTCTTCTGGCATGTCATGAAGGGTATCATCTATGATGACTTGCTTAAAGGCCAAGTGGATGTTAGAGAAAGAGATCCTTGTTCAAGAAAAATCAAGAGGTCCACAAGAAGCGAGATTCTTAGCAAAAATTCTTCTAAGAAATGAAAGAAGTGGAGTCGCCACTTGAACATGAATCTAGTTCTAAAACCGAAAAGTTAGTCAAGAGAAGCAGATGGATATCAGGGAGGGATTCTTGTTTGAGAAATAATGGATGAATAAGTGGAGTTGCCACCCAAACAGGAAACCAACCGAAATATCTAGGTGCTAAAGGTGCAAATAGAGAAGATGAAAGGATTAGTGAGATGACAAAAGATACGGTGATGAAAGGATGAAGAGATGAAATGGTGCCAGAAAATGTTATGTCGTGTGACGGGCTAATGAATGGCGAAAAAGATTAGAAGATTAAAAAAAATGTCGTGAGGACCAAGGACAAAAAAAATCTATCACCGACAACGGCGCCAAAAATTTTGTCGCACAAAATGTCTAGGCACCGTGACAACGACTCATATCGGGGGCTGTCACCCTGATCGCCAATCTCTCTATTTAAGTTGTCTCTCTATAGCAGACTAAGAGGGGTAGACCCTATGGAAATGGAAAGAAGAAGAACTAGTTGGGAACCAACTATTTCGGGAGCACAGTTAAGCGACCAAATACTTGTATTAGATCTAGCAAGATTAAAGGATTCGATTAGATTTGAATGATTGATACCACTGCTTTATGGAGTCAACTATCTTGCTAAGAATTTAGAACCAAGTACTTGATGAGAAACTGCTGCTTGAATGAATAATTATCTTATGTGCAATGCTAACTTAGAATGCAGATTGCAAGGAAAATGATTAAAAGACGGAGCGAGATGAAGCAAACTTCGAAGATGAGAGGTGGTGTTAAAAAAGCTCAAAGCACTTAGATTACAAATTATCTGATTCAACCACTAAGTACTTAAACAAGAGTGCCAATTATGAAGACACCAAAAATTACTCAATTAAAAGATATACAATTTGTCACAGATCCACAATGCAGCTTTCAAAAATATCGATCACAATTACTTGAAAGTTTCCCAAACTTAAATATTCAATAAAGGAACAATAATTCAAGTAAATGAAACAAGAGTTACTTAAACGATAGGCAATCGATAGCAAACATTTAAAAAATTCAGATGCCAATGATCATGAAACTCAACTGAAGCATATGAAAGTATTCAACACTTAAATCTCAGTAATTAATCATCAAGAAATAGCATGAAATTTCAATGCTAAATAAGCACTTCATCAAATAATTTACGGATTAAATGATCTTCTAAAATAATGCAAATCCAATAAAAAAAATTATTTTTCTCCTATAGTCAACCGTAAGATATTTAAAAAATTTAATCATGTCAACTATAAGAATTCCTCCATAATTAAATAATTTTCCAACGTAAAATTTTTATCATTTAAATGGCTCAAAACCCTTAGATTGAAAAATATAACTTCAAAAATAAATGGCCTTTAAAATTTTCTCTACAAAAGGAAAAAAAAAGGGGAAAGTTAAAAAAATAAAACAATTTCTAATGTTAAAAGTTAATTAAATTTTTTTTGGAATTTTTTTAAAAATTTTAAACGTTAGTAAAGAAAAAAAATGATTTTTTTGAATTTTTTTCAAAAATTTAAAATTAATAAAATTTTTAATTTGATTTTAAATAAAGGCCAAACTAAAAAAATAATTTAAAATAAAATCTCATTCCAAAAAAAAAAATCAAACATAAATGTTAGTTGTATGAAAACCCAACAAAAATAAAAGTTAAAACCAAAGTTAAAAAAATAAAATCGAAATGTGATTTGATTATTTGCTTTGATATGAAGTTAGGTTTAGTGAAGTCAAGAATGAGGAAGCGTGAAGGCTGAGGGTCGAAATGAACACGGGCAACCGACAGAGAGACTTGGGTAAGGAAAGGACGCAATAGAGTTAGGGCTGGTAGGATGAGAGAGAAGGGAGATGGCAGCAGGACGCAGACAGGAGGGAGGACTGTGTGAGGATATACGAGGAGGTAGAGTGGGGAAGAGCAAGGCAGAGAAGAGGGGAAACACTGCGGGTTAGGGATTGCGGAAAGAATAAGGGATGTAGGCTGGACGCAGAAGGAGGGTAGCATGAGGGTTGGGTCAACAAACAGGGAAGAGAGCTGCGTGAGGAGGAGCAGAAAATGTAGGGGCAGAACAACGAGGGCTCACGATCACGACCAATAGAAAGAAAGGCCATAGAGAACACAGCGAGGAGCCACCAGATGAAGGAAGAAACTAGGAAAATGTAGACCCGAAGAAGAGAAAAACGCAAGCACAACTGGTGCACATTAAAAAATTTCGAAAAATTTCCTTTGCCCAGTGATAATTTTTACCCATAAACTCAGATCTGAAATTTTTTAAACTTGAATATCCCTGCAAAAATTCTGATCTTGAGGTCAGATCTTACCCTCCAGGGCCTAGATCTGTTTCAGATCCAAAAATATTTTTTCTCTAAAAAACCTCAAATGTCACCTGCACAAAACCAGAAACCAAAACCCAGAAACCCAACAAAAATCGAAAACGAAACTCCGATCCCGAGTTAGAAATCAGAAAAACTAAAAAATTTCTAAATATTTACACCATTAAAATTATAGAAGTATGCACAAAAGTTGCAGATCTACCAGATCTGAGGAGTGTAAGTTGACTTTGCTCCTAGATCTAAAGATCTAAGGCTTTTACTAGCCAGATCTAACTTTAAATTCAGTAAATAAAAGCTAAGATAAATTTTTATTTAGGCACAAGCTCTAGAAAACCCTGCAAGAAGAGAACTTAAGATAAGCTTGGAGAATTAGATTCGGAGGGCTCTTCAGATCTTATTTCCTTGGGAGTCAGCTGGTCCAGTCGAAGACTTCCCCAAACGTCCAATTTTAAATCCGAGAGATTTTTGCACACTTAAAGTTAAACTATTAAATCAATAGAGAAATAAGATAAAAATAAAATTTTCAAAAATTAGAGATACCTGCGAAAACAATCCAATTAAAATTTTTACCCTAAATCCAGTAACCTAAACAAGATACTTGTGCAATAGATTACTCTACAAGAGCTATTAATCAACAATTCATTAAAATAACCACCGACAGAATATAAAGAACAAGTTTACCATAAAATGCCGAAGAGGAACACCACCATCAAATAAAACCCCAAAGACTTTGTTTGTATTATTCTAGAAAGTAGTACAGGAGAGCTTCAAGAGCTAGTACACGATCAAAAGATCGGATGAAAGAAAAGACTGACATTGACCTCTAATTTATAGATAAATTCTCCAGCTGCTAGTTCGCTTGATCCCCGTCAAAGTAATCTCGACCATGAAAAAACATTTGATTATCTTTTAATTTCGTCCATCGAAATTATTATTTTTTGAGGAATTTCGAATTTTTTATTTAATTACTTTTTAATTAACTCAAAAATAATAATTTTGAGTTAATTATCTAAAAAATTTGACTTTGACTTTAACTACCAAGGCCCAAGGGTCCAAAATTTCTCAAAATTTTCAATTTTCCCTTGGCCCAGGACTTTTAAAAATTTATTTCTCAGGGACCCACGAATTTTGTCTTTGAAAATTTTAAATTTACCTAGGACATAAAATTAGTTAAATTTCTGGCTTAGGATTTTTAATTTAATTTGGCCAGAAAATTTAATTAATTGAATTATGAGGGGATTAATTATTTTTTCAACCCTCTTTACATAAGATTAATACATTATACCCAAGAGGGGGAACACTCGTTCGTTAAAGACCCTCAATAATCTACCCAATTTTGCGACTCAAAGTATGATCTAGTAGACTCAATAATTTGTAATAAAATGATCCAGCCGATTAGCTAGGATCAGTCTCAAATTACTTTTACAAAGACTCAATAAAAAACACTAGGACTCACTTAGTATCTTGACGACAAAATCCACCCTAGCTTTGGGTTGAGGCTGGAGGGGAAAAACTCTGCTGATCATTTGTGTCTAGAGACACAGATGTATCATTGAGACGAAAAACCTCCTAGGACTGAAATCATCACAAATACTAGACCTACCTAGTTTGTTACATACATGATGGTTTTACTAAGATCATTTACATTATAAACATACAGAATGGGTTTACATCTTTTACAAAACTGTCGACTGAATGATGAAATCTGAATGGCACGAACACTCGAACATGATAGATCCCTTTTGCAAAAAAAGAGGTGTACTACTAGGGGGTCGTTTACATAGAGTGGTCAAAAAAAGACTTGATGGTCGTTTGGAAACACACACAGAGTGAATCTTGAGATCAAATTCTTTTGACGGAGCAGTGCTCGGATGAAGATCAGATCTAAGTGATTAAATGCAGTGAGGGGCAAAGATAACATTCAGAGGGAGAGATTTTCTCAGCTAGAGAATCATCAGCAGAGAGAGGCAGAGAGACATCTAGCACAACCAACGTAGAGCTAGATAGGTTGACGTAGAGCCATGCAGGGCTATGCAGTGGCTGAGAGGGTTTCCGATATTTAGCAGTCAGATCAGATCCAAAAGCTGGAAAACGAGGTGTGAGACTAGGAGGATGAGATCTGTGATTCCTGGAGTTAGATCTATCCACAGTTGGGGTGACGCAATGCCTACGTAGTCACTACGCAAAGACCTCCAGGAGCAGCTTTTCCAGTGTTCGAATCGGCCAGATTTTCCAGTGATTGAGTGAGGTATTCTCACAATTCTTTCTGCTCGTATTTCTCTCTCTGTCACTGAATAACCCTTGAGGTATTCGGAAATTGCTACTGGTTAATAATACAAACCCTTGGATCTTTTGCACCAGTTTTCCCGCATTGGGTTTTTTGGGGACTTAGTCCAAAGTAAAGGTGTCCTATGTGTGATTGATTTCTTGCTCAGTTTCCTTGTTTCAGAATCATATTTAATTAAGTGCAGGATGCTTCAGTAGTTACTTCAATAATTCATTATGAATTAATTCTGTAAATGCAATTTACATAATAGAAGTAACTTAGATGGTTGCAGTAGGATTCTTTAGATTGTCAAATCTAGGAATTTTCACAAAAAAGGGAGGTTTGCAACCTGCATAAAAAGGGAGAACCTCAACTTGAAAAGGGAGGTCTCAACCTGCGGTGGTTTAATGATGATCACCAACTCTGGAATGTTTAATGAAATTCCTGGAACTCCTCCAAAACTCGCAAGAAGTTGATGTCTTCTACCAGAGGAACTGTCCCCAATTCTTTGAAGAGGGAGAAGCTCAACCTCGCATAGATGGTTTAAGGCTGGCCACCAACCAAAGGCATGTTTAGGGGCATCTTTGTCTTTGGCTACAACTCTGAATATGGTATGAAAGATTGTGGCTCAGGCTCACTTGATGTGGCTTTGAAGCTTGTATATGACCATCACTCCCCCCTGTCAGATACAAGGTGAGATGATGGAGAAAACTCAACTGCAAGACTTTTTAATACTCTAAAAGAAATTCTGACATATGACTGAAACATTTTCTTAGCTGTTGATGCCCATTGCCAAGAAGCGATCCATCCAAGACGAATCTGTGTTCTTGCAGGAGGCTTGTTTTTGAAGCATCTATTTGAAGAATGAGTGGTTTTATGACAATGCCTACATGGATGAAGATCAAAACAATGATCTTTCATATGGCCAACTCGATCACAATGTTGGCATATAACAATCTGTTGTTGTTGTTGTGGAAGAGGAGTAGAATCTGAAACTTCTGAAGGTGAAACTGTTATGAAGAAACCCAACACTTTGAAATTGAATGGGTTTGGAATAGTCTGGAATATTAAAGGACACATCCTTGTCATATCCAAGACCAGTTTTTTGCTTGTTATGGACAAGCTCTTTCCAAGGTCTAATGATGGGCTTGGGAAGTGCACACTGAACTTCTGCATCTGCATGCAACTCTGCTGATTCATTGGTCACTGGATTTGAATCAACTTCAATTTTATATTCTTGCTACTGATGGGAGTATGTTTCAATGTTCTGAACAAAACAGGGTTCAAAATGATGACTCCATTATTGTAATTCTTCTTGCTGAAGTTGAGACTCCAACTACAAAAAGTCAATCTTTTCCTGTCCATTTTGTAAACATATTTGAATGTCAACAAGAGTGGTTTTGCTAATTTTGATGGTGTCATCAGTAGTATATTGTATCAAAGTTTCTAGGGACTCCAATACTTCAAGAACTTTGGCCATTTTCTAAACAACTCAAGCTAAAGAAATGAAGGGTGTCGGCTTCAACCGATAATGCACTCGTTTACAATGCCATTCAACTTACTTTCAAAAAAATGCGAGTGACTTTAGACACCCCTTTCTTTCTTGAACTGCCATCTATGGAATTCCGAAAGGACAAACTCTGCTACTCAAATTATGGAAGAGCCAACTCAAAAAACATAATTGACTTAGACTTTTAGCAAAGGGATTGCAAACAAATGGTTCCAATTATTAATTTTTTCATCAAATACGATTGCAATTGCATTAATGAGACAACAATGCTATACGAATTCCCACTATGTGATTCAACAGTTCATCATCAGATAGTCCAAGTCCAATCCACAAATTACAATCAAGTATATCCATGTTCCAAGTTCCAACAAAGACTGACCAGTTCAACAATTTACAAAGCAATAACCAACTACACTAGTTCATATGAAATAACAATGTTCAATAGAAAATAAAATCTATTTATTTGATGACCCTAAGCCGTCAAGCACTTTCGGTCCTTCCTAGAACCACTCTTCAATATCAGATCGAAATCTGTCTTAGTGACGCGCCTTGCGATTTCACTTCGATCTTCAGAAGGATACTGACCTGTGACTACTGGAAGAGACTCGTTTAAGTCTATGAAATTTGACTCTGTTGGCATGACCCAAGCTTCTGATTTTAGCTACAGAGATGCTCCCGCTTGAGCACAAGGAGATGTTCCTTCCACGGAAGGGTACCGTCTTGTGTAAGAAACTTTTCCTCACCTTAGATGAAGCCTTCTTTCACCTCGCATTCAACCCAGAATGACGCCTGTTGTGAGCATGGATAAAAATACCCAAGGTAACCCCAAATACAAAAAACTAGCAATCGTTACTGACAGATGGAGTTCATCGACATTCAAGAAGAATATGTGAAGGACGAGCAAAAAAATATAAAGAGAGAACTGTTGAGAGCCCAAAAGGAGGCGAAGAGGATCGAGTCGGTGCCTCTGGTGATTGGGAAGTTCATGGAAATGGTTGACCAGAACAACAAAATAGTGGGTTCAACGACGAGATGGAACTACTATGTGAGGATTTTGTGCACAATCAACAGGGAGCTCCTGAAGCAGGGGTGATGGGAGTGGAGGCCTCAAGTGATGTTGAAATAGAATTCTCGGCTTACTGTGACGTTAACCACGAGAGTTCTGAGAGGGTACTGGTCAAAATAACTGGCACAACTCTGGTTGGAACAATTGACATAACCTTTTGAGCTTGGATGTGGGCACAATTCACTTAAGGAGACTGGAACTGTCAGCCACTATTTCAAAGCTCTATTATGAGTAATGCTTCCTTCAAGAATTAGGTTTAACAAAGTAATATCTGCTAAAATTTCCCTCTCAAGAAAGGATGGGGTCGAGGTTGAGTAAAGAAGGGATCGACAACTTGGAATTAATGTAGCATTAAGCGTGATCGAACCATTTTTCGTTCTTCAAAAATGGAAGAAGAAAGAGGAAGATCAGGAGAATGATGCAGTAGGAGTAGGCGCAACAACTCAAGATCGAGAACACATACCACCACTTCTCCTCCTCGTCCTGATCTGCATACTAATCACCTATCCGCATGATTATAAATAAAATTTGCAAGCAGATTGAATAGTGCCTTGAAGTAAGTGAATTAGAATGATATGAAAACTAGCTAGGGTGAGAAGCAATTATCTTGGTTAATTTTAATCTATATGCCTATTCTAAATCTAGGTGAGAGATTCTCCCTTCAACCTCTTACCAAGGGGTAAAGGTTGGGGTGATCTGCAAGGAAGATGCACTGAAGAGGCACAAAGTTCGTTGTTAACAATACCCTCCCCCTAATTTTTACAAATCATGTGTGTCGTCGTTCCTACAAGGGGACAAAACCACTTTCATAACTACAGGGTCACAAACTTTACCTTACTCCGTACCAAATGGAAGAAATTTTCAAGGGAAATATTTGTCCTATTATGTCTATACAACCAAGCCTATGCTTGGAGGTAAATTTTAGATGTAAAAGTATAAAATAGAATGCTTAATATAAAATGCTTGAATGTTATTTCTTTCCAAATGGAAGTGTTGATAACAATGCTTCAAAAATAAGTAAAATGAGATAATGCTCAAAATAAATTGCACCAATAACTTGAATGGAACTAGCTCAATATTACTTCACAAGTGTTGCATGCGCTTCACCAATTGTTTGCAAGTAAATGGGCTAAATGAAGTAATACAAGTAAGTTGCTTAAAGTAAATTGCTCCAAGTAAATGATGACAATGTAATGCTCCAAGGAATATCAACAATAATCAAAGTAACATGTAACATAAGTTGACAAAATAATGAAGCATGTACCCAAATAAGCATGAAATAATTCACCAAGTTGAGTAAAAATGTAATGGATTAGCGAGCCAATCAAAGTTTGCCAAAAAATGTAAAGTGCTTGCACATAAAATGAGTTGCTCAAAAGTAAATTGAAAATCTTGTAACTTAAGCAACAGTAAATTGAACAATGCAAGAGCTCAAGTAGCAAAACTTGATTAGCAAAATGAAAGGAAATATGAGTGTTGTGTTAATTCTAAACATTAACCATATGTGAATTAGATTAGCAAACTAAACATACATGCAAGTAAATTAGATGTGAAAGTCAAGAACTAGAAATGCAGATCAATCCACCCAATAGAGTCCTCCTTCTAAATAAGGAGGTGGGATACCATGGGAAAATTTCCCAAGTTCCTTCAAGCCAAAAGAATGATTTTATTAGAGTTGTGTTAAAATGAGGGGAAGCCTCTCAAAAGGCTGCCAAATGAATGAAGGAGAAGTTTACAGAAAGTGTGACTTATGAGAGCCAAATCTCCTCCTTAAGCAAGGTAAAACTTAGCAACGAAAATTACAAATGAAATGTACTCAAATCTGAGAGCCCAATGGGTATCTTTATACAAATTTGGGAGGAAATCCCAATGAGAAAACCATGTGACAAGTGGAGTTGGAAAAAATCCTAAAAAGAGAAGTCGAAATCCAAGTGGAGAGTAGCTTTGACACTTGTGCTCTTCAACCAAATCAAATTCCTCTAGCTGGCCCAATGTATTCCTCAAGAAAATCAAACTCTCCATGTGTGAAGACAAAGAATGCCAAGTGTGGAACAAGAGAGTTATCTCTCATATGATCTCAACCACCAAACCAAATGAATGGCACATCTTCCCATGCCATGCACTGAGCCTCGAACAAGAAATGCGTGGGCCTCCTTGGGGAATGCGTAGATCCCTATCTCAAGTGTTTGATGCCATTTGTGGTGAGAAGTGGAGTTTGAGCGGAGACAAGGCTCCACTAATCTCTCCATCCAAATTTGTTGACCTCCACAAAATATGCTCCAAGAAAATAAAAATGCCAAGTCACCCAATCAATTTCCTTGATTGTAGCTGGGAATTCGATTTCCCGATGTGCCTCAATGCTTTTATGATGTCATGTGCCAAATCATCTTCCACATGTGTTTTGACTTGACTCTTGACTTGAGATAATTTGCAAGTCATTTCCAGGTCATTTTATCACATGAAGTCTTTTATTTTTCTCCATTTATTTAATTTTTGGACTAATTTATTGCCACATTTTCCGCTAAACTTAGGAAAAATGTGTTTTGAGGGTCTAGAACTTAATTTTTACTCCTCAAAGTGTGTCTTAGTAGAAATTTGAGGGTAAGAGGTGTAATTTTTAGCACACACACCCTGTACAACTTCTCTAGACATCACTTATTACATTTTACAATCATAATTTATTAAAATTTCCATCTAGAGGGAAATTAAAAAAAAAAAAAAAAACTGACCCCAAGACCTAATCAAATTTCGTGAAATTTTACGAGTAACCTAGTATGGTAGTATACAATGACTCTAGACACTAGGACTCACCCAAGGCCTTGCCACCAAGCTGCACTCTAACTTTGGGGATATGCTTGGAGGAAAAAACTCAATTAATGATTAAGTCCTCGAAAATACCTAATAATTAACCAAGTAAAAAAACCTCCCACAGTAAACTCACTTGATGAAAACGTCCCAAGTTACCTAGGTCTGTTACATGACTTAATTAAACACATTAGCATCACTTTACATTATCCCCATAGGGCTTGCGAAATCTAAGGACAACATAGAAGAAGATGAGAAGAAGAAGTTAGAGTTAAAAAATCTGATGATATATGAACTCTGATTTGGCACCCTAGTTGTATTAAAAAATCTGCTTAATAATAAAAGCCTCATAACTGCTGCACCGATTTTCCCGCATTGGTTTTTTCCAGGGACATTTAGTCCAAAAATAATTGTGTCCTTTATGTGATTGTCTCATCTGATTTTCAGTAATTGATCTGTTTATTGGTGTAGGCTACAGTGTATTTGCATTAATATTTACTGAATAATTTTGTAAATAACTTGTTAATCGAATAACATAAGTAGGAAATGAAAATCAGTTAGACTACAGTGGGATTTCTATTTGTGAGATTCAAAAATTTTCACAGGGTATCAAAGCGATTGTAGATCAAGGAGGACTGAAGCCATCAGCGAAAGAATAGAGGAAAATCTGCTGCAGGAAATCAACTGTCCCGAGAGACAATGCAGTTCTGAACCAGAGAGGCAGAGGAAGGGTGACGTAGTCACCAAGGAAGGCTCACATAGAGCTTGCGTCAGCCTGCTAGGGTTGTTGATTTTTGGGGTAGCATCGGATGTGTTCTAGCTTCGAAACTTTGTGGAGGGGCTAGAACACATGAGATCTCCAAGACTAAAAAATCGTTTGGAGAAATTCCACTCGGAGCTTAATTATTCAAATAATTAATTATTTTAATGGAGACCCTAAGTCTAACTTAGGGAAATTAAATAATTAAAGTGAATTAATTTAGACATGTGGGTGAGAATGTTCTAAGTAACTAGGATCAAGTCTTTTTTAATCTAGTAGGCGATTAGAGATTAGATCACGACCGTTGATTCGTTAACTGGAAAAGTATTAAAGGAAGGCTTGGGGTCAGTTGGAGAACACACACAGAGTGGCAGTGTTGATTTCCGTAGCATCAGAAAGTGTTCCAAGTCTCAAACTTTGCGAGGAGACTTGGACATCAATATTCCAAAGAACCCATAAATCGTTTGTGGAAATTCCACTCGGTTCATGTCTTATGAAAATAATTAATTATTTTAATAGAGACCCTAAGTCTAAAGTTAGGGAAATTAAATAATTAACAGGTATTAATAAGACAGAGTGTGAATCTTCTAGACAACGAAGATCAAGTCAAGTTTTAATCTTAGCCATTGGTTAGACTTATAATTTGGGCCGTTGATTCATCAAAGAAAATATTATAAAAGAAGGTTTGAGTGTCATTTGGAAATCAAGCTGGGCATACACTCGGTGCCCAAAGGAGATCGATTTTGAAGGAATAGAATTCGATTTCAGTGGGAGAGTTGCAGGGTGAAGAGTTGCAGAAACAGAAGGAGAAGAGGGAGTTAGCAGTGACTGAGCTCGAGGACAGAGGGATGCAAAGGGTCACAAAAGGCAGCGCAGTGAACCCACGCAGAGCCTATGTAGAGTGACGTAGTCCAGCACAGGGACTGCACAGAGTAACACGTAGACAGACGCAGAGGAAGTCAAAGGCTCTTCCGGGTGTTAGGAAATTCTCGGGAGGGGTCGAGAATTTTGTCTCAAGTGTTTTTTGATTATATCTGCTAGTGTATTCCTTGTAAAGATTCATTTGTTAAAGAATAATAATAAAACCCTCATCTACTGCACCGGTTTCCCACATTGGGTTTTTCCGGGGACAATTGTCCAAAAATAAGTGTGTACATGTGATTGGTTCTTATGCTTATGTTATTTAGTGTTTACTTCTCTGCATATATAATTGTGAATGTTGCAGTAGTATTTATCTCGAAGTTTACTGATAGATTTCTATAAATAACTTATTGGAGTAATAAGTAGGATAAATAAATCTATCACTGTAATTGTAGATTTCCAGATTGAATTTTTCACATGGTATCACAGCCAGAGATGAGTAATAGGAACGAAGAATCGACAAGTGAACAGAAATCTGACACTCTTGCAGCAACTTGAAGGGGTTCACGCAGTTCTCTAGAAAGGAAGAGAAGCATGAAAGAACATATGGATCACGATGTTTCTATTTTGGCATCCAGACTGGAAGAAGAATTTGCTTGTGTGTCAAGCACTGCTTCTCTCGAGGTCTGGTACATTGATAGTGGAGCTTCTGCTCATATGACAGGAGTGCGAGAATGTTTTTTCGACTACCGAGAGGAGCAAATGAAATTTAAAATTACCATGGGTAATAAAGCAAAATGTACCCCTATTGGAAGAGGTACCGTAGTATTTCAGATTGAGGCTAGAAATAAGCTTTGGGCCACTAATATACTGCATGTGCCCGGGCTAGGAATGAACTTGCTCTCAGTGTCTCAACTTCAAAACAGAGGTTATGACGTTTACTTCCTTGGTAACAAAGTTTACGTCAAACACCCCAGTTCGAAGAAGAAAGCACAAATCGGAGTAAGGAGAAACAAACTTTACAAGTTATAGCTTGAATCCCTAATGGCACTAATAGGCAGTGCTAATGAAACGAACCTGAATGAACTATGGCACAGAAGGATGGGGCATTAAAGATTCTCAAGGAAACTGTCACGGGAGTTCCAGAACTGAGCACCAAGCGGGACGATGTCTGCAGAGGGTGCGTATTGGGTAAACATGCCAACGCAACGTATTAGAGAAGCAACAATAGGGCTAAGAGTGTATTGGGCCTGATACACTCGAATATCTGCGGACCAATGTCCACTAGAGCTCTTAGTGGTGCTGAGTATTTCATCACCTTTATTGATGACCATTCCAGAAAAGCCTGGATCTACTTTCTGAAGACCAAGGATGAAGTCTTCAGTTGGTTTAAAGAGTTTAAAGCTCTGGTAGAAAAGCTGATAGGAAAGCGGATCAAGGTGTTGCGTTCAAACAATGGTGGTGAATACACGGACAAGGAATTCACCGGGTTCAGAAGAGAGTGGACCGCTCCATATAATCCGGAGCAGAATGGTGTGGCGGAAAGGAAAAATAGGACTATTGTTGAGGCTGCAAGGGCGATGCTATATGATTAAGACATGCCCAAATTTCTGTGGGCTGAAGCTTGTAATACCGTTGTCTATGTTCAGAATAGGATTCCTCACAATGCACTGGGAAAGATCACGCTAGAAAGTGTCTTCACTGGTAGCAAGCCTGAGATGAGTCACTTTAGGATCTTTGGCAGTACGACATACTGTCATGTGCCCAGTGAGAAGAGGAAGAAGTTGGACATGACTGCAGAAAAGGGGTATATGGTAGGATACAGTGAGAACACAAAGGCATATTGCATCTACATTTCGGAGAACAAGTTGTAGTGCGGAGGGATGTGAAATTCATGGAGGAGAGAGCCTTCAGGAGATCTCGCGAGTTGCCTTTTGCTACGCAGTCTGAGGAGGATCCGCTGGTTCAACCTCAACAACTTGCGGTAGATAATTCAGCTGCCTCTCCAAGGCATGGGGATCCAAGGGACACTTCTCCCGAGGACTTGTAGGTGGGAGAGGAGGTAAATCCACCCACTACCAGTGGGAGAACGAATAGGGAACTACAACAAATCTTGAGGGACGCAGAAGACTTTGTCGGAGCCCCCCGAGATGTGAAGAGACAACATAAGTAGCCTGAAAGGTACCAAGCCTTGGTTGCACATGTTGGGGAACCTTCTAGTTTCCGGGAAGCAGCTCAGCACCACGTATGGGTGGATGCGATGGTGGAAGAGTATAGTTCCATCATGACAAATGATGTCTGGGAGGTGGTGCCCAGACCTCAGGAGAGATCAGTTGTAGGTTCAAGGCGGATGTACAATATCAAGTATGCTGCAGATGGCAGCATTGAGAAATTTAAAGCCATGTTTGTGGCTAAGGGGTATGCTCAGAAGGAAGGGATAGATTATGAAGAAACCTTCGCCCCAGTAGCCAGATATACCTCCATTAGATCCGTAATATCCCTTGCTGCGCAGATGGGATGGGAGATTCACCATATGGACGTCAAGGCTGCGTTCCTGAATGGGGTGATAGAAGAGGAGGTGTATATTGAACAACCAGAAGGTTTCGAGACGCATGATCAAAAGACTCGTGTGCAGGCTTAAGAAGGCCTTGTATGGACTGAAGCAAGCACTCCTAGAGCTTGGTATGGTCGAATTGACAGCTACTTGCAGAAGATGGGATTCGTCAAGAGTGACGCAGATCCCAATATCTACTATCTAAGGGTAGGGAGTGAGCCCCTGATACTGGTTTTATATTTCTGACAGGATCAACGAGGCTCATCAAAGACTGCAAGGAGAATTTGGCTACGAAATTCAACTTGAAGGATCTAGGGTTGATGCACTATTTTTTGGGGTTGGAAGATTGGTAGCAGAAGGGGGAGATCTTTCTTGGTCAAGGAAGATATACTACAGAGATTCTGAAGAGATTTCAGATGGAGGATTGTAGGCCCATGACGACTCCAATGATCAACAACTGGAAGAAAACTGACACATCCAAAGATGACGAGGTTGATCCTACTTTGTATAGGCAACTCATAGGATCTTTGATGTATCTGGTAAACACTAGGCCAGGCATCTGTTATGCTGTAAATACCCTCAGTCAGTTCATGGTGGAACCTAAGAGGGCTCATTGAGCAACAGCCAAGCATGTTCTCAGGTACCTTCAAGAAACAATCGAGCTTGGATTGAAGTACACTAGTGGCAGTGATATCAGGTTAAGTGGGTTCATCGACGCAGATTTGAACGAGAGTCCCGCAGATTGGAAGAGTACCAGTGGCTACTGCTTCAGTCTGGGATCAAGGATAACTTCCTGGTGCAGCAAGAAACATAAATCAATGACACTGAGCTCAACAGAGGCTGAATATATGGCAGCTAGCACAACTTCGTGTGAGGCCATATGGCTTCAGAAACTGCTTGTTAACCTACTGAAGGAGAAAATGGAAGCGACCAGTGTTTTGTGTGATAATCAGAGTTGCATCAAGCTCTCTGAAAATCCTGTGTTTCATGATCGGTTGAAACACATTGATATCAGGGGTCAATTCACCAGAGACTGTACCCAACAGGGAGCTGTACAGTTGAAGTACACTCCAACAGGAGTACAGGTGGCAGACATTCTCACGAAGGCTCTGGGGAAGACTAAGTTTGTCTACTTCAAAGAGAAGATGGGGATGATCAAGAATCCATTCCAATAGCAGGAATGGATAGGGTCAGGATTTAGAGGGAGCTGCAGTACAAATGTAGCAGTGACAGTGGTAGTGTCATGGGCAACAGTACAGGAGGTAGCAGTGCAGCAGATGAGGGGTAGCATCTAGAGATCAACAATGCAGAGGGTGCTTCAAAAGCAGAGTAGCATGCAACGGGCATATTGCTAGAACACTTTCCTTGCTAAGAGGGAGGGTTGATTTTTGTAGCATCAGAAAGTGTTCTAAGTCTCAAACTTTGTGAGGAGACTTGGACATCATTATTACAAAGAACTGAGAAATCGTTTGTGGAAATTCCACTCGGTTCATGTCTATTGAAAAGAATTAATTATTTTAATGGAGACCCTAAGTCTAAACTTAGGGAAATTAAATAATTAAAGGGTATTAATAAGACAGAGTGTGGATCTTTTAGAGAACCAAGATCAAGTCAAGTTTTAATCTGAGCCATTGATTAGACTTCTAATCTGGGCCGTTGATTCATCAACGAGAAGATTATAAAAAAAGGCTTGAGGGTAATTTGGAAATCAAGCCGGGCATACACTCAGTACCCGAAGGAGATCGATTATGAAGGAATAGAATTTGATTTCAGTGGGAGAGTTGTAGGGTGAAGAGTTGCCGAAGCAGAAGGAGAAGAGGGAGTCAACAGTGACTGAGCTTGAGGACAGAGGGATGCAGAGGGTCATAGAAGGCAGCACAAAACTGCAGCGCAGTGAACCCACGCAGAGCCTACGTAGAGTGACGTAGTCCAGTGCAGGTACTGCACAGAGAAACACACAAACATACGTAGAGGAAGTCAGAGGCTCTTCCGGGTATTAGGAAATTCTCGGGAGGGGTTGAGAATTTTGTCTCAGGTGTTTTTTGATTATATCTTCCAGTGTATTCCTTGTAAAGATTCATTTGCTGAAGAATAATAATAAAACCCTCATTTGTTGCACTAGTTTTCCCACATTGGGTTTTTTCGGGGACAATTGTCCAAAAATAAGTGTGTACATGTGATTGGTTCTTATGCTTATGTTCTTTATTATTTACTTCTCTGCATATATAATTGTGAATGTTGCATTAGTATTTATTTCAAAGTTTACTGATAGATTTCTGTAAAGAACTTATTGGAGTAATAAGTAGGAGAAATAAATCTATCACTGCAACTATAGATTTCCATATTGAAATTATCACAGGCAGCACTTGAGCTAAGTCGAAATTCTAGGGCGCGATTTGCTAAGAATTTTCGAGTGAGCTTGCAGTCCAGTGAGGGGCAGTTCGGCAGTGGGATTTATGATCTAAGGCCGAGAATACAATAGCGGAGAGGCAAATCAGCCCCAGAGGAGCAACGCAGGCCCAGGAGGGGTGACGCAGGCCCAGATGGGTGACGCAGGCCTAAATGAGCTGACATAGAGTCAGAAAGGGCAGTGCTGGGGTTTCAGTGGGCCAGATCAGGCTCATATTCAACAGATCGGAACGGGTGACACAGTCTCTGTGTAGAGGTTGCCGGGGACTGCGTAGGCACATGTGGGGTTCTTCATTTTGAGTTGAATCAACCATAATAGCTGTCTCCAGAGATAGAGGTACTTCTATTGAGATTTTCTCTGTTGGGTAAGCTACTACTGGTACCCTAGTTTGTATTCAAAAATCTGAATAATAATAAAAACCCTCAAGAGCTCCTGCACTGGTTTTCCCGCATTGGGTTTTTCCGGGGACATTTGTCCAAAAAATCTTGTGTTTCCTTTGTCGAATGTGCTTATTTCTTCAGTACTTGATCTGTATATTTATGTAGGCAACAATGTATTTACTTCGATGTTTTCTTGTATTATTCAGAAAAATAACTTGTTAAGTTAATAAAACAAGTAGGAGAAGTAAATCAGATTACTGCTGTAGGATTTTTGTTTAGTAAATTCAGAAATTTTCACAAGGGTGACGCTATAGCTGCAGAAGGTAGCGCAATGTTTGCTGGGCTAGTGCAAAGGCTACTAAGTCTCATTTTTCCGATTGCCATGGCTGGATGCGCAATGCATATTTTTATTTGAAGTTGCTAGTGGGACGCTGATTCTGTTGGTGCAGAACAATGTCTAGTGGGGCAGAAGCAAAGTAGAGAGAATTAGTTCCTCAGAATATTTCTTGCCAAGAAGTCTAGATCCAATGCTAATCAGCAGCAAAGAGAGATCATAGAGGAGTGATTCGACTTTTGTTGGCGGAAGGATTTCCATAAAGGAAATCGAGATTCAAAGGGAGCTTGTTCCTTAGAGGATTTCTAGCGCCAAAGAAATCCAGATCCGAGTTTTGCTGGGGTAGCAATGGAAAAGGGAGAAAGGAACTTGTTCAACACTTAGTTGAGCAAATATGGTCGTGAATGGACTGAGTGATCAAGACAGGTTGGATGGAGCATCCAACTTTGTCATCTGGAAGGCCAGGATCCTGGTAGTTTTGGATGAACGTCGCATCAAGGATCATGCCTTGAACACGATTGTTGTTCCGGTTGATGCTGATCCTCTCAAGAAGTTGTTGAGATTTTGTGTATTTGGGGTAGCATCGGTTGTGCTCTAGGTCCCAAATTTTGAGGAAGGACTAGAGTTCACCTGATCTACTAGACCTAGAAATGGATTTGGGAAATTTCATCTGGTTTAGGAGATATTAAATTAATTAATTATTTTGATGTATTTCCTAAGTTAAAACTTAGGAAAATAAAATAATTAAAGTGAATTTAATTAAACATGTGATGAAATTGTCTTAAGTCACATGGATCAAGCTTTCTTTTAATCTTAGCCATTGATTAAAGATTTAATCTTGGCCGTTGATTTGTCAACGAGAAAAGTATAAAAGAAAGGCTTGGGGTCATTTGGAAGACACACAGAGGTAGAGCACTGAAGCTAAGATGAGATTCTAGGGTGGGGTTGCTAAGAATTCTCAAGTGTTTTAGTTGCAGAGAGGGGAATTTAGACCAAGGGGATGATCTGATCCCGAGGTTTAGAATACACAAGAAGTAGAGAAGAGATTAGGAAAGACAGCACCGAGGAAGGCAGCAGTAGACGACAGCAGAGTAGCAGCAGACGACAGCAGCAGCAGCAGCAAGGACAACATGATTTTCAAGAAACCCTTCAGGGGTTACGCAGAGACCCTTAGGGGCAGCGTAGTGACTGTGTCACCCAGTTTGGGGTAACACAGTCCCTTCTAGTGACAGTGCTGAGCATTTGGAGGCCTTTAGAGGCTGACGCAGTGTCTTTCAGGGGCAGATCTGGGGTTTTTAGGCCTAGAACTGGCTGAGTTTTGTAAATCCCGTTTGAGGGTGTAGATCAGTCAGTATTGTTGGTCTTAGATCAGCTATGTGCTGCAGATCTAGAGTTTTCTCTGTAGGGTTTTCCAGATCTAGAACCTAGAGTTGTGTATTCAGAAATATTCTTAATAATAGAGCCCTCCAGCAGCCAGAGATCGGTTTTCCCACATTGGGTTTTTCTAGGGGCAGTTTGTCCAGAAATAACTGTGTCACTTTGTCTATGTGTGCATGTGCTTATTCTAGATTTGAATTGGTAGAGATCTGTTATGTGTTTTGCTTTGATGTTAACTTGAATTTATTCAGTTGATAACTTGTATAAGTAGGAGAAGCTTAACCGGATTAACAGAAATAATTTCTGCTTAAGAATTAAGATTCAGAAATTTCTACAGAAGTACGAGGAGGCTCAAGCAAAAACAAAACGCATGATCATGGGCAGAGTCAAGGATCATGTGATCCCTCATATTGCTGATAAGAACACAGAAAGGGAAATGTGGGAGGCCTTGACCACATTGTACAAGGGATCTTCCGTCCAACGGAAGATGTTGCTTGAGAATCAACTGAGATTGTTTCAGATGCAGAAGGGAGAAGAAATCGATCCCTTCCTTATCAGATTGCAAGGGATCGCAGATCAACTAGCGTCCATAGTGACTACATGAGATCCACGATTTATGGTCGGGACTACCCTAAATGCAGTCACTGAAGAATGGGAAACTTTTGTCCAAAGCATATTTGGTAGGGCTACTCTTCCAAGTTGGGAGGAGATGCGGGCAACCCTTCGACAGGAAGAGATGAGACGGTGGACCAAGGCGGGAAGCAACAGTAAATGGATCAAAGTAAGGAAGGAGGAAGAGGAAGATGCGGCTCTCGCATCAAAGGGACAACAAGGGTAGTAGAGAAGGAAAAAAAAGGACCTATTGAAGGTCAGATGCTTCAGATGTGGAGAAATGGGACATTTCACCACACAGTGCCCTCTGAAGAAGAAGGCAAAGAAGAGAAATCTGACTCGAAGGCTGCTCCATCTCTGGCTGATGAGGAGGATGACAATGGATGCTCCATGAGTGCCCATGCACCTAAGAGGTGGGGCAATATGGAGCTATAGTTAGAGTTACAGAAAATGTGGGGCAGGATCCTTGAGGTGCCCAAACTCTTGGATCACATACGACTACGGGAGCTCTTAATGATAGTAGCAGAATGACAGGAGTCAGTTGGTGCAAGGGATGATGGAGCAACAATGGCAGAGCTAGAGCGCCAAAGTTTGAAGCAACACAAAGTAGAGGCAACAACAACGTAACAACAACAACACAGTGCACAGTGGTGCAACGCAGTGCAGAGAAACAACAACACAGTAGCATCAGAGATTCAACGCAGATTAGCAGCAGAGGAAGCTTCAACATCGAGATGCATCTAGCCTGACTAGTATGAAAGGATTTGGGATGTCTTTCAGTTGCTTAACTCTCAACAATTGAGTTGCAGTGCAACATTTAGTAGTGGCAGTGCTATGGGCAACATGATGCAACATATTGAGAGGGAGTTGTAGTGCAGATGCATCAGTGGCAGTGGAAGACTAATGGGCAGTAGTGTAGATTGCAGCAGCGCAGTGGATGAGGGGCAGCAGGCCGAGCATCAACAACGCGGAGGACCGATGCCATGGATCAAGGTGATGCTTCTGGTGAGAAGTATTGCTAGAGCACATTGCTCGCTAAGAGGGAGTGTTTATTTTTGGGTAGCATCGGATGTGCTCTAGCTCCGAAATTTTGTGGAGGGGCTAGAACACATGAGATCTCCAAGACCCAGAAATCGTTTGGCAAAATTCCGCCCGGAATGAATGTTATTCAAATAATTAATTATTTTTAAAGGAGTCTAAGTTAAAGCTTAGGAAATTAAAATAATTAAAGTGAGTTAATATAAATGTTGGTGAGAAGCTTATAAGTGATGAGGATCAAGTATTTTTTAATCTTAGCCGTTGATTAAAGATTAGATCATGACCGTTGAATCCTCAACAGGAAAAGTATAAAGGAAGGCTTGAGGGTGAGTTGGAGAACACACATGGAGAGCAACACTTGAGCTAAATCGAAATTCTAGGGTGCGGTTTGCTAAGAATTTCAGAGTGAGTTCTAGTGCAGAGAGGGGCAGTTCGGTAGTGGGACTTTAGTCCAAGGTTGAGAATACATTGCAGAGAGGCAGTGCAACACCAAGGAGAGACAACACAACACCTAGGATGGTGACGCTGAGCCTGAGAGAGGTGACGCAATCACTGAAGAGGCAAGACTGGGGTTTCTGTGATGCAGATTGGGCATCAGTTCAGCAGTTCGATTTCTAAGCCAGGAAGGCTCATGAGGAGGGTGACACAGCTCCTAGAGTGGGAGACGTAGTGTCAGCGTAGAGCTGGGAGCAGCGTTTGCTGCGTAGCGTTGTGGACAACGCAATCACTTGTGGGGTTTGATCATTCTGTCGCTGGATCAACCAAATATTTGTCTCTGGATAGAGGTACTTCTGCCAGGATTTTTTCTCTGTTGGGTGACCCGGATTTGGCACCCTAGTTGTATTCAGAAATCTGCTTAATAATAAAACCCACATATCTGCTGCACGGGTTTTCCCGCATTGGGTTTTTCTGGGGACGTTTAGTCCAAAAATAAGTGTGTCCTATGTGTGATTGTCTCATCTTATTTTTCATTACTTGATCTGTATATTGGTGGAGGGTGCAATGTATTTGCATTAATATTTACTGAATAATTCTGTAAATAAATTGTTAATCGAAGAACACAAGTAGGAAATGCAAATCAGTTAAACCGCGGTAGGATTTCTGTTTGTGAGATTTGGAAATTTTCACTTGATGGTACATGAAACTTTTAGTGGTTAACAACTATTATACACACACACACACACACATTACCTATGAAATGTAGCAATCATGCCAGTTTTCATTACATGTCTGAATGGAAGAACCACTTTACTTAGATGGCATCATTACCCATTAAAGTTACTGTTTCCTCTTGTCTGCTTGATTCATGGTGGGCTCTGATTTAGTGATGGGTATTGCTATGATGGTTGTGATTCAAGTTACCTTCAATAAGCTAACTGAGAAATGCCAACATATTAATGACTAGCAAGTGACCTGGTCAGGAGCCAATCGCAAGAAATAACAGGTCAATTTTAGACTCGGAAAGCCAATATGCGATACATATATTCACCACAGCCCAGCCATATCTTCTCAGGTATTTTATACAGATGGTTTCGTTGAATAATATAATTAACGAGTTCATTTCTATGGAAGAAATTGCATGGCCTCTTAAACATAAACCCTATGCACCTACCTCCTTCTATGTATATAACCCCCGTCTAAGATCACATTTTCTCAGAATGTAACCTGGACAACCAACTTCGCCCTTGATATAATTTGTTGCACTCCTGTTGGAACTCCTGCCTTGTAGCTGTCCTAATGTTTAATTGCAATTGATTTCCTACTCGATCATGTCAGATAACTGAGATTAATTGAACTAGCTTCAGAAGATATAAATTGTCTTCCTCTTTGAAAACAATTTAGGTGTCACCCTAGGGTTTAGGGTTTAAGCATCAGAAAAACAATATTTCAAAGTATCACGACTTCGACTGGGAAGGTCTCATTAAAAAACAAACTCAAAAATACTGAGTATGACCCAAATGAGCATACTCCCCTCCATTTGGAACCAGTGCCGAGGCAAGTAGACTTGCTGAATACTAAACAGTCTCGTCTCATTCCAATGCTTTTGATTCATTTTATCTCAGCAAAATAAGTAATGCATGAATTTATAAAGGTTTTGCCTTATTAATCACTTCATGCTCACCTGTCATTAAGATGTTATAAAAAATGGAAGAATTGTGGGGCAATCAGATATTGTTTCGAAGACAATGGACCAAATTATAAACTCATAATATCCAAATAGAAGCTGGCCTTGTAATTGGTGCATTGTAGCCCTTATTTGGTTTACCAAAAAGTAAGAGAAGTCCACCTGAAACTCTTATATCTCATTCCAAAGCAACATGATGATTTTACAGAAACAACATTGTATAGATATTAACTGAAACATAATCTATAGCCAAAGAAATTGCTGCCACTCTTGAATCAATATTAGTCTTTAGATCTTCAGACCTTGTATGGTTTTTAGTTACAGGAGGTACTTTACTAAAAGCTTAGTATTTATTCTTGAAACTTAAAAAAATTATGCATGGCTGATTAAATTCGCTGTTCATTTCAGCACTGCTTGAGATCTAATGATATTAGAGATATAGTTATTTTTTAAAATTGCCATATGCAGTGGCTAAGCGTTTATGGCATTGATTATAAATGGGCTTTTTACACATGTAGAAATAAGTTATAACATAGGCTCACTTTTCTATATCTTACAAAGCTTATATTGGTTCCCTGATGAGTGTTCACTCAAAAAGCTGGGATGTTTTAAAGCACATGCAAAGTTAAATTCCAAAATTCACCACATTATAGAAATGCTTTCTAAATGGTACGTTTTTATAATACAGCTTGAGTGGGCCTAAGGGTCAAGAGTATGTGTTTCCTCCTAAGAGGTCACCGGTTCAAAACCAGAACGGGGTAGAGTATGTATGCCTTCGCAGATTTAGCAGTCAAATCGCTGCGCGGAAGGTGGGTCCTTTGTCCCACAAATAAGGAGGTCTCGTACACTAATTTGGTGTCTGACTTGGCCGTGACTTTAAAATTGGATAATAATAATAATTCATTCCTGAAATCTTCAATAAAAACATTCCCACATTCACACCCATGGTGCCCCAAATAGCTCATTAAATTTCAGGGAATTTCTCTCCAAACTGGGATTTGGCAGTGTCAGAAAACTATTGAAAATATCTACCGTTGTCCTTATGTGGGAAAATTCTAATTCTAGGTGGACTGTTAAAAGATAGGATGGAAATCTTCTGAGCTACAGCTACTCAAAATCTACACCATGCGAACATAAATACATTTTTGGCTGTGACCTTAAAATTGGATAATAATAATAATTCATTCCTGAAGATTTAAGTAAAAGCATTCCCACATTCACACTCATGGTGCCGCAAATAGCTCTTTAAATTTCAGGGAATTTCTCTCCAAACTGGGATTTTGGCAGTGTCAGAAAACTATTGAAAATATCTACCGTTGTCCTTGTGTGGGAAAATTCTAATCCTAGGTGGATTTTGCCTGCAAAAGATTAGTAAAAGATAGCTCGGAAATCTTCTGAGCTACAGCTACCCAACATCTACACCATGCGAACATAAATACATTCTTGCTAGCAATATTGTAACTGAGGAAAACCTTGACCATGATCTAGGATGTGCTGTATTAGCAAGTATTTGTGTTTTCATAGTTCTGCTGTTTCTTCCGAATTTGTTTCAACTTAAAACACTAAAGTTTAAAAATGGTGAATTGGTGTATCACAGGTATGGGATAAGGCCGAAGAATTCATACCTGAAAGATTTGACTTGGATGGTCCGGTACCAAATGAGACAAATTCGGACTTCAGGTAAACATCCCAGCTAATAAATGGAAAGTAGAGAAGAAAGCCGCTCTTAGGGAGAACAGTATATGGTCTGTTCATTATTTGCATGCGTGCATGCCTGGAGAGATATCGCCTAAATGTTCCAGTATTTTCATTTATTTTATTTTATTTTTCACTGTTCAGTATGCCAGAGTTTGCCTTTTATTTGTGTCTTCAGATTCATTCCCTTTAGCGGTGGGCCGCGCAAGTGCGTTGGTGATCAGTTTGCGTTGATGGAATCCCTTGTTGCACTGGCAATCTTACTGCAGAACTTTAATTTTGAGCTTGTTCCTAACCAAAACATAGGAATGACCACAGGAGCCACTATTCATACCACAACGGTACGTGCCTTCCCATCAAGTAGTTGCAAATCAACTTTAATGTTCTTTATCTTCATTTGATGTGGATTTTAGTGTCGAAATCATTAGAAGCAGCTATTCATCAGTGCCCTCTCTCTGCAGGGACTTTACATGACTGTGAGTCAACGAGAAAATAAGGTTACGGAGCTTGCAGCTTTGTAATAGGAGAAAACTCTTTTTTCTATATTTCTTTTCATATGGATTCCAAACTGTGTTCATCTCTTTGGTCAGAATAGCTAGTTATGAAAAGCAACCAAGGAAATTTAATTGATTTGGACTGTTGATACTGTCAATAAGATCTGAGAAAATTTCTCTAACTCTCCATTTTACACTGCAAGTTATCAAGTTTTGTCTGTGACTTTCAGAAACTGAGAGAGAGAGACTCATTCACTTTCCTTAATTGCTGTATGGTCTAAAAACAAAAAGCTCCTTATAAATTCTTCAGTATGTGTGTGTTTTTCAAGGTAGAAGCTTGAAACACTTTCAGAAAGAAAAACATTTCACGTACAAGATCAAGTAATTCTAGTTGAAAATGTATGGTATCCAATATGCATAAACTTCATCATAAAAAATCATGAAATTGATGTAAAATGATGGCCTTTTAAAGTGTAATCCCGGATCTCAGTTCTCAAACCAGATCTCCGTGATTGGTCTAAAGCTTCAGGTGGAGTTGCCCCTGTTCAAGGAACAATTAGGCTCCTCCACTATGCTGGGTTTCACAGGACAGGACAACTCTGAAGAAATTGTTTATAGAAGCATATTACTTCCCCCGGTTTCTTCACAGTATGTTGTTGCCAATGATGGTGACTCCCCTTTGTTGGATTTACAGCTCGAGATCAAAGTTCTTTGCTTCAGATGATACTATTCTTCTCGGTGTCTTCAGTCCCTCAACTAGCCACATGCAATGCTCCAATCATGATATTCATTTAGATACCATGACGATATGGGAGGCTAACAAACAAAATGCTGGGCTCTGACTTTTAACGGATCCCACAACCACTTCTGGAGGGCACTTGATCAATTTAGGAGAGCTTTGCAATGAACTGTTTGATTCTTTCTGTGCAGTGAATAGCTTCTTTTGCAGTTCTATATTACATATTGTGACTAGAAACCTTTCTAAACAACGAACTTCACACATGCTTTTATGTGCATGATATGATTGCGATACAAGTGAAATGAGTTTTGCAATTGCAGTTTAAGATAAGGATATGGATGGGCTGAATAATGTAGAAGAAATTGGAATTGGTACTGGAAAGATAAAGATGAATATTTTTGGCCAACTTTTTCCAAGTCTTGGTGAGATTCATGTTTTTGATTGCTGGCAAGTTTTAGGGTGACTTTTAGTCAAGTACTTGTTTCGGTAATGGCTCAGCCAAACTTGGCAATACTTGGAAATTCTAGCTGAATCTCACAACCTTGATTTACAATCGTTGTGCTCAAATGAGTCAAATCACTCCAAGTGTGAAAGCCCTGGTTCTTTTCTACTTGTGAAGGCATTGTTAACATTTCATGTGTTTTATTTACAAAGAAAATTGGGCTGAGTCAAGGGACATGGATTCCAGAGGCTAAGGGAGGTTACTTGCTTGGGATGTTATCTGAACTGTTTATGACAGCCATTAAAGGCTGGTTGGTGTGTTTTAATGGACTGGTTTTCTGAATTTAAATGAGCAGAAGTAGAAGGATGAGGACCACGCTGCTTTGGAAAACATTACAAGGCAGGAAGGACAAAGAAATTCAGAGGAGGAATGGACTGCGCTGACAGCAGGGGACAGTGGAAGTCAACCACTGCACAGCGGAGAAGCAGGAGAGAACATAGAGAGAGATGATTCGAGGAATCACTTAGAACATAAGGAAGAACGAAGGTAACAGGAAAAAAAAAAGAGAGAGACAGGGCAGACAACACACTGACACGATCACTCTGATTAGCACCACCGTGAGCAAGGGAAGCACATTATACAACAGAGGAAAATCTACGCATATCGCTGGTCCCTTGTGGTTGTGGTTTTACATTAATTTTCTTTATATATATATATATATATATTGCTGTATGCACAGGAAATTCACACTGTAAGGTCGGCGTGAGAAGCACTAGGCACAGATATAATAATGGCATTAATCTAAATGACCCTTGAGCTTGATTAATGAGCTGGAACAATGACAATACAAAAGCCACAATGGACCTGTAAAGAAATCCCGTTTCAACCTTTCTGTACTAATTAGATTTATCAGCAGGAATGACAATTCGTAGGTGTATAAACCTCACAGAAATGAATGTGCAATGCAGGGAGGTTTTAAACCAGTCTTTGTAATGCAAAAGGAGAATGCATTTAATTTATAGACTGCAAAATATATATATATATGTGTGTGTAAACACTATTGATGTAAGTGTTGAGATTCTAAGCTTAATTCCTACAATTCTTGGTCAGGGCTACGAGTACTGCCAAATTGTTATGGAAATGGCGCAAATAAGAGACATTTTAATTTGCAATGGCTTTGTAATGTTCAATGGGCTCATAGGCATGTGCCGAGAGATTTTGTCTCGCACACAGGCAGAGCACTGTATGTGGGCGCATGTTTTATGTAATATGTATGGCCGTAAAATTGATATATATGTGTGTGTATTTATACGTAAATATATAACGTGAATAGATGTTGAGAACCCAAAGTTTGAGGTGGGGACCGACCTGTTGTATGCGTCGATTGGAGGGGCCTTAGCCTGGAGGGCCGAACCTTGACTCCACGTGATCAAGCCTCATACCTAGTATTAGAGGCCATGGTTCCATTATCGTAATATTATGTGTCGTAGTAAATGGGGCGAAATCAAAGGTTTAAGCCCTGAGAGCCGGGTCATAAAGTTATACAATTGTGTGTCGTTGCCAAGGGTTGAGGCTAGACCTAAAATGGATAGCAGGGATGGTTGGTCGAAATCGACACACATGGTTAATTGTGTGACTGCCTCCCTCTTGTGTGACGTTAGTGTAGAAATTATACAGACATATGTATATTAACGGATTCAATCTGATCTAACATTGTACTAAAGCTAGATACTGAATTGCTTCTACAAATCAATTGCAGAAATTAAACACAATCGCCAATCACATGAAGCAAAGAAAGAATAAAATCAGACCACAACACAGATAATTTCCTGGGGAAAGCTTGCTGCTCAAAACCCCTCTATCTTCTATTGTATATTAACCATGGAATCATGAAACAATTACAATGCACTCTTCTCACAAGAGTCTCCTGCACTCTGCTAACTGTCTCACACTGTCCTGGACAAAACTGACCAACACTTAGCCAATTCTCAGCCTCTAAAAAATCTGCATTTCTTGCGCAATTCTTGATGAATGCAATCCCTATTCTTTAGGAATTTTGGCCTTCCAAAACTACGCAAGGATCATGGGCACTCCAATCAATGTCTGGTTACATGCAAGCAACCTACTAATCACACAACTGATAGTTAACCTCCTTTTAACCTTTGTCTCAACTGGGTCTCTACTGGAACTGACATGCATGCAACTATTAATAGTAAATCATCAGTTGCATGGCAGGTCACTGATTGTGAATTAAATAATATTTAATTCACTTGATCTTTGACTAGTGCAACAAACAGTTACAACTAGTTCAACTGACTCTAACTCACCTAACTGAGTTAACTGATTACATATGCATTAAACTAATGCACCAATTGCAATTCGGACTCCATAACTAATAGAATTACTTTGCATGCCTCACCAACCACCATCAACTCGAAATACATGAGCTAATTGAGTTTATCACACTCAGTTAACTATTACAAGTGATCATGAGATAAGATTACATTTTATTGTCCAATTTAATTAAGGGAAAATTAAATTAGACACTGCACCAAATTAATTACTTAATTTGGCCATCACACTAATGTATCGCTAAGACCTATTGGTCCCACACTAGTGTGTGTGCTGCAATTTCTTGTTGGACTTGAACACTCCCTCTCAACAAGAAAGGGATTATTTTCCACCCCGATCCTGCCTCTATGGTATTCAAAATTGCTCCTGGTGAGCGCCTTCGTCAGAATATCTGCATTCTGATCTTCTGTGGGAATGTACTGAAGTAAGATAATGCGTCTTTGAACACAATCTCTGAGATGGTGGTACCAAATGTCTATGTGCTTTGACCTATCATGAAACATCGTATTAACCGAAAGTTTAATGCAACTCTGGTTATCACAATGTATCGCAGTCAGATCCATTTGAGAACCAAAGAAACCAACCAGGATATTTCTCATCCAGATGGCCTCACATGCAACTTGACTTGTTGCCATGTACTCTGCCTCGGCTGAACTTAGTGCCATAGATTGCTGCTTCCTGCTGTACCAAGAAACTGCTATCGATCCTATGCTGAAGATCCCTCCTGATGTGCTCTTTCTGTCTGATGGACTGCCTGCCCAATCTGCATCCGTTAAGCCTTGAAGCTTCACTCCCTCTGTCCGTCTCTTCCATAATCCATACTCTGTAGTGCCTCTGAGATATCTCAAGACATGCTTCCCTGCCTTCCAAAAGAGCTTGGTCAGCTTAACCATAGCTTGACTCAGCTGGTTAACTGCGTAGCAAATGTCTGGTCTAGTGTTCATGAAGTACATCAGTGAACCCACTAGCTGCCTGTAGATAGTAGCGTCCACTACTTCTCCTGAAGTAGCATCCTCTTTCCTCCAATTTCCTGGAAGAGGAGTGTCCATGGGTTTACAACTCTCCATTTGAAACTTACCCAATATCTCTTTGGCATACTTGCCTTGAGAAACAAAAAGTTCACCATCTCGCTGCCATATTTCCAAACCAAGGAAATAGTGAAGGAGTCCCATGTCCTTCATTTCAAACTCATCCTCCTTGCATGAGTTTATCAGCTGCTCATCACCTGTCAAAATTAGATCATCAACGTAAAGTACGATAATGAAGAGCTTACCATCAACCACAATCTGGTACATGTTTGCATCTGCTTCACTTTTGGTGAAGCCCAACCCGGTGAAATAGCTGTCAATTCGACTGTACTAAGCACGAGGTTCTTGCTTCAGCCCTTACAGTGCTCTCTTGAGTCGACACACATGTGACTCACTGTCAAAGATCTCGAAACCTTCTGGTTGCTCTATGTACACTTCTTCCTCAATAACTCCATTGAAAACACATTTTTCACATCGATCTGATGAATGCGCCACCCCATCTGCGCTGAGAGTGCAAGGATAGATCTAATGGAAGAGTACCTCACAATTGGTGCGAAAGTCTCATCATAGTCGATCCCCTCAACTTGTGAGAATCCCCGGGAAAAAAATATGGCCTTGTACTTCTCTACACTCCCATCAACAGCTTGCTTCACCTTATAGATCCATCTAGATCCAACCACTAATTTAACGACCGGTCTTGGGACAATCTCCCATGCACTGTTCTTGATGACGAAGTGATACTCCTCTACCATAGAGTCAACCCAAATTGGTTGCTGCACTGTTTCCTGAAAAGAAGATGGTTTTGTCACAATACACTTGCTCATAAGAGCCATGTATCCAGTAAACCTGTCTGGAGACTGTCTCTTTCTACGCAGTGAAGTAGGGGCTCCTACATTCTTTGCTGGCGCATCAAGTCTCAATCTATCAGCTTTCGTGGTGCGCCTTCTACCATTTCTGATGGATGGCTTTGCATGAGTGTTTTCTGCCACTCCATGGTCCTCCGCATGTGGCTGCTCCACATCTTGAGGTTCATTCTTTGGAACCAAGAGTTCCTCCTCTGCATGCAAATCAAACTCCCTCTCAAGGGACAATCGCATGGCTTTCTCGTCATCAAATTTTATATCTCGTCGTACAATAATCATTCTATTGTTTGGAAAATACACCCGATAGTTGTGGGGAGTTTCAGTGTACCCCACAAATATCCCAATCTCAGCTGTTGGTTCCAGCTTCTTCCTGGTGTCTTTGATCACATGCACATAAACGGATGAACCAAAAATATTAAAATGTGAAACATCAGGTTTCTTACTAGTAAAAGCCTCTTCTGGTCTACTCATGCCAAGTATTCGACGAGGACAACAGTTTTGCAAAAATACCGCCGTGTTGCATGCCTTTGCCCACAGATGCAATGGTAGGCCCTGATCATGAAACATCGCTCATGCTGCACCCACAATTGTTCTGTTCTTTCTTTCTGCGACCCCATTCTGCTATGGGTTATGAGGCGCAATCAACTCTCTCCGAATTCCTTCTTTGTTGCAGAAGTTCTTGAATTCATTGGAGATGTACTCACCAACATTGTCACTCCTAAGAGCCTTCACATGCTTCCTCGTGTCTTTCTCCACCAATGCTTTAAACTCAATAAATTTTGAGAACGTCTGATCTTTCTTCTGCATGAAGTAGATCCAACACTTTCGAGAAAAGTCATCAACAAATATCACATAGTACTTATGCTTTGCTGTCGAAGCAATAGAGAATGGTCCACATACGTCTGAGTGAACTCTCTCAAGGATTTCCGAAGCTCGGTTCTCCTTCTCATGAAAAGTGGCCTTTACATACTTCCCCATAGTACATCCCTTGCATGTGTCTGACTGCGCAAGTGTACCTTTGGGAAGACCCGTAGAAATATGTTGCATGACCTTCAAGGCGCCGTGGTAAAGATGGCCCAATCTCCTGAGCCATAACTCACCCTCATCCCGGCACACCACTTTGTTCACCTTACCCATAAATGTTACACAACCATCTACATCAAGTTTATAGAGATTCTTAACTCGAATCCCAATCTTCTTGGCTTGTCTCGTTGTCTTGTGTCAAAGGGAAGCTTTTCCCTCACTGAAAACAACATCATAGCCTCTATCCTCCAACATTGCGACTGAGACCAAATTTTTCTTCAACCTTGGTACATGCATTACATCTTTTAATTGAAAGGGTTTACCTTGCTGTCTCTGGAAGGTAATTGTACCAATCCTTATAGCACTGTACCACCTGTCACCACCCATTTCGATATGCATCTGGAGGTCCTTCTCCTCCAAGCTACTGAAAAGTTCTTTGTCTCCCGTCATGTGAAAGGATGCACCACTATCCAAGTACCACACCGATCCCATTTCACTTGACACCATGCATGGAATGAGTGAGAAGTCAAGCTCAGATTGTGAGGCCAAAGCCTCACCAACTGCAGATCCTGAAGCCTTCTTGTTCTTCTTCTTTTGTGGACAATTAGTGGCATAATGTCCATGCTCGTGACAGTGAAAACACCTCACTCTGGACATGTCGCGCTTCTTGCCATCTTTACCAGACTCAGATTTGGAATGGAATTCCTTTCCTTTCCCCTTTTTCGCCTTGGCAGCCAAAGCACAATCTTCTTCATCATCATTCTTAGATGAAGATCCATCCCTGGTATTCCTCCTGAATTCTTCTTGCACCAAATCTGACCAAAGCCGTTCCCAATCTGGTAGCTTTTCCCTTCCATTGACAGAGTCCTGATAACTATGCCAACTCTTGGGAAGTCCTAGAAGGGCTAGGCTCACCAAGTCATCATCATTGACAGTAATGCCGACGCTCCCAAGCTCATCCCGACATTGGACAAACTTTGTTAAATATTTTAGCACGGTGTCGCCTTTCTCCATTTTGATCTTCCTGAGTTTATCCTTCAGTGCCAATTTTATATGACCACTGCTGCTCTGAAATAGATCTGTCAAAGCTTTCCACATTGCATATGGTGTCGCTTTGCCATGAAGACTTGAGACAATGTGGTCTCGTACTCCCTCCAATAAGATCCTCCTCGCCTTTGCAACCTTCTTTTGCCAGGCATCAAGATTTGCAACATCTGCTACAACGGGTTTTGGAACATCATTGTCAATGAATTCTTTCAACCCATTGTCCTCCAGTACTGCCTCCATCATGTCTTTCCAAGCAATATAGTTAGAGTTGCCCTCGAGTGCATAATCCAATCTCAAGTCATTGAAAGCCATTTCAATCCTGAATCGTCTATCACACCAAGAATGTCTTCTGCAAATTCGAATTCTATTCAGTCACAAACTCAACTCCTCCCACTATATTGATTTCCTGTGCTCTGATACCATGTAGAAATTATACAAACATATGTATATCAATGGATTCAATCCGATTTAACAATGTACTAAAGCTAGACACTGAATCGCTTCTACGAATCAATTGCAGAAATTAAACACAATCGCCAATCACATGAAGCAAAGAAAAAATCAAATCAAACAACAACAGAGATGATTTCCCGGGGAAAGCTTGCTACTCAAAACCCCTCTATCTTCTATTGTATATTAACCATGGAATCATGAAACAATTACAATGCACTCTTGTAACAAGAGTCTCCTGCACTCTGCTAACTGTCTCACACTGTCCTGGACAAAACTGACCAACACTTAGCCAATTCTCAGCCTCTAAACAACCTTCCTTGCTTGCGCAATTTCTGATGAATGCAATTCCTATTCTTTAGGAATTTTGGCCTTCCAAAACTACGCAAGGATCATGGGCACTCCAATGGATGTTTGGTTGCATGCAAACAACCTACTAATCACACAACTGATAGTTAACCTCCCTTTAACCTTTGCTTCAAATGGGTCTCCACTGGAACTGACATGCATGTAGCTATTAATAGTAAATCATCAGTTGCATGGCAGATCATTGATTGTGAATTAAATAATATTTAATTCACTTGATCTCTGACTAGTGCAACAAACATTTACAACTAGTTCAACTGAATCTAACTCACGTAACTGAGTTAACTGATTACACATGCATTAAACTAATGCACCAACTGCAATTCGAACTCCATAACTAATAAAATTACTCTGCATGCCTCGCCAACCACCCTCAACTTGAAATACATGAGCTAACTAAGTTTATCACACTTAGTTAACTATTACAAGTGATCATGAGATACGATTTCATTTTATTGTCCAATTTAATTAAGGGAAAATTAAATTAGACGCTGCACCAAATTAATTAATTAATTTGGCCATCACACTAATGTATCGCTAGGACCTATTGGTCCCACACTAGTGTGTGTGCTGCAATTTCTTGTTGGACTTCAACAGTCAGTGGAAGGAGGGAGGTCGGGGGGAGGGAAGGGGGGGTGTGGGTGGTGCTATCGAATATCGTTTATCGAATGAGCGAAGGACAGTCGTATGTTACGCCGAAATCGAGAGGCGACATTCAGATTGTGTGGAATCTCCCCCCCCCCAACCCCCCCCTTGTGACATCAACAGAAGGGTGGGGGGGTAGCGCAATTGCTTGACAACCGTTTGATTGGTTTGTTGGTTGCGGACCATTGAATGACGAATGGCGGAGGGCCATATACACACACACACACACACACACACGATGGTTGAAGGGTAATTCGAGGTATGTGGCACCGAAGTGCACCTGGTGGCTAAGTGACATGGTGGAATAGTAATGTGCCATGTGGCAAAAAAAGAGAAATGACACCTTAAAATTAAATAAACTTCAAAAGAGCATTACTCGAGATCTCAGAGTCCAAATTGGGAAAAATTTATATCACTGGAAAAGTATCACTAAGACAAGTGAGATGGTGACATCCAATTCGAGTTTTGGGAAACTTGGGAAAAGTAAAAAAAATAGAATTATTACCCCATTTCTCTAACTATACTATGAAAGTTGGGTTATCATAGTGAACACATCCCCAAGGTCAAAGGGGTGTGTTTACAGGTGGTATAAGAAAATTTAGGTTCAACATTGGATTTGATGGGCTCTATCACGGGCAAGTAACAACAGGGTTCCTGCAAAGGGGTTATATATTGAATTTTATAAAATTGATAAAAAAAATGTTTAGGTGTTAAAGGTCGGTCTATGATTGACAATTTGTGTTGAATGATATATGTTGTTAACTACATATGCATATGTAGTGATGCTAATGATTTGATGATTCAATGATATTGATGTACTAACATGGGTTGTTTGTTACAACTAGCTTACCATAGCAACTCCATAAAAGCAAGCCCATAGTCATGATTTTGTCATTTATTTATATTATACCGTGTCTAATAATGGTGTGTGAATGACAACACATCACAAGAAGCAAAGGGCAATGAGAAGCAAGAGAATGAGTAATAGGATGGTTCAATACAATTTTGACAGATCACAACATAGGCATGAAGAAGCTTCAATGGAGAACAGGGGAGAGGAAAACTATCCTAATTGGATGGATACCTTGAGGATCCTGAGGGCTGAGATTATGAGCTTCAAGCTAGATAATGAAAGGTTGCTAAGAGCTCAGGACAGGCAAGCCGAGGTAAATGTAGTCATACTGCAAAGCCTCTCAGATTTAAAGAGACAGAGGCAACATGAGGTGGGGCTAGTCATAGAGACAGGCAGAGCCCTTTGGAATTAAAAGAGAGAAAAAATGGGGCATGTTGAAGAATGTAACTAGGGTCAGTCTTCATAATTGTATTTGTCAAAAGAAATTTTATTGTTAAAGAAATTGACTTATTAAAGCATGGGTTTTTTTGACCATTGGAGTGGCACCTGATGATTACGTGAAGACTCCATGCCCAAGGATGAACCAAAGGACACTTGTACCATCAAATATCATTAGTTCAACAAAGTTTTTAAACTCTACTTCTGATCATTTTATTCTTCAGCCCTCAAATTCCGCAACCCTACGGGGATATTGTATAAATCTCGCTAGCATGATGAATAAAGCCATGTAACAAGCCTAAGATGTTGGGACTCGATCAACAAACGAGTACACCTTGGAGTGTTTTTTTTACTTGGTTAATTATTCCTGCTTTTTAGCAGCGAATAATTTTCTATGTTTTTTCACTCATTGCATTACCCCAAAGCTAAGGTGACGGCTTAAAGGTTGAGCCCCTTGTTGAGTCCCAATTTTGCCCAATTTTGATAGCCTTCTAAGACCTTGCTTCTCCCATTTTGAACTATCCTTGACTTCTAATTACACTTATTTCAATTATATTATCTATGTTTTGGCCAAAAGGGTGTTATGTGCTTAAGGCATGCAAATAAACTTAAAAATTGTCATTTTACCTTGTTCTTGAGTATATTCCTTAAGCTAACTGTTTCCTTATTGAATTATTAAGTCAACTGATTTAGAAGTCTCATGCAGATTTGTCTTGATCCGAATCAGCCCCAGAATTTCTTGAAGACAACTCACGGTCGTGTTTCCTGCAGATGCTCCACGAATTCCTGTAGGTGCGGATTTCAAGCAACCGCCCAGATTTCCTGCAGAAGAATTGGTGGTTAGCTATGTTCCACTTAATTCCAAAACAAACGAGAACATGGGTTTTGAGGGGAAATCCACCTACATGGATGTTGTCCTATTGGCTGTTTCAGATTCACCATTGAAACCACCTAGATCTACAAATTATTCTCGTTGGCTGTGTGAGGGAAAGCTCCAGCCATGTAACGAAATTAGTCTAATCCATGCGTTTAGTCATGGATTAGACTCAACAGAGCTATTTTTGACATTATGTTCCAGTATTGATAGCTAATAGCTCAGTATAGTAGTTTTTCCTTACTCAGGCCAAGTATGGGCCTTCAAACTTGTATAAATTCCACTATGTTTCATATTGTGAGAGGTTGGGTTGGGTTGTTGTTCAAACATATCAGATTTGTACTTGACTGTAATATTTTCCAAATTAATACAATATTCTATGTTCTGTCCATTCTACTGAGCAAACCCTTTTAATATTGAAGGGGTTGTGAGTGAGGGAGGGTCCCTTTTGCTCACAACTCCATTAGTTATTGTGTGTGTGTTTTTTAATTATTTTTATGCAGTAATAATTCATTTGCACAACTAATGTTTTCTTTCTGAAGTTTTAGCAACAAATCTTAAATGATTAAATGATTAAGTTTCTGTGTTAATTTGTTAAATTAATTTAATCAGATTTCAATTTCGAAATGTCAGATTGATTCTTTTATGGCTGTAAGTTTGATCTTTTATCTTTTCTGATCAACATCAACAATACTAAGAGCTACATAGGGATGGGTGAATCCACTCCGTAGCCTTTGCTGCCAAGTGTTGATTCAGAAAAGAGACATTAGTTCTGTGTATGCATGAATGATTTGATTAGGAAGCACTGGAAGTATTAACCCTGCATATACTTTGCTCAGCATCTCACAAGCTTACCTGCCCCAGGTTAATAATTTATGTTGGCAAATTATAAGTCTATAATTTATCCACTCTGTAGCCTTCGCTGCCAAGTGTTGATGCAGAAAAGAGACATTAGTTATGTGTATGCATCACTGATTTGATTAGGAAGCACTGAAAGTATTAAGCCTGCATATACTTTGCACAACATCTCACAAGCTTACCTGCCCTGGGTTGATAATTTATGTTGGAAAATTATAAGTCTATAGTTTAACTCAACATTTTGGTGCCATTGCCGGGGAGGTGCTAAGGGATGATACTGAAAGTGTTTTAGTATGATGTTTGCTATTTGAGATTTTGCAGCACTGGGGGAGTCGAAGTGGTAAGACGTAAGGTAATGCCTACGCACCTGCAGAGATCAGAATGCGCCAAAGCCATGTCCTGATTGTTTGGTAAGTAGAGTTTTTTTGAATTTGTTTGCATAATAAATGAATAGGGTCCAATATTTTCACATATTTTTGGTGGTGGTGTGAGCACCACTTCATTTACTAATAAACTGGCAAGAACAAGGAAGTCTGCAAGAAACAAGGCAGCAAAGGAAGAATAATTTGAACAGGAGGTCTGCAGTCCTAAAAAGAGCTTGGTTGTTGACCCCAAGCAGATCATTACTTCTACAATAGAATCTTATGTTGGGAAAACCTTTGTTGCTGCCCATTTAGAACCCCCTCTTGCAAGGAAGTCAACATCTCTGCTCAGTGGTCAGCCCGAAGAGGAGTTCCTCATTAACCCTATTCAAGAACTAGAGTTATAGACCATTGACTCTGAAGATTCCGTGTTTTACAAAGGTCCTAATCTCTCTTGGTCTGATATGGCCCATCTAGACGGTACTGGTAACACAGATGGGGACTATAAGGAAGAGGAATTGGACACATTTGAATTTCCTATCAGGGAGACTGGTGGAGCTACTCAGATGAAAAACATTCCTCCTTCTGCCTTGCCTAATTTTCGTGGTGTCTCTAGTGAAGATCCTGGCGCCTTCTTATTCAAATTTGATGTGTTATGCAGGAGCTATGACTATTCTTCCAATGCTCAGAAGCTGAAATTGTTTCGTGCCACATTGAAGGATGCAACTCTCAGGTGGTTTATGGGTCTAGGTTCAAACTCCATTTCCACCTGGGATGAAATGAAGAAGGTATTGTTGAAGAAGTATCAGGACTATTGTAAGACTAGAGACCTCATGGAAGAAATTTTTGGCATGACTCAGAGGGAAGGGGAGAGTCTTGAGGACTTGGTGGAGAGATTTCAATATAATCTGCAGAGATCCAAGATGAATCAACTGAGCAAAGAAACCAAGAGGACAATTTTTCTTAGGGCAATCAGACCTGAATTTCTAGAGATTTTAAATTTAATGGGAGCAGGTGATGTATCAAAGTTGAGTTATGATGATGTGTGTGAACTATGTCGAAGATATTCAAGGGGAAATTTCAAAGTTGGGGGAGGATCAAGAGACAATTCTTCCAGGCTCGTCAAATCGGTTGTCGAAGTTGGAGTAACCAGAGTTGAAATGGGTAATTTATTTGAAAATTTCAAGACTGATATTCTTAGTACTTTGTCTTCACCATTGGATGTTTTACAGGCTAAGAAGAAACAAGAGGAATTGGAGAAAGCCCTAGCCGTGTTCTGCTCCAAATGCAGGAAGAAACATGCTCTAAGGGAATTCCCTGCAGACAAGATAGAGGTATGCCGAATTTGTGAAACTAAGCAATGTTCTACTGATCAATGTCCTTCTCTTCCTGAAATTAAAGCAACATATATAGCAGATCAAGGACCTATTAATGCACTCTATGCAATGGCACCTCAAAGACCATGGCAACCACGTCCTACATGTATGTCACAATCACATTTTCAAATTCCTTATGTTCAGAATCAGATGTGAAATATTCCAATGCCCTGGCAGCCCTGGCCTCCACAACAACCTTGGCATGGGAACCTTTCTTACCATGCTGCTCAAAATTTTCCATCTCAAAATTTTTATCCACCACAACCCATGCCACAACAAATGGTACAACCACAACAGTAGCAACTTCAGTTGCTTGCCCCACCAAATCAACCTCGTCCCACACAACTTCCTGCTCAATGAGTATCTAACCCCAACAATAAAACCATCCAATCTGCTCACAATATTGGATTGGTCACTTATCCCACTTACTGTATTACACCACAACCTCTGCAGGAAATTTCTGTTCCTGCGCTGCAGGAATTTCCTGTGTCGCTACAGGGAATCTAACTCAGATCGGGAAAAGTGGTGACTCAACCTGAAAGGATTGAAGAGATTGTAGAGGAAGACACTCTAGAAATACCTGAAGTTGAAAACACACCTGAACCAATAGAACAAATGGCTCCAAGATCACAAGAACCTTCCTCATCCCATACTATCTAGCCTCCTTTTCCAGAGAGATTGGAAATGAAATTAAAACAACACAAGTTTGATCTTGTGTCTGAACTGAGAAATGTGTGCATCAAGATCTCGTTGCTTCAAGAACTTAAGGATATCCCTATCTATGCCAAAACAGTGAGGGAGCTATGTACCAAGAAACCAGACAGACAAAAGAAAGAACCCTCTACAATTCAAGTAGGTGGAAAACTTGCAAGCCTAATGTCAATCGGATTTTACTGAAAAATATGCAGACCTTGGAATTCCTGTGGTTACTACCTTCATCAATGGTTATCTCATAAAGAAAACTTTAATTGATTTAGGTGCAGCCATCAATTTGATGACCATGGAGACTTTATCTCATATAGGATCCTTGGACTTACTTCCTACTCCTACCATGTTAGAATTAGTAGATAGGTCTAAGGTAAAGTCAGAGGGGGTGTTAGAAGAGATTGTCATCTCATTGGATTCTTCAAAGTACCCTGCAGAATTTTATGTTCTTCAACCTAAAACTAACTTGGGAGGGCATCCTTTGATTTTGGAGAGGCCTTGGTTAGCCACCGCAGATGCTTACATACGGTGTAGGTCTGGAAACATGAACACCACTCATGGAGCTAAAACAAAGTGTATCAATTTGTATCCCCCTGCTAAACCCCTCCTAAGATCATAAAATACTCATTGGGTTGAAGAAGAGGAGCATGATTCAGAATGTACCTAACCAGTTTTAACAATTGCCCAAGCCATTAGCCTTGAGGAAAAATTAGAAGAAAATTTGATAAATTGTTGTATTTCTAATCCTGATTTTCCGCAGCATTTAGAAGGGCAGTCTAGTCATAATTTGGATATAATTACTAATCTGCAGGATTTTTATGAACATAGTACAACAACTGAACCGCATTCAACCCTCTTATCTGCATTCCCTGCATTTTCAATGACTGAATGTGGGGGTAAGGTAGTTGAAATTTTTCCTGGAAAAATTTAAACATCAATTATGCCTTAACTCCTGAACAAGAAAAGCAATTAATTCAAGCATTGTAAAACTTTTTAGACACATTTTTTAGGGAATATACATACATGAAGGGAATTCACCCAGATACATGCATTCATCATATCTATATAGAAGAAAATGCTAGGCCTGTGAGACAACACCAATGGAGGGTGAACCCTGCTTTAAAAGAAATTGTGAAAGATGATTTGCAAAAATTGTTAAATGTAGGGTTCATTTATCCTATCTCAGATAGCCAATGGGTATATCCACTTGTTATTGTCCCTAAAAAGAATGGTAAATGGCGAGTGTGTGTAGACTATAGGGAATTAAACAACGCTACATTAAAAGATCACTTTCCCTTGCCTTTTATAGACCAAGTGTTGGACACTCTAGCAGGGAAGAAGTATTTTTCCTTCCTAGATGGGTTCAGTGGGTACAATCAAATTAGGATAGCTCCAGAGGACCAAGAGAAGACAACATTCACATGTCCCTGGGGCACCTATGCATACAAGGTACCACCATTTGGTCTATGCAACGCACCAGTCACATTTCAACGGGCGGTCCTTGGTATTTTCTCTGACCTTTTGCATGATTGTGTAGAGGTCTATATGGATGACTTTACAGTGATGGATGATACTTTTGAAGAAGCTTTACATAATATTAAGAAAGTTTTGCAGAGATGTAGAGAAACTAATCTTTCATTAAATAATGAAAAATGTTTTATGATTATGACTGAGGGTATTGTTTTGGGTCATCATGTTTCTGCTGCAAGAATTAAAGTTGATCCAACAAAGATTGAAGTTATTGTAAAGCTTACCCCACCAAACAGTCAAAAAGGGGTTCGAAGTTTTCTTGGACATGCAGGCTACTACAGAAGGTTTGTTGAAAATTTTACAAAGGTAGCCTCTCCATTGTTTAAATTATTGACTAAAGAATCTGAATTTCATTGGAATGATGAGTGTCAAGCTGCATTTGATAAACTCAAGGAAAAGCTTTCTTCAACGCCTGTATTGAGAGACCCAGATTGGAAATTGCCCTTTCACATTTCCACTGATGCCTCTGATTTAGCCATAGGAGCAGTATTGGGTCAAAAGGAAGATCCCGTAACCCATGCTATTTATTTTGTTAGTAAAATTTAACTCCTACAGAACTAAACTACACGATAACTGAAAAAGAATTCCTTACTGTGATTTATGCTATTAACAAGTTTAGACACTACATCACTGGCTATGAAGTTTTTGTACACACTGATCATTCTGCTATTCGTTATCTCATGAACAAACCATTCACTAATGGTAAGATCACTATGTGGCTTTTGTTGCTGCAGGAATTTGACATCACAGTATTGGATAGGACGGGAAAGAAAAACCAGGTAGCTGATTTCCTCTCTAGGCTCAACCACACAGGTGAGGATGTTCCTACCAATGATAGATTTATTGATGAGAATCTATTTGCCATTTCTGTCAAAATACCTTGGTTTGTAGACATGGCCAACTACCCTCGCTATAGGAAAGTTGCCACCCTACTTTTCATTTAATCAAAAAAAGAGAATTGTTAGGAAAAACGCTGATTACTCTTGGATTAGGGGAGACTTCTTTTTCACTAGACCTGATTTGATTATTCGCAGGTGTGTCAGAGAGGATGAGATCTATGATATATTGAGAGCTTATCACGATGAACCTTGTGGAGGACACTTTGCAGATAAGGGGACATCCTACAAGATCCTCTACTCAGGTTACTATTGGCCAAGTCTTTTCAAAGATGCAAAGGAGTATGTTTGGAAATGTGATAGCTGCCAGAGAATAGGGTAGCCTATTCAATTAGATGAACTGCCTTTGCAGCCACAAGTTCCCATAGAACCATTTGAGAGGTGGGATCTTGATTTTGTAGGTCCCATCAATCCTATGTCCAAGGTAAGAAGTATATTTTAGTTTGCACTGATTATGTTACAAAGTGGGTGGAAGCAAGAGCACTACCTAGAGCAATGAAGAAAACAATTGTAGATTATTATTATTATTAAATTTTTTTTTTCCTGATATTTTTGTAAGATTTGGGGTACCAAGGGAGATAGTTGCTGATCAGGGTACCCAGTTTGTGTCAAATCTTGTGCAGGGAATTGTACAGAAATATCAGATTACTCATCGAAAGTCCAACCCTTACCATCCACAAGCCAATGGGCAGGTGGAATCAACAAAGAAGGTGTTGGAGACAATCCTTACAAAGACAATACAATTACATAAGAAGGATTGGTCCGATTGACTTCCTAAGGCATTGTGGGCTTACAGGATCACATGGAGAAATACCACTGGCTTCTCCCCATATGAATTAGTGTATGGGAAACAAGTTTATTGCCTATTGAATTTCAGATCAAGACTTTCAAGACGACAACAGATTTGGGTATAAACCTTGATGAGGCACAAAAACAGAGAATCTTGCAACTCAATGAGTTGGATGAGATTGGGCAGGATGATTTTCAGCATACTGATCAGATCCAACAACAATGGGCTAAATGGCATGACAGATACATTAAAAAGAAACAGTTCAAAGAGGGAAACTGGGCGTTGTTGTATGATTCAAAATTTAAGAACTTTAAAGGGAAATTCAACACACATTGGTTGGGTCCCTATGAAATTGTCAAAGTTTTTAATAATGGATTTGTTCGGGTTAAAAATATTGATGAAGGGAATGTTACCTTCTTGGTGAATGGGCACAAACTCAAGCTATATCAGAAACCCCAATCTAAGGAGGAATTTCTGGAAGAAATTGTGAAGAAAAAGGAGCTGGAAATGGTGGGAGATGGAGTCATTCCTCTCACTATCTCTTCCTGGTTTTCTTTTGACACATTGAGCTCACTTTGTTCCTTCTCATGCTCATTAAACCATGAGAGTGATGTCTATTGGGTACATGTTTATTCCTTTTTTCCGGGCCCAATGGACTAGTTACGAAAAAGGATCCCCCTTGCAGTCTTCTTTTTCAGTGTTTCAGAATCTAAAATTGAAATCTGGAAAGCATGGACTGCCTTGGGCTCGTTAAAAACACAGGTCAATAGATCCTTTGGGATCCTCTCAATAAATTATGTTTTTCAGTTAATTTTTGGATTTCTCATGTTGGATTGATGTGGGATTCCTTAAGGCCCTCCTTCCAACAATCTTGCCCCATCGACATCAGCAAATTATCTCGGTGCAAGATTAGAGCCGTGTGATGCCTTGAAGCTTGTATGCCCTAAGGACAGGCTACCTCGCGAGCAACAATGGGGAATCATTATGGCTCCTTGACTATTGGATCCTACAGGGGGTTCGAAAAAAACTCATAAATTCACACCTGATAGGATGCTTTAGGGTACCTTGGTCCTCACTTTCATTAATGGTGATGGGCTTCACATTGGTTAACAATTGACCTCAATTGCTGGTAATCCAATGAGATCATTGGACATTCGACACCAACACTTTCATTCATGTGCAACGAACTATACACAAAAGGGGAAGAAACTATTTTTTTTGCAGAAGGACTTCCTACAGAATGTTCAACAGTTCCGGTTCCATTTCCTGCAGCAACGCCACTGGTTTCTTGAAGAACATAAATTGTAGACAGAACATTAGCTTAAATTAGTCTGATAAAGTACTGACATTTTTATTATTGGTCGAGATGATGAACTATATAATTATGCATCTGATGTAATTTTAAAGTGGGTTATCATTTCAAGACAAAGGCAATCGTCATCCAAGGATTGGATTGTTGGAAGGTAAGATCGGTAAGGTACGGTTGGTGACAGGACGCTTAAGGTGGAAGGTAATGATGCTTTAATTTTTAAAATTTGCATGAATTTAAGTCATGGTAACCTTTGCGGAAAAACGCGACTGTGAGCTGTTACGTCATAAACCGAGTTCCATGCCTGACCATCATAACTATGACACGTCCTTTGGTTGTATTTTCGATATCCATTCCGTAGGTCGGATCATGGTGATAATCATGATCACGACCTGCATTTTCGAAATTTCCACATTCTCTGATATTTCCAATTTAAACTCCCGCTATTGAATTTTTCGTTGCAAAGTCTTGGAAGCGTCTCTATGAGCTGAATTAACTCTATCCTCGTCCCTCGCCATGTAGAGGTTGTGTTCCCCTGTTCGATTTGAACCGCAAGGCTCTGCGCTGTTAGAAGCCAACCCTCGCAGTACGACGAGACTGGAAAAAGCAGGGTGGCTACCATTGTTTCAGAAATTCAGTGGGCATAATTCGGAGGTTACAAAGTCCTTCGCTCTGAATTTAAATGGAGACAAAGCACATGTTGGGAATGTCCAATTTTGATTGATAGAGGATCTGGTGGCTCGAACATGCGGCATCCCACAAGACGGGGAGCGTTGGTTCAAGAATCAACGGCTTGAAAAGGGAATTTGTGCATCCTTTCTCCAGAAAGAACATGCAAACCTTGATTGGAGTAAAGGGATCCCACAGGAATTCCTGCGAAGTAAGTATCAACACCTATTGCTTTTCCTGCAGGAATATGACATGCGAAGGCCGCTTTGGGATTGCATTTTTATTCCATACACGTTCTCAGCCACTTTTGTGATAGGCCTTTGAATTTTCCTTACTATTTGAGAATGTCCTTGATGAAAATGTCCACGACCATTAAGGAAAGGGCAACCCATTTAGAGGAGAACCTATATCACCATGGGTTGATAAAAATCATCCTAACAGAGGTTCTGCAAAAGAAGAAGAAAACATAGGAAGATTTATTGTTAGAAAACTATTTCGTGGAGGATGAGGACTCTGGTCCTTCAAAAGCCAAGGAGGAATAACCAGTAGGAAAATCGAGGAAGAAGCCATGAACTCGTGGTCCACTGATAGAGGAAGACATAGAAGATGAAGAGGTGGTGGTGACTGGGGAAATCGCAGGGAAAAAACCCAAACTGAAGGGCACTTCCACCTCCGCTAAGAGATTTACAAGGAGCCAGGCTGCAAAGCTAGCAACAAAAGAAATTGCAGAAGGGGGGGTGCTACCAAGCAAATGTGATAAGAAGAAAGAAAGCCCCACAGCTTGTCCAAATAAAAAGGGAAGGTGGAGACAACAGAATTCATCGACAGAGAAACAATGTCCCTCCAAGATCTGCCACTGCAAGAAAGCGAGAATAAGACGACAGAAGACCAACAAAGGCAGGAGGAGCCTACTTTGCCCCAATCCTCCCAAGGACAACATGAGGGGGAGGGAACTCCCTAGAAAAAGTGGTCTCGACAAAAATTGGAGGAGATCATCACTGAACTTACCGTTTTAGAGTGGGCTTTGCCAAAGGAGAATGAAACCCTAGGAGGAAAAAACTTACGCATGTAAAAAGAGCATGATGAATGGCATCAGAAGGCAATCCGAATTATGAAGAAGAATCAGGCCCATATTGATCATTTGAAGAAGAAGAATGGAACGTACAGGAGTCAGGTTCAGGAATAGTCTAACAGAGCCCAATTAAACCATTTGGTTGCAGTAGCAGCAACTCAGGGCAAGGACTGATTTTTCTTCTAAGGGTGTAACATTTTTGCTTGCATAAGGGACATGCAAGAAGCTAGGTGTGGGGGAGATGTTGAGTCCCAATTTTGCCCAATTTTGACAGCCTTCAAAGACCTTGCTTCTCCCATTTTTAACTCTCCTTGACCCCTAATTACACTTATTTCGGTTATATTATCTAAGTTTTGGCCAAAAGGGTGCTATGTGCTTAAGGTATGAAAATTAACTTAAAAGGTGTCATTTTACCTTATTCTTAAGTATTCCTTAAGCTAACTGTTTCCTTATTGAATTATCAAGTCAAGTGATCTATAAGTCTGATGCAGATTTGTCTTGAACCGAAGCAGCTCCAGAATTTCCTAAAGACAGCTTGCAGTCGTGTTTCCTGCAGACGCTCCGTGAATTCCTGTAGGTGTGAACTTCCTGCAACCACCCAGATTTCCTGCAGCAGAATCAACAGTTAGCCATGTTCCACTTAATTCCAAAACAAACGAGAACATGGGTTTTGTGGGGAAATCCACCAACATGGACATTGTCTTATTGCCTATTTCAGATTCACCATCGAAACCACCCAGATCTGCAAACTTCTTCTTGTTAGTCGTATGAGGGAAAGCTCCAGCCATATAACGAAATTAGTCTAATCCATGCTTTCAATCATGGATTAGACTCAACAGAACTATTTTTGACATTCTGTTCCAGTATTGATAGCTAATAGCTTAGTATAGTAGTTTTTCCTTACTCAGGCCAAGTATGGGCCTTCAAACTTGTATAAATTCCACTATGTTTCATATTGTAAGGGGTTGGGTTGGTTTGCTGTTCAGACATATCAGATTTGTACTTGACTGTAATATATTCTAGATTAATACAATATTCTATGTTATGTCCATTCTATTGAGCAAACACTTTTAATATTGAAGGGGTTGTGAGTGAGGGAGGGCCCCCTTTGCTCACAACTCCATTAGTTGTTGTGTGTGTGTTTTTTAATTATACATAATTAATTTGCACAACTAGTGTTCTCTTTTTGAAGTTTTAGCAGCAAATATTAAATGATTAAATGATTAAGTTTCTGTGTTAATTTGTTAAATTCATTTAATTAGTTTTCAATTTCGAAATGTCAGACTGATTCTTTTATGACTATAAGTTTGATCTTTTATCTTTTCTGATCAACATCAACAATACTAAGAGCTGCAGAGGGATGTTTGAATCCACTTCGTAGCCTTTGCTGCCAAGTGTTGATGCAAAAAAGAGACATTAGTTCTGTTTATGCATGACTGATTTGATTAGGAAGCATTGGAAGTATTAAGCATACATATACTTTGCACAACATCTCATAAGCTTACCTGCCTTGGGTTAATAATTTATGTTGGCAAATTATAAGTCTATAATTTATTCACTCCGTAGCCTTTGCTGCCAAGTGTTGATGCAGAAAATAGACATTAGTTCTGTGTATGCATCACTGATTTGATTAGGAAGCACTGGAAGTATTAAGCTTGCATATACTTTGCACAACATCTTACAAGCTTACCTACCCTGGGTTGATAATTTATGTTGGCAAATTATAAGTCTATAATTTAACTCAACACCCCTAACGCATCTTAGTGTCTAGAGTCAATGTATATTTCCATGCTAGGTCATCTCTGGAATTTCGGAGAATTTGACTAGGTCTAAGTAGGATTTTTTAATAATTAAAAATTTCCTGCAAAATGAGATTTTTTAATTAATTTATATGTAATGATGTAAATAAGTAGCTTTAGGAGGTGTATGGGGCGTGTGACCACTCAAAATTCATCCTCAAAGACCTAACATTATCCTAGGACCCACTTAGAGGGTCAAAAAACAAATTATAGTCCCTCAAAAGCCAATTTTTCTAATGTCAGTGGCAAAAATGAGAAAAAATTCAAAAAAATCAATAATTGGAAAAATTCATAAATTTTTCCAAAGTCAAAATAAGTCAAAAATGTGACGTGGAAATTCCAGGGAAGGTCAAAGATGATGTGACAACCATGTGGGGCCTACCACATAAGGTACAACTGAAGTCAAAGTCAAGTGCCAAATGAGAAAGTAAAAAAGGTTCCACGTATAATTCGTGGGGCAACACATGGCTAAAGTTCAACTTTGATTTTATTTAAGATCATATTTGATAAAATTAAGTTATAAAGTATAAGTGGATGGGGTGGACCCCGCCTTACTCCTTGTGTACGCATAAGTTGGGAAATTTGCACATGTCTAATTAAAAGACGCGCTAGATTGATCTATGCATACAATTCAACGCAATAACAAAGTATCTTAACATATGGCATGGATTTGATCGAGATTATTTGGGAGTATGTCTCCACTTAACTCCACACATGTAAATAGCTCTAATTCATTACAACAAGCAAACAACTCATACAACAGATTGCACAGTCACCCACAACTCCATGCAACCAATAAAAGTTCAACAAAGGTGTCAAAGAAATCAGCGTATGGAATGAAGGAATAAGTTTAGATTTGATTGTGAATATTATGGATTTTGTCTCCACATTTTACATATGTTATGTTTCCCACCTACTTCATGATACATGCACAACAAATCAACCTCTACGCTGGCATCTATACACAGATTTGATTGGCAGCGTTGGTATTTGGTTGTAGAAGTGTCAAATCACAAGTTTTAGTTGGATATTTGTGTGGGAGTTTGTCTCCTACTTAACTCATGCATCGCTGCACACTTGTACCACTTAAACACTTACGCTGCCATCCAGGGAAGACTACGCAGGCCCAGTCAAAGTTTACACGCAGAGTTAATTACAATTAAGATTTATTTGACAATTCGATTGAGATTTGCATAGCATATTTGTTCAAGATTTTCCATTTCATTTCCATAACATGTGGCAAAACACAAATATATGTACATCAGTTTGGTTGATATTTTCATGGAGTTTGTTGCCCATTGCTGCCCCACTTCACAATCACTGCCACTTGGAGACTCAAATTATCTTTGGGATTATCTCTAGTTATGTGCCACTTATTTGATAGATTGGTCATTAGGATTGGCTTCCATTTGCCTATTTAAATGAGCCTTGGTTCTCATTATTGTATCTTTTTGCAAAGAGCTATTGTGCTTGGGGAAGATTTGCTTCTATGTACTTGTGTTCTTCATATGAATAAAAAGACTTTGGGGTTCATTCATGGCTGTTATTCCATTGGAGCATTGCTTGGATCATTGACGGTGTATCTCTACTTGTGCCTTTGATTTATATTTCATTTTGCTCATATGCTTTTGTTGAATTGTAGATGTATAGCTATCTTACATTTACAATTGGTTATTTGATATGCTCTAGGCTAGAAACCTCTGTCTATTTTCAAACAAATTCTAGGGTTCTCTTGCAATTGTTTATTGATTTAATCCATATGAGCTAATGTTTGTTGGAAGTTTTGTAGATGATCATTGTTGAATATTCAACTAGCAAGTGTGAAGGGAAGTCTTCAAGATACCAACCCACTCTGGCTTTGTTTTCAAGGAGCTCTCATCGTTATTTGAATTTCATAGAACTAGTTTTTTTGAAAGTACTTGTTCTTGTAGGGTTCTCCTTCACATAGTGTATGCATGAATCAAAATATTCAAAAAATTCATTTACATTTTTTAATTGTTTTTTCATTTCATTATATAGCTATTGAAGAGCTTCTCATAAGCTAGATAAGCAATGGGGATCTTTCCCCGTCACTTGATTTAGCCTTTATATATTATTTTGTAGCATATTCACATACTTACATGCTCTCTTTTCACACTAACTTTAGTTTTATTTTTGTAGTCCTAACATTCTTGTTTGTAGGTTCTCTCTAGCTTCAAGTTGTGTTTCAAGGAGGCTGCAGGTATTATGAGAGCTTGTGGAAGAAGGCTAGGTCATTTGGAGCTTGTATTCTCCAATTGTAGAACTCCTTCATCTCTTTTGAGGTTCCCATACTTGAAGGGATTTCCTTCTTGTTTCAATATTTCACATTGTATTCTCTCATCGATTCCTTGGGAAGCCCTCCAAGAGGCTCTAACTTCATTGTAACACCATAATAATAAAAATTTCTGTTTTTGTTATGGGAGCGTGGGTTTTACCCATTGACATCCCTATCTCTCCATTTCAAGGAGAGAATTTGTAGATGGATTGACTTATTGGTTTTGACATTTCCATTTTCTTTCACATAACATATGCATGCTCTAATTAGGAAGTAACATAAATCACATTTCTTTTTCCTCAAGTTTGCTTGATAAATTTCAAGTTACATTTCCATCTGCAAAGCAATTTTTTTTACTTCATGCAAGAATCATTATTATTTTTGGGCAAACTTTGATCTATTTAGCTTCTCACTTGTCTAAATAATTCATACTTTATTGTTATGCCACATTTCGATTTTGAGAATATTGAAGCATTGTGTATTTGACAAGTTTATCTTTCTGTTGGACACCTAATCCTCAATGGGTAGGTGTGGAAGCTGAATGGACAAAAGGAGTCCAAGTGACCTTGGAGTGCATAATCCAAGAGTCACATCAATGTAATATAAATGTACATCTATGAGTAATAGAAATGAAAACTCATGCCTATATTTCCTACTTGTGTGTGTTTGACATAGCTGTGTTTAACATGGTATCAGAGCGGGCGAAATCTGGCCCTGCTCCAAGTTGAGCCACTGTTTTGCGGCCTCTCTACATGTCAGTTCTGCGTTCCTTGTTTTTCAGACTACAGAACTGCACCACTCTAACAAACTGCATAGATTCTCTCAATGAACGTTTTAATTGGCGTTTCTTTGCAGTTTTTGCAAAACCTCTTACACGTTTTGAATTAATATTCAACACCTGTCGCATTCTCTATGTCGCTTGTCCACCTGCATTCCCTACGCTGTCTGTCCATCTTTATACCGCACTGTAATACTTCCATCAATCGAAGCCACTAGCATAACGTTGGTCTCTGACACTCTAACGTTGACTGGTGGGAGGAGGAACGATGATGGTGGGTTCCATCGGGTGTTGATTCCTGTCCACTAATAATGTTGCCATAAAACCCGACTAGATTCTTGAAAAGGAAAGACTCCTATGCTCTCTCTCTTGTTGGTATGTTGTTATTCTATTTGAGTGCATCAAATACCATTGCTTGGTGCCATCAATCTTCCCACTGTAGAGCCATAGTTGACTCCTACGTTGTTGCCTCCTACACACACTTACTCCTCCACGCATATGCACACCTATATGTGGTAGCAACCCTCTCTGTGGTTGTCAGTTAATACATACCCCTACCTTAATATAACATTTCGCTCTTGGTATATTACACGCACACGACTTAACACTCACCCAACATATATAACACTCCACTTGCAAGGGTTACGCTGGTAAATGCATGGGGAAATTCCACATATGGCCATGCACTACAAAATTATTTAAAGGCGTTCACTTCAAGCGGGAGGCCAAAATAACACAAGTTCAGGCCCCAGGAGGGAAATATTCAAACAACCCAGAAGTGACTGCGGATGAAACATCAAGCATGTTGGCCTCATTGAAGCCTGTAAACGATGATTGTAGCCTGACAAATGCAATAGCTATGGATTGCGAAATGGTTGTTGTTGGTTTAACAGTGTGAACTCGCTGCCAAAATGAAACCAACATGAAGGGAACACACAACCTTCGTTGAAAGAATATTCCTACACATAGGCACCTTTCTTGGAGGAGTGAGTTTCCATACTTCTTTCTAAAGACTCATCGATATATTGCCTTGAAATCTTGTCTTTGAACCGAATGGTATGTTGACCTTTGAAGACCTGCATATCCACTTTAAATCACAATTTGAGTTGTGTTGAGTTATGCGTGCTATATTTAATGCCTTTGTATTGGAGTCATTTTTCACCGTTGAATCTCTTCGTTGAATGAAGAGCAACTGAATACTAAAAAATTGTGTTGAATAAAGTGTAATTTCTGCGTTGAGAAGTCTCCAACATCATTGTGTACATTGAGTTTTTGAAAGCAGTGCATTGGAATGAAGCATTAGCCTCTCTAAGTTGGAATGGAGCGTTGAGTCTATGTGCATCGATTGTATTCTATGTGCGAAGTTTCAATCAATTCATGCACTAGTTGTGCATACAAGCTATGAGTTGTGAAGTTGACCTATCACACTGGAGTTAGTGCGTTGTATTGAAAGGAATACAAAGCATCCAAGCTTGTGCGATGTTCAAATCCATTAGAAATTTTCTCTTGCAACTCAAAGTCCATATGATTTCATTCCTTGCTTTGAATACAAGGTTGAATGCATAGAATGATAGTGTGATGCAGTGCTTGAATGCATACAATTCTTTATTCATTGGTCCATATGCTCTCATACCAGTTCGTACATTGGCTCATTTGTGTTGGCATACGTGATTCATATGCTTTGTATAGTTTAATATCTGTAGTGAGCTAAAAAAAAGTGGAGTTACCAAAATAACAAGAAATTTTAAGAAATTTTTAAATGCCTCTAATTGGTGAAGTATTAGAGTTTCTCAAAACTCTGATACAATCTAATGCCGAAGACACAATTAAAATCAGGAAGGATGGCCTTTCCGATATTCATACATGTTTACAAGATGCACATGACAAGATTGAATTTTTGTAGCTTGAGTCAGAGCTTCAACAAGATGAGCTTCAGCAAAAGAGTTGTCATTCTGCAGTTGCTTCTGTTAAGAACACGAAGACAACCTCTCATCAGCAACAAGAAACTATTTAGATCATTGAGCCTGGTACAAGAGCATATTTTCATGCAGGTGTCAAAATTCAGCCTACACTTCCCAAGCCCATCATCAGACTTTGGGAAGAGCTTGTCCACAACAAGAACATAACATGTCTTGCATATGACAAGGACATTTCCTTTCATATTCTAGACTACTCCAAGCCCATCAAATTTCAGAGTGCCAGATTTCTTCATGATAGCTCACCTACAGCTGTTCTAGATTCTTCTCTTCCTCTGCAGTAGCAACACCATAATGTAAAATGCCAACACTGTGATCGAGTTGGCCATATGAAAGATCACTGTTTCGATCTTCACCCATGCAAGCATTGTGGTCGACACACCCATTCTTCACACAGATGCTTCAGAAACAAGCCTCTTGCAAGAACAAAGATTCATCTCGGATGGATCGATTCTTGGCAATGGGCATCAACATCCAAGAAGATGTTTAAGTCATATGTCGGAACTTGTTCTAGACTATTGAATAGTTTTGCAGTTGAGTTTTCGCCATCATCTCAGCATGTACCTAATAGGGGGGAAAATGGTGGTCATATACAAGCTTCAAAGCCACATCAAGCGAGGTTGAGCCACAACCTGTCATTCCAGATTCAGAGTTGTAGCTAGAGACACAACAGTTCAAGCGAGCCTGAGCCACAATTTGTCATTCTAGATTTAGAGTTGCAGCCAAAGATACGGATGCCCATGAGCATGCCTTTGGTTGGTGGACAGCCTTAAACCATCTATGCGAGGTTGATATTATTCCTCTTCAAATAATTTGGCACACTTCCTCTAGCAAAAGACTTCAGCTTCTTGCCAGTTTTGGTAGAGTTCTAGGAAATGCATCAAGCATTCCAGAGTTGGTGGTCATCCTTAAACTATCGCAGGTTGTATACTTCCCTTCTTCTATGTTGAAGGTCTCCCTCTTCAATATGAGGATCACTTCCTCTAGCATAAGCCCTCAGCTTCTTGCCAGATTTGGAAGAGTTTTGGGAACTACACTAAGCGTTCCAGTGTCGGTGGTCATCCTTAGACCATCTCTTTATGCCAACATTTTAGAGAGCTCATTCAGCCTAAGTGCTACCATGCATACTTTGCCATTTTTGTATTATAGCTCTCTTCTTGGACTCACACATACCCCTTTAGATTAAGGGGGGGAATGTTGGACACCTAATCCTCAATGGGTAGGTGTGGAAGCCAAATGGACAAAAGGAGTCCAAGTGACCTTGGAATGCGGAATCCAAGAGTCACATCAATGTAATATAAATGTACATCTATGAGTAATAGAAATGCAAACTCATGCCTATCTTTCCTACTAGTGTGTGTTTGACATAGTTGTGTTTAACACTTTCAAAGCAACCACTTATTTTCATGTCAAGCTAATTTCCTCAAGTTTAAAGCTCTTTTTTCAAAGCTATTGTGAGCACAAATTTCAATTTTATTTTTTTTCAAGTTACTTTACATGCAAATTTAATTGCTCATAATCATCAAGTTTTTAATTGGTTCATCATTTATCTTTAGCAACTCACAATTTTAATTGTTCTTGAAGCTTATGCATCTTATGTTTGCTTGAGCAAATATAGAAAGTGATCTTGTGGAACAATCTTACTAAGAGAATTTCCATTTTTTACATAGTACTTACAAACTTACTTGCATATTATAATAGGCATTCTAATTTAGTTGCATATTTAAAATTTACCTCCAAGCATAAGCTTGGTTGATAGAAATTATAGGGGAAAAGACTTTCTTGGAAAGTTCTTCCATTTGGTACGAAGTAAGGTAAAAGCATGTGACCTTGCAGTTATGAAGGTGGCTTGTCCCCTTGTAGGAATGAAGACACACGTTGGCTCGTAAGAATCAGGGGATGGTTATCGTTAATGACACCCTCGTGTCCTCGCCCCCTCTTTCTTACAGTGATCCCAATTTTTACCCCTTGGTAAGAGCATAAGAGGACTTCTCACCTAGATTAGGCATTTTAGATTAAAAGTAACCAAGATTAATTGCATCCAAATCTAGCGTAATTGCATCTCATGCTAATACACCTCATGGCTTTATTTGCAAATTGTTTATTTCTCTTGTCATTGTTGAAATTGAATACTTTGTTGTGGCAGATATTTTTTTATCTACATTTTGCAAGTATAACTCTAATTGTTTCCTTTTGAGCAAGATAACTTCTCATGCTTGGATTCATAAATTTGTTTACCTTGAAGGCATTTATAATATATTGTGCTAACATTTTCTTGTTTCAGCTTTTCAGGATTACTTTTGCTTTCCATTTAAAACATTTTACTTCATTTAGGAAAATAAAATTTAATTTTAAAGAACAATACTTTGAAGGCATTGGTTTCATATGCTTTACGTTTATTTTATGTATTGATGGTTATTTCTTAGACCAATTTTTGCTTATAAATATTAACAAGTAATCTATTTGAGTTTAACATTCTCCTAGAAACTCAAATCTTTAACTTAGTTTTCCATTTAGAGACAACTTGCCTTAGCTGGCCTAGGAGATAACTTAAACGAAGAGATTTGGGATTAGTGTGATAACCCCATCTCTGAGTTCCTTGCCTCCAACCACACCTTGTGGGGTTGAAGGCTTTTCCCGCTAATTGTAGGTAGGTGTAGGTGGCAAGTGATTAACATTTTTGGCGCCGCTGCGGGGGACAAGTCTGCTTGTACTGGGGAAATCGACAAACTTTTGTTTTTGGCATATTTTATTTTTTAGATTTAGATTCTTGCTCAAGTGGCGACTACACTCAATCCTAATTTTGCAGGAGTCTCTACTAAGAGAAATTCAAGTGGTTTAGTTAGCCCCTCTCCTGATCCTGAAAGGGTTTTTAGAGAGAGGTTAAATATACTTTCTCGTAGTAGAGCTCTTGCTAGTCTTGGGCAAGAGGCTATTTCTGACATTCATTTTCTATTTCAGAAACAAGTTGAGCCTAACATCATGAATGATCTTTTTGCTCCTTGTAACTTTACTAATATTAATGGCTATCCTCACAATATCCTTGACAAGTCTATTGAAAGGTTGCCTTCTTTTCAAGGTAACAATGCCATTAGTGATGCTTCACATGTGAAGAACTTTAATGTTTTCATCTTTAAGTGGTGTAACGTTGCTAACTATGAGGATGTAAAGATGAGGCTTTTTGTTCTCTCTTTAGAAGAGGATGCTCTTGATTGGTTCACTGAGCAACCTGCTAACTCGTATGATTCTTTACAAGCAATTGTTAATGCTTTCGTAGGAAAGTATGGAGAGAGAAGAGAGAATAGTCATCTGATCAGTGCCATTAGCACCATAAAGAAGAATGAGAATGAAACCATGTAGGAGTGTAACAAAAGATTCAATGAATTGGTTAAAAGCATGCCTGCAACTGTTAAAACTATGGATGAATTTCTCTTATGCTCATATTTAGATGCTTTTGGTGTGGATACCACTTATGAGTTGATGAGGAAGGAACCTACAACTTTGGGTACAACTCAAACGGAAGCTTTGAAAATGGAGAGGGCTAGAAAGCAATAAGTAAAATCAGAGATTCTTGGTTACACTATAGGGCCATCGAAATCAAATGATTCCAAAGGCAAGGCCAAGGAAGAGGCTACCCATGATCCTATTAAGGAGTTAACCCAACTCATCAAGATTATGGAAGCGAATCACATAAATCAAATGAATGCTATCGAAAATTGGTTGGTGGCCATGGAAAGGAATCAAGTGGGGAGATTCCTGAATCGAGGAAATGATAGATAGTAGAAGAGGGGTCCCCCTAATGAACATAGGTCACCAAATCCACTTGAGTCTACTAACTTAGTTGATGATTCAATGCCTTATTGTAAACCATGTGATAACCTACATGATGAACTCACTTGTCCTTATGCAAAAAGGATCTTAGATGGAGAAATGGCAGCAACAAGTGAACAAATCAACATAGTTGGAAAAGAGCATCATTTGTCCTTGGAAAATTGGATGGTAGTTATGGAGAATAGCCAAAAGATAATTCATAAGTTTCCATCCTCCTATAATGTGAATAATTTTGAAGAATTGGATAGGATCATCGAGTTGTATGGAGAGAAGCCTTCATCAAATCAGATTTTAGAGATAGCCAAAGATAAAGAAAGGGCAATAAGCAAGGGAAGAAATAAAAATGCCCATAAGACTTTCACTCCACCTACATCTAAGTTAAATATTGATTTGGGAGGATGGATAAATAATGCAAAGATTTTGGTACCTGTGACTGAAATCATGAGGATTCCCTCCTAAAGATATAATTTGTTGAAAGCCATTGATGCCCCTAATGGAAAATAAATGTCGAATTTTTATAAAGATAGATATGAGGATGCCCCTATCACTTTGCAAAGTAGTGATATGTGTATAGATAACGGAGACCATCAACCATTTTTCATCACTATTTTGGTCAATGGAATGCTTTTACACAATTGCATGTTTGATTCTGGGTATTATGAGGAGTGTAATGTTGTGTCAAATCCCACTCCTAGGGATCATGTGGCCATGGAACAGATGTTTGACAAACATGATGCTGTAAAGAGAAAATAGGATAAGAAAATTGACCCAGTGGAATTTATCGAAGTAAACATTGGTACCCCTCATGACCCAAAGATTATCAAAATAGGGAAGGGCACCACCGAGGAGGAAATGAAAAAATTAATAAATTTACTTCACGAATATAGGGATGTTTTGGCCTTTTCATATGAGGAGTTAAACGGTTATAGGGAGGATGTTATGGAACATACTATCCCTATTAAGGATGAAAATGCCAAACCCTTTAGGCAAAAAGTTAGGCAAATCAATCCTAATTTAGCCCCCTTGGTGAAAAAGGAGTTGCAAAAGATGCTTCAGGCTGGAATTATAGCTCACACTAGGCATTCCACATGGTGCTCAAACTTGGTTATTGTGAGAAAGAAGAATGGATCAATCGGGCTATGTGTAGATTTTCGAAATCTTAATTTAGCTTGTAAAAATGATAATTACCCTTTACCCAATATGGAAACATTGTTGCAAAGGGTAACATGATCTGGAATGATGTATTTATTAGATGGATTTTCAAGATATAACCAAGTCATCATGAAGAAGAAAGGCATGCATAAGACAACATTCACCACACCCTGGGGTACTTTTGAGTATTTGAGGATGCCTTTTGGATTAACAAATGCTAGAGCAACTTTTCAAAGGGCTATGGCCTATGCCTTTAAGGGTCTAATTGAGAAACTCGTTGAGATTTATCAAGATGACTTAATTGTCTTTTCTAAAAATGGAATTTTTCATATCGACCATTTAAGGCAGATGTTTGAGAGGTGCAGAGAGCATGGGATATCCTTAAATCCTGCTAAATATATTTTTGGAGTGACTGAAGGGAAGTTGCTTGGTCACATCATCTTGAAGGATGGGATCAAGATTGACCCTAAGAGAGTTGAGGCAATTCAAAAGATTCCTTTTCCTCACAATATTAAAACCCTTCAATCCTTCTTAGGAAAGATCAATTTCCTTAGGACGTTCATTCCAAATTATGCTAAAATTGCTAAACTCATTAAAACCCTTTTAAATGAAGATGTTAAGTTTGTCTGGGGAAAAGAAGGAAGAATAAGTTTTTAGGAAATTAAGGCTTCTATTGGTTAGGCACCTGTTCTAGTGAGCCCTGATTATTCGAAGGAATTTTTGATTTTCTCTTTTGCATATGAAGATCCTATTGCTGGAGTGTTGCTGCGAAAGAACAATGAAGGGTATGATCAACCTATTTCTCTTATGAGTATATCCATTCAAGGTTTTGAGTTGAAGTATAGCACCTTGGAAAATCAGGCTTATGCCTTAGTCAAGTCCCTTAAGCAATTTAGATTTTATATGGCGTATTCAAGAATAATTGCGTATGTCCCTTGTTGTGAAATGTAACTAGGTCGATCTTCATGATTATGTATTATGAAAAGGAGACAAAGATAATAAAATGTATTTTGTTGTACTTGCTTCATGGGTTTCATGAACAATATTTTATTATGTATATAGAATTCTTCTTGATGTCTATTAGGTTCTTGTATTCTAGGTATAAATAGGATTAAGTGTAAAAATCATGAAGGATCCAGTTCAGATGGATATGCTCCAAGACTGTGTAAAGAAGCTCTCAAACAACCTTCAAAATATGTTGGAAGAAAAGCTCCTAATACAGTGAAAACAACGTTGGAATATAAGTGAAGTAATGCCTCATAAAATGACGGAGTATATAAACTACAAGTCGGTCTAAATACCAGCTGATTGGTCGACCTAATAGCTGGATCAGTCACCTATATCTATGACTGATCTGCGGCTCATTTGGAAGAGTAGAGAATGTGGATGAGTCCGAGGTTGACAACGTTTAAAGGGAGCAGATATAAGGACATAATCAAATGTGGATTATTCTGAGATTGAACAACATTGAAAAGGGAGCAGAATTTGTGGATTAATCAGAGGTTGGACAACGTTGAAGAAGGAGCAGAAAAAGCAGATCTGTCTAAGGTTATATAGCAGTTGAAAAGTGCGGATCTAAAGGACAGAATTTGGTGCAGATTCAAGAGTATAAATGGAGGAAGGTACATGAATACACATTGAAGGAACAATGCAGATCTGAAGGTAAAAATGAAGTCTGAAGGTCTAAGTTCTAAAGGTAAAAGCGAAGTCTGAAGGTCAATGTGAAGTGTCGAAATGCAGATCTGAAGTGTAATGTAAGGAAGGTAAATCTGTGATTTACCTTCCTACAATAAAAGTGTTACTTCTGCTTAAACATTTGTGTCTTGTGCATTTTGATAATTGACTTGATGAAAGATTAACGAACAGAATTTGTATTAAACTTAAGCCCTCCAAAATTCTCAACATGGGATTAGAGCTATGGCAAAAGACAATCACCTTATTGGCAAGAAGATTTTGGAACTAGAGAAAAGTTACTGTCTGAGATCAAATTCAGAGAGAAGAAGTTTGGTGCTTTTACAAAGAAGAAGTTGGGTGCTATTGTAGAGATACAAGCTCGGTGGTATTGATACAAGTTCGATGCAATTTCAGTGATACAACTTCTACATCGTGCATCACAATAATTAGGTCAAGGAAATCTAAGGGTCATCTCTGTCTATACTTTAGATAGGCTGAGGACTTCTTTAGTAATACACAGGTCTACCATACAATGCAGAAAAGGGTTATTGAAAGGTTCCAAGGTTTGCTAAAAATCTCGGTCTTGAACTAACATATTTTAGATAACTTAGAGAAGAACTAAAGATATACATCAAAGCAAGAAAGATCTTTGTATTGAGATCAAGGATAAGAAGACTGTAAGAAGCCGAGGCTAGGAGTGCAGAAAAGAAGGATTTATCATCATTACAACAAAGATCTAATGCTCACCCTTGAAGAAGATCATTCAAAGAGAAAGCACTAGCACATCTTTTCTCCACCGCCATCGAATAAATCAAGTTGAAGACTTTATCTTCACTTATCAAGTAAGTATCTTTCATTCTATAATCAAATTTGGTTAAATGACTTTGTTTTTGCAGGGAAATCTATAAGCTGGTGAGGTTACCAAGAATCCTTGCATGAGGAGGATAGTCATAGTCCTCGAAGAAAGCAAAGTCATGAAAAATCTATGAAGGATTGGAGACATCAAGAGAATATATGATAAGCTGAAAGAACTATTCTATGCAATAAATAAGGTTATGTCACTTAGACCAAATTTACATAAACTTGAGGTATCAAAGGATGAAGGGATATCTTCATAAGATTTCAACTGTGAGATCTAGAAAAGACGATAAGATGGACAACGTAATAAATAGACAAGAAAATTACCTCATTCAACTAGTGGTCTCTATACTAGATGGAAAAATACAAATCAAGGGAAGTTGAAGAAATTACAAGAAAGATGGTCCTAAAGGGATAAATCTCAATAGGAGAAACAAAAGAAGATTCAAGGAAAATCACGCAAAATTATGAATATGGAATTGATTTCTATTGGTTATATGATAGGAAGCAATGTAGCATCCTGATCTAATCATGGCAGGAACTCTTGGTGAGTCAGCTCCGGGAAAACCTCTTTGACAAACTTTAAGAAAGTAGTCATCAAGAGCAAGGGTCATCATAGAAACATACTTCTGGGTTGTGATGACATATTGATGAAGCAAGCCAAGGGAATGAAGCTACTCATTCCGAAAAAATTCTATAGGATGACTCAAGGGAAAAAGGTATGAGGTATGTATATATTTATATGCTGACATTGGATGTTGTGATGTCATGTTATATGGTTGTAGGTAATGAACTTATGTACTTAGAAGTATGAACTATAAAAGAGTATCTCTCAATGCACGGACATATGAAATCAATATAATATGTCCTCGTGGTATATGAGGTGGTTGTTGAAAGTTTTTGGAAATGGAAAATGTGCAGAAAGGAAGAGATCATGAAATGCAACCATGTCTTGAGGCAGGTATCATTCAAAGGCCAAGTAGATGTGACTAGAAGATCTCTTGGGAAGATATGTAGACTCTGATGAAAGTCTGGAAACCCTTAGCAAAAACATATCATTAGGAGATGTGTCAATCTGTATAAAGGATATCGATGCCTACAGGAAGAAGTCATGGTGAAAGATCATCATTAAGGTAACTTTCTAAAAGTTAATATGAATATGTTTATTTGGATGAATCTGTGCAGGGCTGCTAATCATGTGAAAGGATGTATGATCCTTGGAAATGATTCGAAGCGAAAGCAACATGGCATAACAATGGACCAGATAAAGGAAGTCTGATGAATCACTATGATAGCTGACATGACTCAGGATGGAAATGATGGATGATCCGTGCCCTATGAAGCTAAAAGTTGGAGATTCCTCAATATCGAAATCCATGACATAGAGAATAGGAATTCTCCATGAGCAGCTGGGTGTCTCACCATTGCTGCTGGAGGTCCCTGGTTAAGAGGGAGCTTGATGGTAAGTTTCTTACTTGGAAGAAACTTGGTAATTCCTAAGAATGAGCTTAGGTACATTCTTTGTATAAGAATGAGTACATTCCCTTGTGGAATAAGGTCCTCCCTGGTTGAGAGGGAGAGATAGACACATCATTCTGGTCTTGGGAAGACAGAATGGAGGATTGGGTAATCATCTGGCATTTGATACTCTTTGAGAATGTGACAAGGAATTCAAGATAAGAGTATTCGGGGACCGATATTCTTTGAGGGCTAGCTACCCAAGAGAAGAATATTCCAGGAAGGTCATACTTTGGGAACACTCGGGTGGAGTATGTACCTTGGAGAGACAATGACGAAGGTGTCTATAAGTCATGTGTCTCGCCAGCATTGAAGCCCATTGTCTCGTTGAAGAGATGGGGCTGTTAGTCAAGGCCTTGGACTAGTACAATGCTGGTTGATATGATGCTATATAGATGCGATTACCAATCCGATTTTTCTTATGAGGTTCTTTAAGTTTGAAAGTGATCATGTAACTAAATGAATACCTCCCTAGTTAAGAGGGAGTGTTGTGAAATGTAACTAGGTCGGTCTTCATGATTATGTAATTATGAAAAGAAGGAGACAAAGATAATAAAATGTATTTTGTTGTACTTGCTTCACGGGTTTCATGAGCAAGATTTTACTATGTAGATAGACTTCTTCTTGATGTCTATTAGGTTCTTGTCTTCTAGGTATAAATAGGATTAAGTGTAAAAATCATGAAGGATCCAGTTCAGATGGATTTGCTCCAAGACCGTGTAAAGAAGCTCTCAAACAACCTTCAAAATATGTTGGAAGACAAGCTCCTAATACAATGAAAACAACGTTGGAATATAAGTGAAGTGATGCCTCATAAAATGACAGAGTATATAAACTGCAAGTCGGCCTAAATGCCAGCTGATTGGTTGGCCTAATAGCTGGATCAGTCACCTATATATATGACTCATCTACGGCTCATTTGGAAGAGCAGAGAATGCGGATGAGTCTGAGGTTGACAACGTTTAAAGGGAGAAGATCTAAGGACATAATCAAATGCGGATTAGTCTGAGATTGAAAAACGTTGAAAAGGGAGCATAATTTGTGGATTAATCAGAGGTTGGACAACGTTGAAGAAGGAGCATAAAAAGAAGATCCGTCTAAGGTTATATAGCAGTTGAAAAGTGCAGATCTAAAGGACAGAATTTGGTGCAGATTCAAGAGTATAAATGGTGGAAGGTACAGGAATACAAATTGAAGGAACAATGCAGATCTGAAGGTAAAAACGAAGTCTAAAGGTCTAAGGTCTGAAGGTAAAAGCGAAGTCCAAAGGTCTAAGGTCTGAAGGTCAATGTGAAGTGCTGAAATGCAGATATGAAGTGTAATGTAAGGAAGGTAAATCTGTGTTACTTCTGCTTAAACATTTGTGTCCTGTGCATTTTGATAATTGACTTGATGAAAGATTAACGAAGAGAATTTATATTAATCTTAAGCCCTCCAAAATTCTCAACATCCCTCACTCCGTGGTAAAAGATATTTTAACTCAAGATGATTTCTTAGGAACTCGAGCTAGGTGGGTCTTTAAGATTCAAGAGTATGATTTAGATATTAGACCTACCAATATGGTAAAAGGCCAGGGATTGGCCAAGATCTTGACTAAGGGGAATGAGAAAGCGTTAGGAATGATTTGTCAAAATGATTTGGAATTAACTTCGTTAAAACTTCAAAGATTGAGTCAACTGGAATGGTATAAAGACATTATTTATTACTTGCAAAATTTGTCATGTCCTAGCCATTTAGTTGGCAATAAAAGAAGAGAATTAAGGCTTAGAGAAAACAAGTATTGCATTGTGAAGGATGGTCTGGGTTGGAGAAATTCAGAGCGGGTAATACTTAGATGTGTTGATGAAGTTGAGGCCAAAAAACTTCTATCCAAGTTTCATTCAGGATTTTGTGGAGGGCATTACGCTGCTAAGACTACCACCCATAAAATCTTGAGAGCTGGTTATTTTTGGTCTTCTATTTTGCTGATGTGCACAATTATGTTAGAGGTTGCCAAGCTTGTCAACTTTTCACTCGGAAGCAAAAGTTAGCTTCTTTGCCTCTTCAGGCTGTGGTCGTGGAAGCTCCCTTTCAACATTGGGGGCTTGAATTTATAGGGAAATTTAATGAAAATTCTAGTAGCGACTACTCGTGGATTTTAACTACCACTATCTATTTTACTAAATGGGTAGGAGCCATCTCTACAAGACACGCCACCGACAAAGTAGTGATGAAATTTCTTGAATATAGGATTATCACTCGTTTTGGTGTCCCTGCTAAAATTACAACGGACAATGTCAAGGCTTTTAACTTTGCTGAATTCTCATCATTCTGCTTTAATTATGGTATTGTCTTATCTCATTCATCAAACTACTATCCTCAAGGTAATGGTCTACCCGAGTCTAGCAATACAAAATTTGATAACCATAATCAAGAAGATAGTAGGGGATAATAAGAGAGCATGTGATAGAAAAATTAAATATGCTTTGTGGGCTGATAGGATTACAAAGAAGAGTTCTATTAGAAAGAGTCCATTTGAACTAGTTTATGGCTTGGACGTTACCCTTCCCATGCATTTGAGGCTTCTAGCTTACCAATTGTTACAGAGTTTTACATCTGATAAAGATGTTGTGCAACATATGATTGATGAAATTGTAGAATTGGGTGAAACTAGGAGAAGATCCTTTAAAAATTGCTGTAAAAATCAATCTAAGGTAAAAAAATATTTTGACAAATCATCTAGGAATAGAGGTTTTTCTAACGGTGATATGGTTTTACTTTGGGATCGCAAGAATGAAAAGCCAGGTAATCATGGTAAATTTGATAGTTTATGCCTTGTACCATATATCATCAGAGAATCCGCGTGACAAAATCCTACCATTTGAGCACCTTGGACAGAGAATCACTAGAGTTACCTGTGAATGGCCAACTACCCAAGATGTTCCACAAGAAAACATCTGATGTCATAGGGCATCTTTTTGTATCATATCTCTAACCTTATCCCTTCTCAATTTTGTTTAAATAGATTTCTTTCATGAATAAATTGTTATTTATGTTTCTTAGAATAAATTTCCATTTATATACTTGATTTTATTTGATGTGTTTTTGAATGGATACTACTAATATATATCTTTGGTCGGTGGATGCCGATTCCAGGTTCTTGCACACTATCACTTCATATCTAGCATTCATCCCCATATGGAGCCAAATGTTGACCACTGGAGTGGCATCTGCTGAATATGTGAAGACTCCATGCCCAAAGATGAATCAGAGGACACTTGTACCATCAGATATCATCAAATATCATTAGTTCAACATAGTTTTTAAACTGTACTTCTTCTTATCATTTTATTCTTTAGTCCTCAAATTCCGCAGCCCTACGGGGATACTATATAAATGTCATTAGCATGATGAATAAAGCCATGTAACAAGCCTAGGATGTTGGGACTCGATCAACAAGCCAATACACCTTGGAGTGTTTTTGTAACTTGGTTAATTATTCCTGCTTTTCAGCGGCAAATAATTTTCTAGGTTTTTTCACTCGTTGCATTACCCCAAAGGCGGGGTGACGGCTTGAAGGTTGATCCCCTAACACATCTTAGTGTCTAGAGTCAATGTATATTACCATGCTAGGTCATCTCTGAAATTTCGCGAAATTTGGATAGGTCTAAGATAATTAAAAATTTCTCGCAAAACGAGATTTGTTAATTAATTTCTGTGTAATGATGTAAATAGATGGCCTTAGGAAATGTATGGGGCGTGTGACCACTCGAAATTCATCCTCAAAGACCCAACATTATCCTAGGACCCACTTTGAGGATCAAAAAACAACTTATAGTCCCTCAAAAGCCAATTTTCCTAATGTTAGTGGCAAAAATAATTCAAAAAAATTAATAATTGGAAAAATTCACAAATTTTTCCAAAGTCAAAATAAGTCAACCAAGTGACGTGGAAATTCTAGGGAAGGTCAAAGATGATGTAGCAGCCATGTGGCACCCACCACATAAGGTATAACGAAATTCAAAGTCAAGTGCCATATGAGAAAGTAAAAAATGTCCCACGTAGGAAATCATGAGGCAACGTATGGCTAAAGTTCAACTTTGATTTTATTTAAAATCATATGTGATAAAATTAAGTTATAAAGTATAAGTGGATGGGGTGGACCCCGCCTTACTCCTTCTGTACGCATAAGTTGGGAAATTTTCACATGTCAAACTAAAAGGCACACACTAGACTGATCTATGCATACAATTCAACGCAACAACAAAGCATCTCAGCATATGGCATGGATTTGATTGAGATTATTTGGGAGTAAGTCTCCACTCACTAGCACATTTGCCCCAAATTTCGACAGCCAAAATGTCGCTCTTACGACACATAGGCGTCCCAAAAGCGACGTTTTGAGTTGCGGAAAAACATGGTTTCTCCTAACGTTGGACTTCCGACACTTGACTTAACTGTTGGTAGAGCGACGGTATTTCCGACTTTTTTTTGGAGTCATCGCAATTTCGACGTTTCAAATTGTCAGTCTCTCTTCCGACGTTTCACGATGCGTTGCTCTTCCGACGTTTCTAAACGTCGCTATACTAACGCCAAAGAACACTATTACCAACGTTTTGAGTGTCTCTCTTTCGACGAAATGAAAAAATTAAAAAGAAAAAGTAACGTTGTAATACCAACGGAAAGATATATATTTTTTAAAATTAACGTCATAATACCGACAGAATCAAACGTCGGGCTACTGACGGAAATAATTTCTTTGTTTTTAAAATTTAATGTCATTATACCAACAGAAACAAACGTCGGACTACTGACGGAAATAATTTTTTTGTTTTTAAAATTTAACATTGTTATACCGACAGAAAGAAAATATTAAAAACAAAAATTAACGTCGTATTACCGTCCTTGTGATTAATTGTTATGGTTTCTGCTCTATCTCTATGAGGTTTTCAACCCTTTATTACGGAAAAGCTCTGAGTAGTTTGGACGCAAGATTGAAGGCAGATTAAGGGGGAAAATCCTTGTCTCTTTCTGGAACCATTTGGCCCTAAAAAATACAATGGTTTAGCCTTGAACACAAAAATATAGCTTAGGTTTCGACCTCAAACATCCAACCTATTTCGACCCTATTCTAGCTTGATTTCACCTTTCGTTTTGAATTTTGTGAGCCCTAAATCATCCTGTAAATTTTTTTGGCACTCCAAACTGTGATCCAAGCTCTTGATTGTTTGCAATAAAGCTCACAGTTAATTCAACCCTCCATCTCAGAAGCATTTTTTATTTCAAAGAGCAATTCTGGAGGAATTGATTTGGGAACCTTGTTCAAACAAAGCATTGCATGCATCTTCTCAGTCATCCCTGCAAACAAATCCAGTGACATAGGGTTGTAAGGCACAACCATTTGAGGCACATCTCATTATTACTAAGATTGTCTGTTGGGTTGATCTAAGGGCACAACATGATACAAAGTACCAATCTTAGGGTCTAATTTGGACATTTCCGACAGAGCAACTAATGGTGAATTTGCATTGTGATTGAAGCCTGTCCTTGAGAATCTTGTCTACAAACTGAGGTAAATCATGTTGTAGAAGTAAGATCTGGTATACCTTGTGCAAGTTTGACATTTGACAATGGATTTGAAGGGTATGTCTACAACCCTCCTGTAGGACATATTTGTTGTATAGTGGTGGCCTAAATAGTGTCCTTGTAAAGTTCTGGAGCTTATGCTTGTGCTACAATTCTGAGAAAAACTCTGATAATTTCCAACAACCTTTATCTGAAAAATACAATATTGAAATTGAAGGTTTGAAGATTTCTAAAGAAAAAACTTATGATCCCACTAAATTCAAAGTATTTGTATCTCCATCACTGTCAGTTGTCATGGATAGAGAGGGGTTTACATCTTCAGAAATAAGATTGAAATTGAAGGTTTGAAGATTTCTAAAGAAAAAACTTATGATCCCACTAAATTCAGTGTATTTGTATCTCCATCACTGTCAGTTGTCACGGATAGAGAGGGGTTTACATCTTCAGAAATAAGAAGGTACCAGTGTATGTGGAGTAGAATGTTAAAGATATCAATGAAAATATGTCAAGGGTTTAATTCTGAAGCTTATGCTTATGCTACAATTATGAGAAAAATTATAATTAACTAACTGTAAGCGAAATACTGATTCACCCCTTCTTAGTGTTTCCAACATATAAGATATCAATGAAAAGGACCACAACAGATAAACTTACTCAAAAATCATATGCTATGCAAGAATTAAGTATATAATGCTGTTCAATTTTCTTTTCAGTAATATAACTCATACTTTGGTTAGTCTAAACATTCGCAGGAGTAGTGCGTTACATATAGTCACCCTGAACATCATCAGAAACAAGGCAGCTATAGACTGGAATTATGTTAAAAATAGCTACAAAATTTACCGTTTTTACACTAAAAGACAACGGCAACATGTGTACTTGAGTTTAAAATAGGACCCAAAAGAACCAGGAGAAGTTGATGCCTATATATTAGGGGAATTTTGAGGTCTAAAATGGGCCTCCTAAGGAAATTATAAAATAATAGTGGAAAAAATCTAATAAGATTTGATGACATCATCAAATTTTAGAGGGAAAATGAAAAAACTACTTTTTCAATTCATATTTTCAACTTATCTCCCAAATTTTTTACTCAAATTTCGAGCGGGAGTACTCGTTGGATGTGGAATTTAATTCCCCATCCAAGGAGTACCCATGTTGCATACTTTCGATGGGTCCTACTACACGAAAAATGAGAAATACATAAAAAAATGTGATTACAATCACGTTTTTTATGTATTTCTCATTTTTCGTGTAGAAGAGTTCATCAAAAGTATGCAACATGGGTACTCCTTGGATGAGGAATTAAATTCTGCATCCAACGAGTACTCCCGCTCGAAATTTGAGTAAAAATTTTGGGAGATAAGTTTAAAATACGAGTTGAAAAAGTAGTTTTATTATTTTATTATTTTTTAATATTTTTACTTTTTACTCCAAAAATGGTGAATCATCCATTATGGATGACATCATCATCTTGAATCCTATTGGTTGTTATAAAGTTTATTTTTGTTGTACATTTTTCTTATGAGGCCCATTTTAGACCTCAAAATTCCCCTAATGACTAATTTAACGAATGCAGTATAAATTTATCCCTGTTCTCAAAAAAGTATCAATATCAAAGAATTTTTAATGTTGCCATAGTTTTCCCCATTAACAGAGAAGACTTATTATTCAACAAAATAAATGATCCAAAATTGCATTTAAAATAACTATTCAAAACCATCTTCCCCTGTGTACGTATACACTTTTTGCTTGGGGTGTGCCCATTTGAGGAAATGACTCCCCTCCTTCCTTAGCCGTCCTAAACACCTTTGGACTCCTAAAGCATGAAATCAGCTGGAGGTAGACAAGTCAATCTTGGGATCTTTTTTATTTTTTGATTCTACAAATTGTTTTTCTTCTTACGTCTTTGAGACTCCTAGAGCACGAAATCAAGTGTAGCTAGATGGATCAATCTTAGGAGCTTTTTGATTATTTGATTGAACAAATTGGTTTTCTTCTTACATCTCTGAGACTCCTACAACATGAAATCAACTGGACCTAGATGTATCAATCATGGGAGCTTTTGATTCTTTGGTTGTACAAATTGTATTTTCTTCTTAATCATCACTAGCCTAAATTGAGATTGATCCTCTTCATTGCTTTGTTCCTTGTTACCCTAAGATTGATTAGGATCAGAATGAGCATCCTGCTAGAAATTCCTAAAAAAATGTCCAAATCTGTGGAAAATATTACACTTGAAAGGTAATTGATAGTAATACAATTCTTGGAGGAAGATCCTCTCATCTAGCTATAGAGGAATGGCATCCACGAGACCTTTATCCAAATCGACTTCAACACAAATACAAGACACAAAAATTGGCATCCCTTGTGTTCTGCCACTTCAAGTAACTTCCCAAAGTCACCATAGATATCCTTTAGAATAGCCTTGTTCCAAAAGATCAACAAAAAAGGGGGATGCAAACCCATAACAAAACTTGGAGAATTCCTCCATTGGATTGAAGTTTAGAGACCAAGGATTTAGATATAGTGCAGTAGTGCCTGGAATCCTGTAAAATAAGGACCTAAGCAAAAGATTAAATCCTAATCTTCTTCAGATATGAACAAGAAAGAAAAAAACACCTCTTCAAAGTGAAAAAACAGAGAGTTGTCCCTACATATTTGGAGCCCAAAAATCTGAGATCCATATATCTACTGCAATCGGACTATGATGCAACCTAGTGAATTTACATATCAATGCTCATCCTGTGAGGATGGACACTTTCCATCAAGTTTTTGAGGTCTAGATCAACAGAGATGGGATCATTGTCTTCTTCACAAATTGGCTTGTTAGGGGTAGCTTCACAGGCATCAATAAGGTGGCTAACAAATTTTCAAGAAATGTATTTGGATGATAAAAAGAAAGGTTGGACAAATTAGTAGAGACTTGGGACATGAGCATAATCATCGATCTCGAGCAATACCAAGGAGGGGTGTCCTAGCCCCAGGGAGGCAACAAAGATTCCAAATCAAATGCAACAACAACAGCTAGAAACCCTAGCCAAGAGGAGATTGAGCGGAGCTAGACAACATATCATTTGCTCTCTTAATCAACCTATACCTTACAAATACATGCAAGATGTAAGTGCTATTAGTTATGTATTTAATGTCGAATGATCTAGGACATATTCCAAGATGGTCCATTGTGTCTAGGTTGAGTGGTTGGGAGGAATGATCGTTAGCCTCCCCAACCAGCTTCAATTCTTGCAAGTGCAATGTTGGGCTCTTAATGAGCATATTGTTTTGATGGCCTTAAGCCCTTTGTTCAGAATGCCATGAGCTTCTGGGGAATGTGCTTTACCCAGGGTACCATCCTCAGAAGAAGGGGTAGTACCCGATATGTATTTCATGGAAAATATAAAACTAAAATTTAAATATAAATCTCGCTCTCTCCTCTTTAAACACACACACACACACACACACACACACACTGTATATGTACATATGTATGTGTTTCAAGATGGCAATGAAACAACCTAAAAGAATTGGAATCTATTAGGAGCTTTTTCAAATTTCCCTTTGCATTCTTAAATGAATGGACATGCATATGAAAGAATTTAAAATGCAATCAAAGTATTTGCCATGAGGGAAAAATTAACCTGAAAATCAATCACGAGGCTTGTGTACCCTTCCAGAGCATACATTAATTCAGAAACGAATCATATCAAAATCTGTTACTTGCATATGAGTATTTATGCTGCAAAAGACATCTTGAGTCAAAGCGATATGGTTCAAACCTGTCAAACATGTTTTGCAATATACACCAGTTTAGGGTCTATTCCAGAGTCTTTGTCAACATCAGGGGATTCTCAGTGCCATTAGCTTTATGAACCACATGACCTGCACCAGGAACCCACCGAGGAATAGGCATGGCAAGCACACCCTTGTTCAACATCCTGATTAACAAATTGTCTTTGTGCATGATACACATTACAACATCATGAGCTGAAAGATCTTTGACAACACAGAGTCGCTGAATGCTTTGAAATTGAATGGTATTTTCCAACACAGATGACCAGGAGATGTTTGTATTTCCCGATCTGTAATTTTGAGGCTGCAAAAGAGGCACACACAACAATGTCTCTACTCTTTTGAATGCATATTACTCTGCTTTTGTAGATCATAAACTTAAATGCTAATCTACAATCCATTTATCAAAGAGAGAGAGAGAGAGGATCTGTTCTTATAAAATCACGAATCTCAAGTTGTTAAGTCCCTATATTAATAGTGTAGTCCCTTATTATGTTAGTGTAGCCCCCCTTATTGTTATTGTTGTACCCCTATAACCCCCATATTGTTATAATTGTGCCCTTACATTATTATTGTTAGGTCGGCTATGATTACATTGTGGCCCCACTAGGATTATATTGTGGCCCCATGGACTCCTATATATAGAAGGAGGTTTTGGTTTTGTATCATCCAAGAATTGTTCATTCATGTAATGTATTGGAGGTTTCCCCCTTGAAGTGGCTTATTTCTAAGGCGTTGATATCTATTTTCTTCTTTTTTTGGAGCTGGTTTCACAACATTTGGTATCAGAGCTTTGAGATTCTAGGGTTTTGCTGCTCCAAACAGGTCATTGTGGCATTTTCGCTATAAATTTTTTTCTACGAAGGTTCAGAATCTAAAATTTTTAGAGTGCGAAGAAAGAATCGTGAGGAACATTGTTGCAAAATTTTAGAGCTTGGTTTGCAATATTTTCGGAGTTACGATCTGTGCAAGTTAGGTCATTTTGCAGGCTCCTGAATTTAACCTAAACAGGTCATCGTGGTATTTTTGTAATAACTTTTTTTATACGAAGGTTCAGAAGCTGAAATTTTTAGAGTGTGACGCCGAAATCCTGAGGAAGATTGTCGTAAAATTTCAGATATTGGTTCGTAATATTTTCGGAGATATGATCTGTGGAAGTTAGGGATTTTTGAGGCTTCTAAATTTCATCTCAAAGAGGTGATCGTGGGAAAATCTTCATAGCTCTCTCTCTGAGCATCAGATTGGAATGCTGTAAAAATTGGCTGCAAGTACACGGAATTTAGTTTTCGGTCTATCAATTTCAGAGCCAAAGGAGGAAACAGTGACACGTGACAAGTCGTACAAGTTCGCTCTACTAAACGGGTCCATAATTAGGTCATCGTAGGAGATTGAGCACAACTTTGTCTTCAAGAATCCAAATCAGTTAAGACCTGTGGCATTAGAAAGAGAATTCAGAGGGCTACCCCGGTGCCACATTTCAGATATTGAAGATATGAAATCACAGAGATAATTCAGTTTCAATATCGAGCTCTTCAAAAGAAAGAAAAATGTGTGTATTTGTTTCTGAATTGCATAAGTTTTGTGTAAAAAAAAAATCAGTTTGAAGTGATTTTAAGGGCCTATTGAGCATATATTTCAGTATTGGGTTCTGAAATGCCTCCTAAAATAATTCGATACCCATTATGCCCTCAAAAAGCTATACTATGACGCATGAAGAGGAAGAATTGCAGTATGAGATATCAAAATTACGGTACCAAGTGCAACAAGTTTCGATCTTACGAAGAGCAACCGAAGATGACATAGATGGTTTAAAAGCAGAAATGGAGGCTAAGTTGGATGGTTTGAAGGATCAAATAATAGCTAATATGGATGATAAATTAGTGGAAGATCAAATCGAGCATCAACAAGAAGTTCTCCAACTCTCAAAGGATAACCTAACTTTGGTGCAGAATCTAATGAAACAACAAGAAGATCAACATCACATCGAAAGAAGTTATGAAGCAGCCACATAAACAAGAACTCGACAAGTACAATCAATTTTAGAATATCTCAGCAAGTGGAAGAACTTTCCTGTAGAAGATTCCACATGGGAGGATGAAAATTTTATACAGAAGCATCAAGAAATAATCAAGCGTTGAGGAAAACACTTGTTTGAAGGAGAGGGGCATGTTAAGTCCCTTTATTAATAGTGTAGTCCCTTATTATGTTAGTGTAGCCCCCCTTATTGTTATTGTTGTACCCATATAACCCCCATATTGTTATGGTTGTGCCCTTACATTATTATTGTTAGGTCGGCTAGGATTACATTGTGCCCCCCCTAGGATTATATTGTGGCCCCATGGACTCCTATATAGAAGGAGGTTTTGGTCATTTGTATCATCCAAGAATTGTTCATTCATGTAATGTATTGGATGTTGCCCCCTTGAAGTGGCTTATTTCTAAGGCGTTGATATCTCTTTTCTTCTCTTTTTGGAGCTGGTTTCACGACACAAGTGTGTCTTTCAGCTGGGTGAAAAATCTCAAAAAAAAGAATATCTAGTATAATGAAAATATCCCTAAATATACAACCACCACCCCAGTGAAAACAATAAATGGCGTAAAAGGATTCTTATGGAATTCCTCCTTAGCAAGATCACAAGGCTTACTGCCTGATCCAACTGCAAGTCCACATTTTCTGAGAACGTGCCAATCCAAAAATAATAAGATCAAACCTGAGACACCAATGGTGAATCCCAAACATGAAATCTCAACTATCCACCGAGTCACAATACACCAAAGCCCCTTTTCACAATAGTAATTGTATAAACATTTAAAAAAGCGATCTAGATCTGAAATTGGCCCCACTTTTACTCTTTCACCCTTAAGAAGGTCCGAAGACTTTCCGTTGAAATATACAGTGTTGTCCTTGATGGCAAAACTCAATCAATGAAGATGAAGACATGCGACTGTTGACATGTGTTGTCCTTGATAGAAATACACCTGATGAAGTTGTTCTTGACTTGATGGACTTGGTAAATGATGTAAATCTGATATGAAATGATGTTTGATAGCAATATGATGCTGAGTGTTGTCCTTGAAAGGAAACCCACTTGATAAAGATGATGGCAACTTACTTGATGAAGTTGTGCTTGCTAGAATATGTTCTTGATGAAGAAAATATGATGTATCTACAATGTGCAATGAAGAAAGGAATTCAGAATGTGCTCAAAGTATGATGAAAAAATTATGTCTCTATGAATACGCGGATATGTCTAAAAAGAACGTGATAAGTCGCGTATGGGAAAAAGCGCTCAAAAAGTGCAAATCCAGGGGCCCGTGGTATTGAAGGCTCATGGTATTGAAGACTCGTGGTATTGAAGGCTCATGGTGTTGATGACTCGTGGTATTGTGAAGACCTGCGGGTACGAGGACTCGTGGTATTGAAGGCTCATGGTGTTGATGACTCGTGGTATTGAAGACTCATGGTATTGAAGGCTCATGGTATTGGTTTGACTCGTGGTATTGAAGGCTCATGGTATTGGTTTGGCTCGTGGTATTGAAGGCTCATGGTATTGTTTTGGCCCATGGTATTGAAAAAGATAAACCTATATAAGGAGAAGAAATTCATTGTGCAAATAACAAGTGTGGGTGCAAGATGTCTGAGCTTGAATGAATACTTCTCTTTGAAGTAGATCTGAATGGAAAGGGTTACACTTGAAGATAAATCTGAATGTATGATGCACCAATGATGAAGAAGGGGATCTAGATCTGAAATGCATTTGTATTTGCTAGATCTGATTATGGAAGGCTTAGATCTGTGATGAGGCGAACATCTAGGCGAACATCCGTCTGAAGTGAAAGGGTATGAAATATCTGATCTGTTCTGCTGTGTTTCTGATATCTGATCTGTGTTGATAAGTATCTGTTGGTGATGTATGTTTGTGCTAAAAAGTATGGAAAGGGTCCAGTTTGAAAATATGATGAAATGTGGTCCAAGGTGGTGCTGAGGGTTGTAGCCTTCAGTCAGGGGGTCGTAGCTCCCTTCCAGGTGAGGCTGGTAAACGAGATCGGGGGGTCGTAGCTCCCTTCCAGGAGAGGCTGGCAAAACGAGATCGGGGGGTCGTAGCTCCCTTCCAGGAGAGGCTGGCAAACGAGTCAGGGGGTTGGAGCTCCCTTCCAGGAGAGGCTGGTAAACGAGCGCAGGTGGGTGCCTGCGTGCTGGTCAAGTCTGCGCCAGCACATATGTTGTAAGATGTTTTCTCTATAATAAAATATTGAAGGCCGAGCAACTGCAGCGGTGGTTTTCTCCCGATTTGGGTTTCCACCTAAAAATCCTGGTGTTCATGTGTGATGCTTTGTGTGATGGTTTATTCTGTTCTTACTGCACATGTTTACTGTTTATTGAACATCTGATGAATGAATGATGGAATAATATAAGTGAAGATTTAATGACTGATCTAGATCTCTGTGTATACGCTAGTTTCACAAAGGGGATCCGCGTATATATGCTAGTTTACTGAAGGAAAGTAGCGTATGGGTTTTAAGGAATGAAAAAGTAAAAAGATTTGATTATGCAGTAAATACTGATTCACCCCCCCCTCTCAGTATTTTTCCCAACAATTGGTATCAGAGGAGGTTCTTCTGCAGAAGCTTGATCGCTTGAAGGAGATCCGTCGCAATGAGAAGTCAAGAAGGAGTAATGTCTATCAAGCCACCTCTATTCAATGGAAGCAATCTGATATTCTGGAAGGTACGTACAAAAGCATATCTGCAAAGTCTTGGTGCAGATGTATGGGCAATCGTGGAAGAAGGTTATCAATACCCGGCAAGTATTCCTACTGATGCAGCTGAAAGAAGGAAGTATGAAATCAATGCCAAAGCAGTGAATGTCTTATTGGGAAGCATGTCTGAATCAGAATTTGCTAAAGTGATGCAGCTACATTCAGCAAAAGAAATATGGGACAAAATCATTCTTAGCTATGAAGGAGACACAAAGGTAAAAAGTGCAAAACTCCAAACTCTTAGAATTGAATATGAAAATTTGAAGATGCATAGTGATGAAAGTGTTGCCAGTTTCTTTCTTCGTCTGGATGATATTGTACATCGAATGAGAAATTTGGGTGAAACCATAGCTGATACTACTCTGGTGGAAAAGGTCTTAAGATCATTGACTTCAAAATTTGACTCTAAAGTTTCAGCTATTGAAGAAAGACAAGATTTGCAAACTCTTACTATTGTTCAATTACATGGTACTCTGACTGCTTTTGAAATGAGACAAGGAGGCCCTTCTCAAGTAAGAGAAGCTGCTTTTAAGGCATCTAAAAAAGGAAAAGAAAAGGAAGTTGTCAAAGAATCCAGCTATATATCCGATGAAGAAGAAGCGAATTTCGTGAGAAAGCTCCAACTAGGTACTGGAAGATTCAAAGGTAAGCTTCCCTTCAAATGTTTTGAGTGTGGAAAAGTTGGTCATTATGCTGCTAAATGTCCTTATAGAGAAAATCATGGTAAAGGGAAACAATTTGAGAAGAGAAAGAGTTATTATGCAAAAGAAGATGATGATGAAGTGTCCAGTGAAGATGAAGAAGATTCTGACCAAGATCTGAAGGTGCTCATGGCTAAGAAGCAAAAGAAGAAGGTTACTCGAGGAAAGGAGATACCTCAGAAATCATGTATAGCAAAAATTGAAGAAGATGAAACAGATTCTGACGAAGATCTACAAGCACTCATGGCAAAGAAGAAAAGGGAGAAGGCCACTTGTAATACTCTTCTTTGTGCAAACAATAGTAAAGATAGTGAAAGTAAATTTGTGGATCTAGAAGAAGCTCTCAAGATTAAAGTTGAAGAACTACAAAGTTCATACAATAAGCAAGAAACTATCTACAAAGAGATGATCTCACAAATGAAAGATCAAATAGAAATGCTGAATGGACAGGTGGACAAGTATCAAAGGTTTCATACTTATGCATCTAATCGAATTAAAGATCTAGAAGCAGATCTTGAAAAATCAAGCAAGAAGAATGAAGGACTTGAAGTCGCTATCATCTTTCTGCAAGCAGAGCTAGAAGCATCAAGTAAGGAAAATGAGGAACCTCTACAATCCTTTGAAAAGGAAGGCCTTGAAGCAGAAATTATCTCTCTCAAAGAAGATCTGGAAAAATCAAATAAGAAGAATGAAGAGCTGGAACAAACATGTGACGAAAACGAAAATTGGCTGAAAGAAGAGATCCTAAATCTGAAGGATCAAGTTGAAGATGGAAGAAGAAAAGAAGAAAGCATGACAAAGCAATGTCAAGCCTTGGAGGTTGAGGCAAACATTCTCAAAGGTAAATTGGAAGAAAAGGTAAAACTGTTGAGGTTTCATGATAGTAATAATATTCTGGACAATATTCTGAGTAATCAAAGGTCTCCTGCTATCAAACATGGTCTTGGTTTCCATGAAACTGTTAAAGGAGAATCTAGCTCACAAGGAAGTGCCAAAAATTCAGAAGATGTCAATGCAAAACCTGAAGTGTTGAAAGAGACAAAATCTCAATCAACAATCATGAATTCTCAAAGGAATTCATTCAAGAACGTTGAATGTTTTAAATGTCATACTTATGGACATGTTGCAGCAAATTGCAGGAGCAGATCATTTCAGCCTCAAACAAACAGTTCCTACATAGAAAGGTACTCTGGTTTCTTCAAGGGATATTGTTTTTCATGTAACAAGTATGGACATAAAGCAACTGATTGTAAAAGGAGGAAGAATAGAAATACTCATTATGATTCTTATGTTTATTTCTCTGGCCACATGAGATGTTATGCTTGTAACAAGTATGGACATGTAGAAAAAGAATGCAGGATGAACAGATCTGGGAAAGTGGATGATTTTCAGCACACAATTGGAAAGCTCAAGCAAATTTGGAAAAAGAAGGAGGACCGATCAGAAACGTAGGGAATTCTGACCCTACTGCAGTCATCCACTTCTGAAGCTTACTTCTCTGATTGACTGCATGAACGATGTGAGATACATTATGAGATCTATTAATGTATCGTCACAAGGGGAGCAATGCATGATGACTCTCATGGTTGATTTGATTATTCTGGTTATGTTTACTTCTGACAGCGCATCTGATGTAGAAAGGACAGGTACATGAGGTACAAGCTCAGAAAGAAATGAAGGAAGATGGAAATTTTCTATGCTTCACTTTCCATACGCAGGTTCCATTAACTAAAGTCGCGTATACACGCGAGTTCCAGAAGACGCAGTCGCGTATACATTGATGATAAGAAAATTTATCTGATAGCTTAAGATCTAAAGCAGAGGTCCAGGGGGAGCATCAGTCTGACTGCTGATGATTGCACTGTTAGCATCATTCTAGTTATACTCATGATAATGAAATGATGCATGGGTTCTTGTGTTGAAGATTATGGATGAAGCCTGGTTGCTTTATGATGAAGAGAATTCATTGTTGAGATGAAAGTCTTATAGTTCAGAGATGAGGACAGATCATGCAGAGATTGTTGTTGATGACTTGCTGTTGAAGGTGTCTCAGATTGCACAAGTTAAGGAAGAAGCACTGGTTTAGGGGGAGTAGCAGGTTGAATTCTAATGATTGCATTATGACTGCTTATTCTTTGGTCTTGATCATATAGAGTTTGGTTGCTATGGTTGAGATCTTTTTCCTACATATGTTACTTCATGTTACATCTTGAAGATCATGGTGATTTTGGACCACATGGATGATTGCTTGACACATATCTGAAGATGCTGTTCTGGTATGATAATCTCTTTTGGAAAGAATGTATTGATGCTGCAAAGGATCCGAAGGCTTGGTTACTAATGGGCTTATGTTACAACCATTGGATGACGCTTGAAGACACAACTACACTATTCTGTTATATCTGTAGTCCAGGAAAGCAGTCAAATATCTCAGAAAGAAGCTGAACACTGTCTTCGCTCTTTACAGCACCGCATCCCATGGAAACTTAGAAGGGTGTCTGGGATACGGGTTTCCAGCCGCGTATGTACGCAGTCTCTACGTAAAACCAGCGTATGTCCGATTGCTAACAATTCTTGGTTGGTCTTACTTCTTCGCACAAACGCAGCGTCGTTTGGTATCTCCGACATCGTCTCGTATCCCGGTGGTGTTCCAAGTCATATGGTTTTCGTTTTTCTGCTGTTTTTAGCAATATTTTGATGACTTATGGGGGGGAAGTTTTCAGGATGCACAAACTAAGGGGGAGCCTTGGTCATTTGGAAAGATTGCTTGGTTGCACAGATTCAGGGGGAGCATTAGCTTTGCTGACTATAATGCAGTGTTGGCATTATGATGGTTCTGAAATATGTTCTCTCTCTTGAGGACTTTCTGGTGTTGGTCATAAATGGTCATATTTGTATTTTGATGAAAAGGTCTTATTGAGACCCATGATGTAAAATTGTAATATTCAGTCATGTAAGGACTTGTCAAATTTTGTAAACCCACTTGGTTGGGTAACTGAGTCAAATGTGTAAACCCACTTGGTTGGGTACTTGAGTCTCATATGTAAATCCACTTGGTTGGATAATTGATGTAAGTATGAGTCTTTGGTGATAGGAAGTTCATAGAGTCATGTACTTCATTGACAAATATGTTTGAAGATTCAGCATGAACTCCGGGGGAGCGTGGCCACTTCAGCACATATCAGATCTGTAGAATGTTTCTTCCACATGAGTGTTGGTTTTGATCCGCCCTTTGCCCTTGATGTCAAAGGGGGAGAGTGACATGGTGTTTGAATGAAGAGAAGTTAAAGATGTCAAATATTTGGGAGAGTGACATATTTGGGGAGAGTGACATGGTACCTATCTATTGTGGTAACCAAACACCATCGTGGTTGCCATCAAGTCCAAAGGGGGAGATTGTTGGAAATATGATGCAGAGTGTTGTCCTTGATGGCAACCCACTGAATGAAGATGAATACATGAGATTGTTGACATGTGTTGTCCTTGATGGAAATCCACCTGATGAAGTTATTCTTGACTTGATGGACTTGGTAAATGATGTAAATCTGATGTGATATGATGTTTGTTGACAATATGATGCTAAGTGTTGTCCTTGAAAGGCAACCCACTTGATAAAGATGATGGCAACTTACTTGATGAAGTTGTGCTTGCTAGAAAATGTTCTTGATGAAGAAAATATGATGTATCTACAGTGTGCAATGAAGAAAGGAATTCAGAATGTGCTCAAAGTATGATGGAAAAATTATGTCTCTATGAATACGCGGATATGTCTAAAAAGAACGTGATAAGTCGCGTATGGGAAAAAGCGCTCAAACAGTGCAAATCCAGGGGCCCGTGGTATTGAAGGCTCATGGTATTGATGACTCGTGGTATTGAAGACTCATGGTATTGAAGACTCGTGGTATTGAAGGCTCATGGTATTGATGACTCGTGGTATTGAAGACTCATGGTATTGAAGACTCATGGTATTGAAGGCTCATGGTATTGGTTTGACTCGTGGTATTGAAGGCTCATGGTATTGGTTTGGCTCGTGGTATTGAAGGCTCATGGTCTTGTTTTGGCCCATGGTATTGAAAAAGATAAACCTATATAAGGAGAAGAAATTCATTGTGCAAATCACAAGTGTGGGTGCAAGATGTCTGAGCTTGAATGAATACTTCTGTTTGAAGTAGATCTGAATGGAAAGGGTTACACTTGAAGATAAATCTGAATGTATGATGCACCAATGATGAAGAAGGGGATCTAGATCTGAAATGCATTCGTATTTGCTAGATCTGATTATGGAAGGCTTAGATCTGTGATGAGGCGAACATCTAGGCGAACATCTGTCTGAAGTGAAAGGGTATGAAATATCTGATCTGTTCTGCTGTGTTTCTGCTATCTGATCTGTGTTGATAAGTATCTGTTGGTGATGTATGTTTGTGCTAAAAAAGTATGGAAAGGGTCCGAAGGAAATTGACAATGGTCCAAGGTGGTGTCGAGGTTGTAGCCTTCACTGGTGGGGTCGTAACTTCCTTCAGAGAGGTCGAAACGAGACTGGGGTAGTCGCAGTCCTTCCGTGAGTGGGGCCGGGTAAAACGAGTCGGGGGTCGTAGTTTCCTTCCGTGGAGAGGCCGGTAAAATCTAGGCCGGTGGGTTGGAGCCCTTCCAGAGAGGTCGGGTAAACGGGCGCAGTGGGTGCCTCGCGTGTCACCAAGTCCGCGCTGTTAGCGATATGTTGTAAGATGTTTTCTCTATAATAAAATATTGAAGGCTGAGCAACTGCAGCGGTGGTTTTCTCCCGATTTGGGTTTCCACCTAAAAAAATCCTGGTGTTGATGTGTGATCCTTTGTGTGATGGTTTATTCTGTTCTTACTGCACATGTTTACTGTTTATTGAACATCTGATGAATGAATGATGGAATAATATAAGTGAAGATTTAATGACAGATCTAGATCTCTGTGTATACGCTAGTTTCATAAAGGGGATCCGCGTATATACGCTAGTTTACTGAAGGAAAGTAGCGTATGTGTTTTAAGGAATGAAAAAGTAAAAAGATTTGATTATGCAGTAAATACTGATTCACCCCCCCCCTCTCAGTATTTTTCCCAACATTTTCAAAGGTCACCACTTGGCAACCTTTGATAATCAGAAAGCTCAATCTCAGGGGGTTCACTACTTAGCAGCCCTGCTGTTGCAGAAGCCTCGCTATGATACATTGTTGACAACCATTTAAAAAATATCCTTGGTACATTTGCACTCCACCTCTCTCTAGACATTTTCATTAACCACATGGTGCAGTTTGAATACAAAATGCCATTATACAAGGAGATCACTTCCTAGTGTAGGTTGATCTTAATTATTGGGGCATTAGCCTACAAAAATAACAACACAATGCACAACTATGTTATATAATTTGAGGTGCTAGATCAGAAATAAATGTAATATTTCCACAATTAAATCTGTATAGTTGTGCATATCATAATTCCCAACACAAGTAACTTCTCATCCTACAAAGACAAACATCTTCTCTATAGACAGAGTCAGAGCGTGATGACCCTTGTGAAGTTTTTATGCATAAACATCTATAACAACTCTCAGGGAAAATCATTTATTTAGTTTGCCATATTTCAATAACAGATTAGAAAATAGCATAGTATAAAATGCTAAGTAATTCAAGATTATCAAAGACACATCCACTGCAAACATTTATACATTCACTAGTGATGAGATTCTAATCACATATTTTGACACACACAAACGCACAATGCAACTCCTAACAGAATATTTATAGAGTGTTATAACACTCTCAATTCTTGGCTGACTTAAATAGCTGATTTGAGGTCCACAAGTTAACCGATCAATGAATGCTATCCATAAGAATGCTCTAAATATGTGCAATCTAGAAACTAGGATCCCAATCTCCATAACTGCAGCTTCAATTCAAATAATCTCAAATAGTTTGAAAGAAATATATAATATACAAAAAGAAAAAAAACAATGCACAAAAGTAATAGAACAATACACACAAGTAATAGTATCATCTGAATAGAGTAGAGTTAGTATAAAGGTTGACCCAAAGATGAATGCACAGTTGTTCCCTTGACTATAAATTTATAATGATTTCATAAATTTACATGCTAAGCTCTAAAATTACTCTAATTATTTGTACTCTTTGAGCAAGTATATACCCCTTATGTTGCTATAGAACCTGTAGCAATGAGGTTTTGGAAAGGTATTTTCCATTATACTGTCTTTATCTAAACTTAATGGACAGCGTACCACAATCCCTACTTGTGTATTCAAGAAAGTGGTTCAACAACTTGCCTTGTTAGGGCTTCAAATGTTTCAAGGGAGGAAAGTTTTTCCTAGAGATTGACTTAAATATATTTGCATGATAATGATTTTTTTTTTTTTTTTAAAATTATTAATGGTCCTCGAAGTCTCCACAAACATTCATTACATGCATTAAAATCATACGTACATCTCGACTCTACAGTGATTATTAACCCTCTCATATGGTGGCCACTTGGTGCGGATTTTGATGGGGATTGCATTCATGTTTTTTATCCCCAATCTTTAGAATATCAAGCTGAGATTTCTCAGCTTCTAAGTGTGGATCAACAAATGTTTAGTTCCCATTTTGGAGAGGAAAACATAGCACTGATTGTTGATACTTGATACATTGTTGGATGCCAAGATTTTATCCATCAAATATATGCTGGATAAAACCACACTGAATCAACTATCAATGTGGACTTATCGAACTTTGCCTGAACTAGCAGTCACTAAAGTGCATCATGGAGGACCATTTTGGACAGCTAGCCAACTTCTTCAGATGGATTTTCCTGTGGAATTTAATTGTGAGGAGAATGGGATTCTCATAAGAAATAGTGAAATACTATTATTAAATGGTGATAAAAAACAATTTTTGAGTTTTCTGACTCAAATTTTTAATGTAATTGTTAAGTGAAAAGGTCAAGGAGCAGCATTGAAGTGCTTGAATTCAGTTGAACAATTATTTATTTATTTATTTATTCTTAGATGTTTTTATTGAAGGTTTGGATGATTTGGTTCTTGCTCAATGTGTTTCTCAGAGAAATATATTTATGGAAGAGTTAGGAAATGAACTTATTGAAATTTCTAGTCTTATGAAGCATGTGAGGGGAGGAAGATATGATAGTGCGATCATTTCCCAAGTGGAGAAGCATCTTCTTGGAGTGCAGGAAAATGTTACCAAGGCTATTTATTCTTCAAGTTCCTTTTTTCTTATTGTTGATAGTGGAAATGCAAGATCTACTAAGAAAGCGGTTCAACAACTTGCCTTCTTTGGGCTTCAACTGTTTCAAGGGAGGACAAATTTTCCTAGAGATTAGCTTAAATAGATTTTCATGATAAGGATTTTGTTTTGATTAATGGTCCTCCAAGTGTCCACAAACATTCATTACATGGATTATAATCATACGTACATCTGGGCTCTACAATGATTATTAACCCTCTAATATGGTGGCCACTTGGTGCAGATTTTGATGGGGATTCCATTCATGTTTTTTATCCCCAATATTTAGGATCTCAAGCTGAGATTTCTCAGCTTCTAAGTGTGGATCAACAAATTTTTAGTTCCCATTTTGGAGGGGCAAGAATAGCACTAAGTGTTGATACTTGATACATTGTTGTATGCCAATATTTTATCCATGAAATCTATGCTGGATAAAACCACACCAACTCAGATATCAATGTGGACTTATCGAACCTTGCCTGACCCAGAAATCACTAAAGTGCATGATGGAGGGCCATTTATTCATTATATCTCTTCTAGAGAAGGTATTTTCTGTCAGAAGATGAGAATGAAAGAACCAAGAACACCTTTTAAGAATATAATGGCCTTTCTACTTGATCTAACCATCTATTATGATAGGATGGTGAGGGATGTTTGTGGAAAATTTCTCATTCATTTTGAATATGGGAAAAGAAAGTCTTTAGTAGCATGTAATTCCTAAAACAAGAGGGAGTCTGGGAGTATCTTGGGTCATTCATCTCCAGGAGAACACGTAGGGACTCTAGCTTCTACATCAATTGCAAACTTGACTTACAAAGCACTTTTTTATTCCTTTAAAAAAAAAAATTTCCCCTTGGGACATCCTTAAGGTAGTTGTGATCATCTTACTTTTTTGTCATAAATGTTTTATTTAAATATGATTTCATTTTTTAAGGTGGGAGGGATGAATTTGAAGCCAATGACAACAAGAAATGGAAATGAGTATATATAATTCTACCTTACAACCAAATTATTGACAAGTAATTCTTCACGTGAGAAGTTGTTGTGCTAAGAAATGGAAATGAGTATATATAATTCTACCTTACAACCAAATTATTGACAAGTAATTCTTCACGTGAGAAGTTGTTGTGCTGATGAAACACATTTTGAGGAGAAAGTTGCAAGAATTCAAGAATCTTTGAAGAGGATTCCTTTGAAATATTTATCTCTCCAAATAGTTGTTGAGTAAGTGGATACCTATATTACACCTTTTGTTTCAGTTGTGTTACGTATAATCATAAAGGAATCTTACTCTCTAGGTCAATCATATAACCAATCTGATTCAGAATGCATTTTTGTATGTGAAGGTTGACCCTATTAAAATTTGCGAATGAACTGTTTGTTGTTTCAAGGTCTCTAGTTGATGACGCACTGCCTGATTTGAATCTACTGTCTAATTGTCTATACTTGAGAGACAACATGTTATTACATATTACTCTAACTAAAAATAAAGTAGCATATTTCTTAGGCTCTAGATATTTTAGAACTCTAATTGATTACAAAGGGAGACAAGGCACGAAGAAAATCATATGAGAATTTCAAGGCTCTAATAATTTAGGACAATAATAAAAAAAAAGGTTGGGAAAACACCAAGAAATGAAACATATTCTCACATACTTTAAGTGCCTTCTTTCCCATCAGTGTCAGCATCAACCATCCAACACATAATTGATTGGTAGTGTATTAACATTGTTATTCACAATACAATTTTTCATGAGTTTTGCCTTTGTTTTTATTTTGATTGTAAACATTTATGTAGGGTTCACTGTTGATTTGAGATCCTCAATATTTATTCTGGTGTTTTCTATAAGGTTTTCTAAAAATGGATTTAGAACCAAGGTAGACTGTCCATGGAAATTCTCCAAGATACCTGGACCCTGCCAACTTTTCCCTCAAAGAAATATAATTTTTCATTACTGTCAATGTCTACGTATCCTTAATTTTTCTACCCAAGTTGTTTTATGTTTTCTTAGTTCCCTTGCTAATGCATTGACATTTGGCTTTGCAAGGCCTCTTTTTCCTTTACGTATCAAATTTTCATTCCTTTACTTTCTGCTTCAAAAAGGGAAATATACACAGATATAAATAGCCTATAGATGTTCTCTTGTAAGAATTGAGTTTTTGATATTTACTTAGGCCTCACTTTTCAATAGTGTAGTATTATATATGGGAAGTGAACATGAAAAAAGAGATTTAAAATTCAATGCTTTGCATACAAGTAGAGTTATTTGCTTCAATAGCTTTTAATATTGTCTATAGCAAGGTATTCATTCCATTTTATTTGCATGTTAAAGTTAGGACAAGTATTCTTTCAATAAGTAGTGCCTTTTTTCCAATGAGGATTTAAATTTTTAAGTTTAGCAGCCTTGTTATTTCTCCTCCTCTTGATGTGATAACTTGAAAACTTTTGACTAAAAGGAGGAAGTCATGGATTCTATCACCAAAATATGAAGTTTTGATTTCTTTGGATCTCCTTTCCTACTGAATGTCTATGACCAATGAGGAGTCTCCAAAAAAACATGTATCCTTAGAGTTTAATCCTTTTTATAACACCACTTACATGCCTATTATAAGTCCCCTAAAATATGCATCGTTGTTGGTGGATGAACCTAGGCCAATATGGAAAAGGATTGGGAAGTATAACTTACGAGCTTTAGATTGTCTAGCCAAAGCATTAGTTGGTGTTGTATATATTCTATCAGCCTATGATGCAATTGATATTTGTGGTCTAAATTTTAAAGACTCTTAACTATGAGCATTGAGAAGCTTAGAAATCCCTTTCGCAAGCTAAAAACATTGATACCATCTATGTCACATGGTTCACCAAAATTCAAACTTGAGGTTTAAAATTCAATGAACCTAAATAAAACTCTTAGGTTTGATTAGGTTCTTCAAACCTCATGACCAAACCTCAAGTTGAATTTGAACTTGAAGGAAAAATATGGTTTTTTTATCGGTTTTCTCATTTTTTATAAATAATAAAGTAAATTTTTGCTAACCCTAGATCCCTTGACTTAGAATCCTTTTTGCAATTTTTTGTTCACTCTTCACTCAAGCAACTTGTCTCCATTTCCCATGTCACTGACCCTCTTTCCATTGCTGCTGACCCTCTTTCAAGATCATTTAGAAGCATATTCGAGTTTTGATACAGAAAATAGAACATCTCCGTGATAATAATATTGGAGCAAAGTTCTGTGAAATTAACCATATGGAAATGTAAAGAATCCTTGTAATAAAAAATACCATCAAGCCTGACATCCATGTGAGAGAGTTCACTCAAATATTTTGTCAAACACTTTGGTGACAGACTCAAACAAAACTCAAATTCAGAGTTATAAGGCATATCTGAAGTAGATGCATGTATCTTGTTTTCCTTATTTTTTTAGGTCACAAAGAATAGCTTTAGTCTTCGTATATGATCTTGTAACTAACATGATATAAAAAGAAGTGAACACTACTACATGTGTAGCAATTAAGTCAAGAGTTTCTTCAAACATTTTGCATGCAACAAAGCTATATCAAATAAACGGTAGTAGAAAATGAAGGAATTATACATCAACCCATAAAAAATGTATTTATAGACCAAAAAATAATTATTTAAAAGCATACCCTACTTGTCAATGTGAATACAAGTCAACAACATTCAACTTAAGTAAGGTTGTGGCATAAAACAAAGAAATATTGTTAGAGGCATTTAGACAAACAATTAGTGAGAAACCTCATTAATTTCAAAGGCTTGTGTTACAACCACCCAATGAATGGTCTCAAATGTAATATTTACGTTGTGTAGCCTTACGAAACAATCCTCCATACAAATATGTGGCTTAGGATATCTGCAACTCTAAATCTAGCCAACAAAGTTGCATGGCAACTGAAAGGCAAAACAAACCAACACTTAATAATATGTTGGCTTTGATGGCTAGGAATTGTCTTGGGAAACATCAAACCCTCTTAATATATTTATATATTTCAAGGGCCAAACTTACACCCATTTCCTACCAAATTTAGAGTTTAAAGGTTAAACTTATGGCTGAAAAGAAATCATATAAGTGCCTTGTTTTGTGTCTTGGGTGCATGCAGTCTAAGGTGTGAAAATAAGGGAATTGTTGTACTAAAATGAAGGTGCTCTAGATGTACCTCTCAAGCTAAAAACAATCTGATTTCTAGATCTCTAAATACCTCAGAAAATAACACCAACAATCATTATAAAATAGACATGAAATGCAAGACATAAAAGATAATAAAAATAACTAAATAAGAACATGAACTGATTATGTGAGGAGTACATGCACAGGATTTTTGAAGCCAAAATAAAAATTTTTGAAGCATGAAGAAACCACATTACCATTTTGCTGCTTAGCCTTTCAAAGTGGCCCTAGTAGATTAATGTTTCCTTTGACGTGACCCTATCAGATTAATGTCTCCTCTGATGCAACCCTAGCAAATCAATGTCTCAACACTTGAATGGGTTGGGTTTATGTTGACAAAGAGCTGTATGGGAAGTCTGTCGATGACTCTGTAGTGATTCAAATTGCAGATAGATGATTCTGTGGTGATTCAAATCACAGATAGATGGTCTGGCTGCAGGGGAAGGAAAATAGAGAGGGAAATAAGATTATGGCACGAAATAAGCCTTAGTGGAATATACAATATAATATATATAATTAGTCTTATGTATTATATATAATATAGCCTAGGTGAAGAGGTAGCCTAGCCAAAGGAAGCCAAAAGAACTGTCAATTTTGGTTCACATAGGAGGAGTTAAAATGCTTAGATTATGAAACACCAAAATGATATATATATGATGCCCTGCAAAACTATTAGTAGAAAACCATGTGATAGTCTAATATCATGTGCCAATACAATTTTCTCATGGCAAAATATGAGCTAAAACAGGGAGCATTCTTAGTTGCATGGTCTAAAACCATTTTGAGCCAATAAAAAAATATGTCCTAAAATAACCACCTCAACCAACTCAAACACATAAGTGGACTAGTGAAAGAGAAGAAGTGAACTCTAAAATATGTTCACTCACATGTGTGGATGATGTGTAGTCAAAACATAGTAATATTTTTCCTATGAAAAATTTTAGTAGCATCATAACTAGGTCAATTTTTTCGCAATTTTCTAAAATGACCTCATTTTTAAAATATCATAGTCATTTTGCATTTAATGACATAGATTCAAGGAAAATTTGGGAATTATTACAAAATATAGTTACTCCTTAATCCGACTTCCCTAAAAAATGTGTTCTAACTAGCTTGTTAACCTCAAGAATTGGTCCATGTGGAATATGATGATGATGTGGATTCCTTCTCATCATATAGCACACTATCATGGATCCCTAGATAATGTATTTCACTATAGTGTCACATATCCTAAGAAAAATAACACAAATCCAAAAATAAACATATATGTTTATATGCATGTGTTATTTTTGGATTCCTTCTCGACTAGTCTCCCTTAGAATTTTGTCCGCAACCCGTCGTAATACCGACGATTGTACGCACACGTCGTAATACCGACGGTGGTCCGCACACATCGCAATACCGACGGTTGTCCCCAATTCCGTCGCACTACCGAAAAGTGTCTCTAAATGTCGTTATTGTCATTCCCTAATCATGGTTTGATTCATGAATGAATGTAGCAATTTTAAATTCTTGTAAACGCAATATCTTAATAATAGGAGAAACATTTATTACTTTCAAAATCATGGTTGCAATAAGGGTTTGTGAGCTCTTGCATGTTGAATGATACCATCTTCATTTTATTTTTATGAAAGAAGTCCACTCTTTTCTTCCCTTCACACCTTGAAAAGGTGTCAAATGATTTGGGAGTGCTAACAATTTGTATACAAGGTAGAAATATCATTTGAACTTATGTTCCCTAGATTTTTGCAGGTATCATCCCTGCCAATCGATGGATAATAATTTGGTTGTCGAGGTCAAGAGTGGTTCTATAAGACCCCACTTCTTACATAATAACATATTCGGAGATTCTTGGTGGCTCTATGATTTCCATAGAATTGCTAATATTATTTTGAGTTAGGCTTGGATAGGACGAGGGAGATGTAATTTTCTTAATGTGGGTAAATTAATTTTTTCATGTCTATATAAAATTCCCATTTCTAACAAATCTAGGCCACATATTATTGTTTTCATGCAACAACCAAGGCCTATTGGTCCTAACTTGATGTCGCAAGGGATATGAGTGCAAAGGAGTAGGGAGAATAATTTATCCTACGGGGGAGACTTTGGTACTCGAAGTGAGTGTTGGGGAGATTGATGTATGACACAGCTTGATGTCAACTAAGCCTAAGCCCCCAAATGTACAACAAATATTTATGATCCATTAAAATATCAACCTTGATGCATTCTATTTTTGAGGGAATGGGTTAAAGATATGAATTGATTCATTACATACATTTAAGTTTCCCATTGTGGAACAAATGATTCTATAAATGGTCAAAAGCATAAGGGAATTCCACCTAGCTCATTAAATAAATTTTAGAACCTTCTTAAGTTAAAAACCATTCATTCGGCCTTTTTGCAAAAAAACAACCATAGTGTTTTGAGACATCCATAGGCTATCGGATATACTTCATGACAATTATTTTCAATCCAAAAATGTAAATGAAAAAAAAAATCTAGTTAGGCAATGAATAGCCATGCAACTCAATCCATGGGGTCCTAAGGTCTCTATGGCCTAGGATTTGGGACAAATTTTAGTGGGATATGATACACCAAATACCATAAAATTCCCTAACATTGTTGTTTTTTCTATTATCAACATGAATATCAACTTGATATCTTGAGTATCAACATGAGTTTAGGGGGGATTTAATTACCTTGTGTATTATCTTTAGTATACTATTCCATGGGTCCTTGGGAGGAACTGTTTTTTAAAGTCCTCGGTCAATCTCTCCTTGTGTAATTTCTAGAATGATAGATACATGTGAATGTATGGTCATTTAATTAAACCCATGCATCCTTGTGATAAGCGTGAAATTACACAACCTCAAGCTCATATAATTTGCACTAAAATTATACAATGTACATGTTTTGGTGAGGAAAAAAATTTCTAATATAACCCTATATATTTTCATAACTTGAAATCATACTAGAACTTAATTTCTTTCATTCATTGACTATTTGATTGAGAAGCATTGTGATATAAAATGACATATTTCATAAAAAATAAAGAGATAATGTTTTGAATATTAAATGGTTAATATCATCGTTTCTCACTTTTATTTCCAAAAAGTTAAAAAAATAAAGCCTTTAAATGCATTGGAAAAGCATGAGTGAAATTGATTTAGATTGAAACCATAACTTCATTTTTATTATTTATTATAGAATTATCTTTCTTTACACTATTCAATCACAATAAAAATTTGATTAAAAAATGTATTAAATTAATATAAATATTATTTAGTGAAAATATACTTATAATATTATTATTAGGTGTTATTTGAATTTTCAATCACATAAGTTGTGATATCAAAACTAGTTCAATGCACTTATGCCTAAACATTTTATAATATATTAATCAAATGATGAATATTTGGTTTCATTATGCTATAATATAAATGATGTATTTAATGAAAAAAATAAATAGGATGAATAATTTTAATATTTAATATTAAATTTTCTTTTTTTTGAAAAAAAAAAAAAAAAAAAACTTTTAAATATGCAAATATGAATAAAATTAATTTAAATGAAACGCAAGACCGACAGTTGTCCGAAAATGATTAATGTGGAATGCAAACTATCGCATTACTAACGTGGGGTCTAACTGTCGCAATACCAACGGTTGTCTTAAAAACGTCGCAAGACCGACAATTATCTCTAAACATCACAATATCGATGGTTCTCCAAATTTCGCAATCCTGACTCATGTCTTAGAAACGTCGCAGTTCCAACCTCGTGTGCCAAAAATTCGGTGTTCCAACAACGTACCTAAATGTCACAATACCAACGATTTCCCTATACGTTGCTATAGTGATGTTTGTTGGCGGGATTTAAAAAAATAAGAAAAATTGGGTAAATTTCCCACAATACGTCAAAAGTGTTGAAACCAAAGTGTCGTAATTTTGACCAAATGTACTAGTGACTTAACTCCACACATGTATGTAGCTCTAATTCATTACAACAAGCAACCAACTCATACAAAATATTGCACTATCACCCACAACTCCACGCAACCAATAGAAGTTTAACAAAGGTGTCAAAGAAATCAACGCATGGAATGCACGAATCAGTTCAGATTTGATTGTGAATATTATGGATTTTGTCTGCACATTTTACACATTATGTTTCCCATCTACTTCATGATCCATGCCCAATATATCAACCTCTACGTTGGTAGCTATACACAGATTTGATTGGCAACATTGGTATTTGGTTGTAGAGGCGTCAAATCGCAAGTTTTAGTTGGAGATGTTATCACTCAGAAAAAATGAAGCATCATTTGACAAAATCCTAGAGGTTCATGTGTCAAAGGTAGGGTTATAGGATTCATTTTTCATTACTTGGTCAAGGAAAATTTTTAATTTTTCTTATTTAGCCTATCCTAAGGTCTAAACCCACCCTCTTTCAAATCCCCTCATGTCACATCAATCATAATTTTATGAAATTTTTCATTTTCCAAGGCTTTAGCATCGAAAGGGTTGTTTTAACCAAGAAACCACACTTTCGTAGTGAAATACACAGAGAAATTTCACTTTTCGCTACGAAACTGCTAATACTTTCGTAGCGAAAATGCCTAGAAATACACTAGGAACGCTATGAAAGTAAGGTTTCTTGTCTGTCATGTCAAATTAGCTGTTAGGTGGCAGAAAATTATTTGAAAAGTATAAGTTATTTTCCATTCGAGTCAATTAGGGTAATGATCAAGGTACATAGTCAGGAATGAAGTCATCATCACCATTTTAAGCATGTATGAGTCATCATTAGGATATGAGTGGTCATCGAACTTCAAAATATTTCCAAATTGAGTCATTTTTCATTCTCTATTCCTTCTTTGTGTATTATTGAGCTCTGGAGAGCTATTTCATTGAGCCCAAGCCATGGCTGGTTTCTTTCAAAGGATTGCAGATATTAGTGATCAAGCGAGGTAGAGAAGACATTATCAAGTGAGGCAGAGAAGACTTCAAAGAACTATGGCTGCAAAAAGGAAGACAAAAAAAGGTGGCCATTGTCTCAGATATGAGCCATAAGATATGAACCTGATAAATGAAGACCAAACTACTATAGAAGTCTTCAGAAGGACATGATGTTTACAGTTTGTGAAAGATTACAAGGCTGCCATGTACAGGTTTCCAAAGAGTTTGCCTTCAACTTCAATGGAACAACAACTAAAGTGGGGATGCTGAATCTCACTATTACACCAGAGATCACTGTAGCAGCAACAGGGATTCCAAGAGGACAAGAAAAATGGTTCAAAGGGTTCAAATTCAACATGGAGGAATGTAAAGAGTTTATCAAGCCAGAAAGCAACGAAGTTGACCTTACAAATGCCATTCCAAGGAGCTGCAAGAAGGACAATTTCTCAAAGCTACTACTCATTATCCAGAAATATTTCACATGTGAAGGAAGATATCATAAAGTCTATTCTTACCACTTCAAGCTTCTCCTTCATTTTGTTGGTAAGATATCTCTTAATCCGCCTTTCTATTTACACAGAAGTTTAGCAAAAATGCAGATAAGGTCCAAGAAAAATCTGAGGGAAGTGAAACCTCACTTTTTCATCATGGCTTAATAAAATTGCTGGTTTTAGATGAGTTACAAAGACTAGGCAGAGATTGGTCTTCATTTTTGTTTGTTAGTGGTTTTGAAATGGATATCATTACCCCTAAGAAAACTCCTAAACCTAGAGGTACACCATCACCTTTAGTAGTAGAATAGAGTGAACCAGTAAGGGCAGAGAAAAGTGAACTAGTCATGATGGAAACAGAGCAGTTGCAGAGATTTGATACATCCATTGTTCCAGCTACAAAACAAAAGTCAATAATGATCAAACCTGCAAAACAAGAGCAAGCTGTGAGTAAACAAGGAAGCAAAAGGATTACAAGGAGCCAAACAGTGGCTAAAGGCAATTTAGAAGACATATTACATGCCAATGATATTGAAGAGACTCCTATAATCCAGGCTGAAGATATAGATGAAGGTGGACAGAAACTCAAGAAAGCTAAATCTGCAAAGAAACTAGAGTTTGAAGGTGAGGATGAAGGTTTTATGTTCCAGGCTAGGAAGCCCATGACAAGACATGCTAAAAAACTGTTGGAGAGTAGTAAAGAGGTTCATCTAGCCACTGACACAGTCCAACACCACAAGAAATTATTGATCTTTCATCACCTATAGAAAAAGATCCAGTCGACAAGCCAAAGAAAGGAAAGGAGAAAGTTATTGAAAAAACAGAGTTTGAACTCCTTGAAGAACAATTGAGGCTAGCTAATAATGAAATTCCAGTTATGAAGGAGGCAAGGAAACATAATGTCCAAAAGGTTCAGTTTGAAAAGATGAGAGAGGTTTGGGAAGAGCAGGTTGACACTGTATCAAAGACTCTAGACAACACACAACAATTAATCAAATGGACTATGCCATTAAGGAAAGAAGTGAAAAATGTCAGAAGAATGAACCTGCACTTAAAATATACCAACATAAAGCTGAAATATCAAGTTAAAGACCTCCAAGAACAACTAGAATTGATCCATGAGGAGTTGGAGAAGAAAGGTCTAAAAATGACAAGTAGTTGAGGAGCCAATATCTCAACTCATCATCAATGAAGAAGAAACACCACAAGACTCCTAGTTTGAGCTGGTTTATGTTTTGAAAGGTAAATAGAATGTTGGAAACAAAGTTTACACAACTAGAAAGTTCATTTTTGAAATTAAGAAAAAATTTGGAATTAACATTGTTTTCCACACTTTCGTAGCGTTTCCTAGGCTTGAAGCCAGGAAAACGCTACGAAACCACCTGTAGCTTTCTTTTTGCATTTAAAACCACTTTGGGAAGCTTACAAGAAGAGGAAATGATATGGAGGATGTGTCAAGGCATGATGAACACAATGCAGAAAGAAAGAGGCAGAAATTTTGATGGCAAAGGTCATTTTTTGTATGCTACGAAACTGTCATACTTTCGTACTGTACTGTTTTGAAGGTTTATGAGCAGGTTTTTGGGCAGTTTTGGACAGGTGGACACTTTCAAAGGGTCAAGGGACTTTGCCAACAGTCATCCAAGACTTGAAGACCATGAGATGAAGACAACTCATCATCCAAACCATTCGTTGGAGATAAGGATCTGTTTTCTTGAAAAATAGGGTTTGTTTCCAGATTTGGAGGAGGATAATCAAGATTTCAAGTAGTGATGAGTTCTGTAATAGCTCATTCGAACATGTGAATCATTAGTTGTCAGATGTATAACTATTTCAAGAGATAAGGTAGTCGATGTAATAATTAGTTGTTTGAGTCCTATTAGGAAAATGACTGTTTAATAGAATAACTGCCATTTTCTCATTAAGTAGATGTTTTCTTGTTATGCAAGGTGTCATTAGGAAAATTTAGATGAATCTAGCCAAAAGGTAGATCATCTCTAATGTAACAAGGTCTATTAAAGGGTAGATATTCGAATTTTTAAAGGGTTGGAGATTTTTTGGGAATACTGCAACTTTATGTAAATTGACTGAAATCAGTAATATAGAGGACTTTTACTTGACCAACCTGAGATTTTCAAGTAGATTTAGCTATCTAGTTTCATCATAATCAAATATCATTAACCCCTTTTGAGAGAGCCCTCTTAGACTGAAGAGGCTAAGCTTCAGTTACAAGTTGGTTTGAAACAGTTACATGAAGGTGTCTGAGTAGCAGCCAATCAAGTGAAATTTTGTGATAACATGAGATTTGTGTGGGAGTTTGTCTCCCACTTAACTCATGCATTGCTGCACACTTGTGCCACTTAAACACTTACGATGCCATCCAAGGAAGACTTCATAGGCCCAATCAAAGTTTACATGCAGATTTAATTACAAGCAATATTTAGTTGGCAGTTCGATTGGGATTTGCATAGCATATTTGTTCAAGCTTTTCCATTTCATTTCCATAACATGTGGCAAAACACAGAGATACATACATAAGTTTGGTTGATATTTTCATGGAGTTGGTTGCCTATTTCTGCCCCACTTCACAATCACTGCCACTTGGAGTCTCAACTTATCTTTGGGATTATCTCCAGTTATGTGCCACTTATTTGATAGATTAGTCATTAGGATTATCTCCCATTTGCCTATTTAAATGAGTCTTGGTTCTCATTATTGTATCTTTTTGCAACAAGATATTGTGCTTGGGGAGGCTCTGCTTCTATGTACTTGTGTTCTTCATATGAATAAAAATACTTTGGGGTTCATTCATGATTGTTATTCCTTTGGAGCATTGCTTGGATCATTGATGGTATATATCTACTTGTGTCTTTGATTTTTATTTCATTTTTATCATATGCTTTTGTTGAATTGCAGATGTATAGGTATCTTACATTTACAATTGGTTATTTGATATGCTCTAGGCTAGAAAATTTTGTTAGTTTTCATACAAATTCTAGAGTTCTTTGGCCATTATTTATTGATTTAATCCATATGAGCTAATGTTTGTTGGAAGTTTTGTAGAGGATCATTGTTGAATCAACTAGCAAGTGCGAGGGGAAGTATTCAAGAGACCAACCCACTCTTGGCATTGTTTTTAAGGAGCTCTCATCGTTATTTGAATTTCATAGAACTATTTTTTTTTTAAAGTAATAGTTCTTACAGGGTTCTCCTTCACATACTGTATGCATGAATCAAAATATTAAAAAAAAATCATTTACATCTTTTAATTGTGCTTTCATTTCATTATATAGCTATTCAAGATCTTCTCATAAGCTAGACAAGTGATGGGGATCTTTTCCCATCACTTGATTTAGCCTTTGTATATTATTTTGTAGCATATTCACATACTTACATGCTCTCTTTTCACACTAACTTTGGTTTTATTTTTGCAGCCCTACATTCTTGTTTGTAGGTTCTCTCTAGCTTCAAGTTGCATTTCAAGGAGATTGTGGGAATTAGGAGAGCTTGTGGAAGAAGGCTAGGTCATACACCACTTTGGAGTTTGTATTCTCCAATTGTAGAACTCCTTCATCTCTTTTGAGACTCCCATACTTGAAGGGATTTCCTTCTTGTTTCAATATTTCACATTGTATTCTCTTATCGATTCCTTGGGAAGCCCTCCAAGAGGCTTCATCCTCATTGTAGCACCATAATAATAAAAAAAATTGTTTTTGTTGTGGGAGCATGGGTTTTACCCATTGAAATCCCTATCTCTCCATTTCAAGGAGAGAATTTGTACATGGATTGACTTATTGGTTTTGACATTCCCATTTTTTTTCACATCACATAAGCATTCTCAAATTAGGAAGTAACATAAATCACATTTATTTTTCCTCAAGTTTGCTTCACAAATTTCAAGTTACATTTCCATCTGCAAAGCATTTTTTTTTTACTTCATGCAAGCATCATTATTATTTTTGGGCAAACTTTGATCTATTTAGCTTGGCACTTGTCTAAATAATTCATGCTTTATTGTTATGCCACATTTCCATTTTGAGAAAATTGAAGAATTGTGTATTTGACAAGTTTATTTTTCAAAGCAACCACTTATTTTCATGTCAAGCTAATTTAGTCAAGTTTGAAGTTCCTTTTGCAAAGCTATTGTGAGCATAAATATAAATTTTATTTTTTTGCAATTTAATTTACATGCAAATTAATTGCTCATAAGCATCAAGCTTTTAATTGGTTCATCATTTATCTTTATCAACTCACAATTTTAATGGTTTTTGAATCTTATGCATCTTATGTTTACTTGAACAAATATAGAAAGTGATCTTGTGGAACAATATTACTAAGAGCATTTACATTTTTTACATAACACTTGCAAACTTACTTGCATATCATACTAGGCATTCTAATTTAGTTGCATATTTAAAATTTACCTCCAAGCATAAGCTTGGTTGATAGAAATTATAGGGAAAATTGTTTTATTGGAAAGTTATTCCAATTGGTACGAAGTATGGTAAAAGCATGTGAACTTGCAGTTATGTAGGTGGATTGTCCCCTTGTAGGAATGAAGGCACACGCTGGCTTGTAAGACTCTGGGGACGGTATCGTTAATGACACCCCCGTGTCTTCGCCCCCTCTTTCTTATAGTCACTCCAATTTTTACCCCTTGGTAAGAGCACAAGAGGACTTCTCACCTAGATTAGACATTTTAGATTAAAAGTAACGAAGATTAATTCCATCCAAATCTAGTGTAATTGCATCTCATGCTAATATACCTCATGATTTTACTTGAAAATTATTTATTCTTCTTGTTGTGACAAATATATATATTTTTTTATCTACATTTTTCAAGTAGAACGCTAATTGTTTCCTTTTGAGCAAGATAACTTCTCATTCTTGGATTCATAAATTTGTTTACCTTGAAAGAATTTATAATATCTTGTGCTAACATTTTCTTGTTTCAACTTTTCGGGATTACTTTTGCTTTCCATTTGAAAACATTTTACTTCATTTAAGCAAATAAAATTTCATTCTAAAGAGAAATACTTTGAAGTCACTGGTTTCATAAGCTTGTGCTTATTTTATGTATTGATGGTTATTGCTCACATCACTTTTTTCTTGTAAATATTAATAAGTAATCTATTTGACTCTAACATTCTCCTAAAAACTGAAATCTTTAACTTAGTTTTCCATTAGGGACCACTTGTCTTAGCTAGCCTAGGAGATAGCTTAAACAAAGAGAGTTGGGATTAGTGTGACAACCCCATCTATGAGTTCTTTGCCACCAAACACACCTTGTGGGGTTAAAATTAAATCTTTTCCCGCTAACTGTAGGTAGGTGCAGGCGGCAAGTGATTAACATGTTTCATGTTTGGGTCAATGATTTTTAGGTCAAATCCCTGTTGATTTTTGTAGCATCGAATGTTCTCTAGCCTCAAGATTTTGCAGAGAGGATAAGACAAATGCATTTTCCTATACCTAGAAACTGTTTGGGAAAATTCCACGCGGAGAGGGTTTAATTAAAATAATTAATTATTTTTAATGGATTCCTAAGTCTAAAATTATGAAACGAGAATAATTAAAGGGTATTAATTAAATAGGGTGTGAATCTTCTAGATAAAGGCGTGGATCGAATCCAAGTTAATTTGAGCCATTGATTTGGATATAATCATGGTTGTTGATATGTAAACGAGAGATTATAATAAGGAGCTCGATGGGCACTTGGAGAACACATCGAGTGAGAGAGATCTAGAGATCAAATTCTCAAGAGAGCGAAACAACAGTTGTTGGAGAGAGATCGAGTGATTTCTTTGCAGTGAGGGGTAGGGATAGTTGGTTGGAGGAATACTTTCCAACTCCGATGACTGCAAGGAAGAGGAGGGAGCAAGAGCCACAGAGATGCTGCGCAGTACCATGTAGAGGAAACAAAGATCTTCAGAGGGACTCCGAAATTTTGCTGGGGAACAATTGAGGTTCAATGTCAGAAGCTAGAATGAGTTTCCAGAGGCTAGGAGGGCCTTGTTTCCAGTCAGTAGAAGATCCAATGACAAGAGGGAAGATTTCTCTGAGTTGTGATGGAGAGATCGCATAGGATGATGCAGTCACTGCGTAGAGGCAACACAGAGCAGCTCATCCATAACTAAGGTCAGTGCTGGATCCCACTGGTAGAGTGATATTTTCTCACGAGACTTATTTGTCAGATTTATTTTCCTCTGTATGATTTGTCAGTTTGGAAAATCATGTATTTGTACTAAAAAAACTACTACATAACAGTGTACATTTGTCCAAAAATAACGGTGTACTTGTGTGTGTTTCTATCTTTCCTGCTCGGTATTTTATTTTCATAGTATTTTATGTTGTGAAGGTTGCAATAGATTTTATTGTGATATTTATTGTGTAACACTGTAAATAACTTGATTCATAAATGAAAAAGTAGGAGAAATTTAATCAGTTGCTGCAGTAGGGATTTCGATTGAGGAATTTTCACAAGCCCCCATTGAAGGCTTCTAGGTTTTGTCTTGAGTCAATAAAGTCATTTTCATTTTTATTAGACCCTTCTTGGGATTTTATATCATGTAAAAAGAATTATTTTTTAGTTGAAAGAGTCATTTTTCACCCCACACCAAGTCGGCCTTATCCTCATGAAGTCGACCTAGATTAGGGCTATTCGACTTAGCAGAAAGTCTATATATAAAGGCATTTAAAATCATTTTAAGCACACAATCAACAAGTTCGATATACAAGAGAAAGAAGCAGAAAAAGAAGAGTGAAGTTGAAGAGAAACAAAGAAACAAGTGAGCCTATTCAACTTGTAATCATTCCTGAAACAAAGAAAATGCCAAACTCGTTAAAAGATACAGTTCAAGATGCCAAAGGACATGAACCAACTAAAGGAACTTTCAGAGAAAGAAAAAGACTGAAAATATACTCAGGATATGCAGCATACATGACGAAGTTAATCGTAGTAGAATCAACTACCTTTGAAGAAGCCACTGATAAAAAAGAATGGAAGAAAGCAATGCAGGAAGAATATCAATCTATCATGAAGAATGGGGTTTGGAAAATCGTTCCTAGACGTAGTGGCAAGTATTTTTTCACTTCCAAATGGATTTACAAAATCAAACATGTCATAGATGGAAGAATAGATAAACACAAAGCCAGATTTGTTGCAAGGTATTTCTCTCTAAAGGAAGGAATAAATTATGAAGAAACCTTTGCACCCACTGACAGGTACACTGCTATTAGATCTTTGGTTTCACTAGTTGCTACTATGGGATGGAATATCCATCAAATGGATGTCAAAACAACTTTTCTAAATGGAACCATTGATGAAGAAGTATATATTGAATGACTGGAAGGTTTTGAGATAAATAGCAGAGATACTCATGTTTTCAGATTAAAGAAAGCTATATATGGCTTGAAGCAAGCTCCTAGGGCTTGGTATGCAAGGATGGATTCATATCTGTTAAGGATTGGGTTCGTCAAAAGTTCTACCGATGCAAACCTATACATCAAGGTAGTGAAGAATGGACCAATTATTATACTTTTGTATGTGGATGATTTATTTATTATAAGTGTGGAGCGCATAACTCTAGAATTTAAGAAATTGTTGGTAGTGGAATTTGAAATGAAATATTTGGGACTCATGCATTACTACTTGGGCTTTGACGTTTAGAATAAACCCGATTAAATATATCTTGGTCAAGGAAAGTAAATAATAAATATGTCACAAAAGTTTAGTGTGTTGGATTCCAAGCCTATGACCACTCCCATGATTAAAAATCTTAAGAAGTTGAGAAGCTCTGACTCTAGTCTCGTCGATCCTATGAGCTATCATAAGTTGGTGGGATCTTTGATGTACTTGGTAAATACTAGACTTTATATATGCTTTGTTGTAAATGTTCTTAACCAATTTCAGTTGGAGCCTCTTCATGACCATTGGATAGTTGCCAAACATATCTTTAGATACCTATGTGGTACAATTCATCACTGCCTGAAGTATGGCGGTGTTGTCGCTGACGAACACCCTCCAATTTTTTTTCTACATTTGAATTTGGAGCCTAATGTGGATCTTACGATCGTTTGTTCCATAGTCACTTTATGGTCAATAGATAAGTGTCAAAGTCACCTGCATACACATGTTCAGTCTGTGACATGTTCATGAGCGCATTCCTTTTCGCGAGCTTGAACATGCATAACGCAATCCATCAAGACAGTGCCCATGCAATTTTCAACTTATGTCGACAATCAGTGCGCGCTTTGATTGACAGTCTCTCACTTTCGATGAGTTTTTTAACTATCGCTTTCACTTGCACGAGTGACGCTTTCGATTTATTTCACCTTAATTAGTGTCGTTCCCATGTTATATTTTCTATGACATGTGTCACTTTCATCATTGTTTGCATATCGCAAGTGCCACTCACACTTTTCTCTTCATTTAGAAAATGTCATCTTTTGGTATGGGAAGTCTGCTTATCGTGTAAAGTGAAGTTTTGTTTTGATTCAAAGGGTAAATTTGGTATTGATGAGTCCTTCTAGTCATGCAAACATGTTTTACACCCATTACCAAATATTTACACACTATCACACAAGTGTCGTCTCTTTTGTCGCAAAGTGTACCTTTTGTGTCGCACTTGGAGAGGTAAGTTGTATCACAGTCGTATTTAGGATATCATTTTGTTCTTTTTCTAAGAGTGATCAATGTTGTTTAAGTGTGTGATCATGATCTAGTTTTGTCTCTATTCACCTGAGCTTCATTGATCCCACACTTAGCCAAATCCAGAAAAGTGTCTTCCCAAACAACTTGACCTCACTCAACTCTCCTAAACTGTGGATTGCACAGTCTCAACCCTCAAGCCCCGACCTTTCCTCTTGGAACTGAACACTGCGCATTTATAGTGCCCAACCTTGACTCCTGAGCTCTAGAACTGCGCAATTTATACCCCCAGACAGTCACAATTACGTAGTTTCAAGCCTCAAGCTTCCAACCTGACACCTTGAGAGGTGAAATTGTGAAATCCATGATAATATCCTCCCCCCAATACTGCACATTGGGAAACTCAAGCCTGAAGACTCAAGCTTGAGCCCTTTAAATCCTCAATTGCACAATCTCCCAACTTTTTCTCTTGCCAGAACTATGCATTGGGAAACTCCAAGCCTCAAGCCTCAACCTTGAGCTCTTGAGCCCCTCAACTGCGTAGTCACCAAGCCTGGCCTCTCAAAAATGCACATTGGGAAACTTCAAGGATGAAGCCTTAATATTGACCTTCTTATCCCCTTAACTGTGCAGTTCCTTAAGTCTATCCTTCCAAAATTGTGCATTGGGAAACCTCAAACCTTAAGCATCAAGCCTCATCCTTGAGCACTTTAACCCCTCAATTCCGCAATATTTTTACCCTGACCATCCTAAAGTGCACATTGTGTAGTCTCTAGCCTCAGTCCTAGACCTTGGCCTCTAGAACTGCGCAATCCCTGAGTTAATTACTCAATCAGTCACCTGGTTCCAACCCTAACAAGTGATTTCATGAAAAATGTTAGGTTAGGAGTTTTCAGACATATGGTGGCTTGTCATGAGTGGTTTCTAGTTTCAGGTACTCAATCTTATCATGATAGGATGATGATGGAGGAAAATGAGAAGGAGACCATGCTAGAAGACACCTATGGAGCTAAAGAGATAAGAGGATCATTAGGCAATAAGACAAAGGAACACCAGAGTATAATAAAATATGAAAAATCAAGACCACATTGAAGAATCCTTTCTTTCAATCTAGATGAAGGAGGAAGAAGAAGAACATGCACCATCTCTCATGAAGACTCAAAGATAGAAGCAACAAGAATGGCTTGACATTGCCATGTCGTCATCCAGTCCATGTTATCAATGTCTTGTCATATCCTGTCAAAGTGTCATGTCATCATTGGCCACATCATTTGTGGATTATGTAATTTCAATGTATATGAAATTTAATGTAAAGTGGAAGTACAAGAGCCATGAATAGAATGTGAAGAGTCATGGAGTCAAAGAGTAATGGAGAAGTCAAACAATCATGAGGGTAGTCGAAGTGTCATAAGGGAGGTGAATGGTCACCCCATTTGTTATATATACACCATTATAGCTCATGTAAATGGAATTTTCACCTTGGCTCCTCTTATCGGGCATTCAAGAGGAAGATAGTTCTTTTGGAGGAGAAAGTGTTTACTGTAATGCTCCACTATTGGGGCTAGTGGTGTTGACTGTCTTGATGTATCTTGGAAATTTTACTTAATTCAAAAGTTTGTTGAGCCAAAACACTTTCATGCTTATGTTGTAAATGTTGTAAGACTATTCTTTTAATGTTTGTGATGTATGTTGTTTTCATCTCTAATAAGGAAATTGAACTATTTCGGTGGCTTTGGTACTTATCTTGTTGAAGGTGTGTTGTATGTGTTTTAACAATCGTTGCTTCTAAGTGAACTATTTTGCTAGTTGTCTAATGATTCAATCATGTGTATATGCTCATGTGTATTTTTGAGATTAGTACTATTACCTGTCTTCAAACGACACACTTTTATTTCCCTTTAGGTAGAAGAACTTTGATACGTCTGCAACTGAGCATCCATAAGGCATACTCACTTGCTAATCCAAAAGAACATATACATTTCTCTCTTGTGTTGAACTTTGTAGCCAAGGAAAATCTATAAGAATACATGCCAACCAAGCCTTGATTATGGAAGGGCTCCCACACCAAACGATGCGAAGTCTAATTGGAAATTTTCATCGGGGAGACCTCCTTGGTTGAAGGAATTATAGCACCGTAAACAAATGGAAACGAAGTTAAGTTAACAGGTTTTACCGATTCTGGTTGGGGTGGAAATGAAACTAATGGAAGAAGCATTACTAGTGTTTTTTTCAGTTTGGGATCTGCAATGATTTCATGGATGAGTAGAAAAGAAGATCCTGTTGCATTAAGTAGTGTTGAAGTTGAATATGTTGTTGCATGTGAAGTAGGAAAAGAAGAAGTTTGGTTAAGAAAACTCTTGTTAGATTTGTTTGAAAAGCCTCTAGATCATACAATGATAAACTGTGATAATCAAAGTAGCATTAAGATGTCTAAATACCCTGCATTTCTTGCCAGGACAAGGCCTATCAATTATAATTACATTACATTAGAATTTTAGTACAAGATGGTGTCGTGAAGCTACAATATATTCCAACATATGAATAGGTAGTTGACGTGTTGACGAAATCTCTTTCGAATAAGAATTTTGAATATTTCAGAAGCATGCTTGCATTAGTTGATGTTACAAATTTAGTTTATAGGGAGAAATGAAGCATCTTGGGGCAAAAATATGCTTGGGAGAACATCTGGGTGACCTATGTGTTGACGGTCTAGATCTTGAAGTAGGGGGGGTGGCATTGGTCATGGAGCTCTGACCTTGGATACACACCCCCTGGGTTTGTGTTAGAGCTTAAAAGAATGATGGTACTTAGAGTGGATAAAGCTTGAGTACACCTTAGACCCACCCGATTAGAGTACCTTGGTCAGGTATCTAATCTATAGCACTGCGTGGGCTAGAACTGTTCATATTCATATCATTTTGAGATCTTCCATGTACTTATATATGTATGTAATTATGAATACCTCCCTAGTTAAGAGGGAGTGTTGAAGAATGTAATTAGTGTCGGTCTTCATAATTGTATTTGCCAAAAGAAATTGACTTATTAAAGCATGGGCTTCATGTTTGTGTCGATGACTTTTAGGTAAAAGCCTCCATTGAAGGCTTCTAGGCTTTGTCTTGAGTTAATAGAGTCATTGCAATTTTTATTAGACCCTTCTTGGCATTTATATCATGTAAAAAAAATATTTTTAAGTCGAAAGAGTCATTTTTCACCTCCACAACAAGTCGACCATGTCCTCATGAAGTCGACTTGGATTAGGGCTATTCAACCTAGCAGAAAGGCTATATATAGAGGCAGTTCAACTCATTTAAAGCACACACTCAACAAGTTCGATCTACAAGAGAAAGAATTCGAAAAAGAAGAGAGAATTTGAGGAGAGAGAAGGAAGAAGTTGTAGAAGTCAAGGATCGAGTTATTAGGCATCTCTATCTCACACGTACGAAGTTACTGGACTATTGTTGGGCCGAAATTTCTGAATCTAATACATGTTTGAAATTTTGTAGCAGGGGGTCGAAAATCTATAGCCGTGTGGTAGAAATTCTAGATGGAAGCTATAACTGAGAAGCTAACACTTTGAGACTTTGACATGGATCATCTATTGAAAGGAAGGGTTGACTTGGTGATAGGAGGAGGTATTTTTCTAGTTGTAAAGGTTCTTGGATTGTGTCATCTTGATTTGAATCTACTAGTGGAAGAGTTGGACTGGGTTTTCCCCTTGGAGGGGTTTTTCCCTCGCTCAGTGCCTACATCTTGTGTCTCTTGTTCTTCTGGTCTTCATACAAATTTAATTTGTTAATTTCTTGATGAAAGATAAACTAACGAAGAAGTAAATGAAGCCAACATAAATCAAAATTAATTATCAAGAAAAAGGAATCAAACCCTAATTCCTACAAGCACTGATTTCTCAACAGGGAAGATGGTAGCAGGTCCAGGAAGAGGCATAGACAGGAACGTGAAGATACTGTGAGAGGGAATGCACCATTGAGTACCCCAGAAAGAAGAACTAACACTTATGGGAATCACTCAGGTAGACATTTTAGTAATACTAGAAGACATCATATTCATCAGAGAAAGAGAGAAAGGGACTATAGTCAAAAGGAATTTAAGAAGGCTAGACCACTTGTATTTGATGGAGAAATGAAGAAATATGAAGATGCAGATTCTTGGTTGCTTGGAATGAAGAAATTCTTCAGAATCCATAACTATGCTGAGAACATGAAAGCAAAGGTAGCCACCTATAGTTTGAATGGAAAAACATACATATAGTGGGAATATTTGAAGAATGTCAAAGGCATAACTGAAGAGGAGTTTACTTGGAGTGAGTTTGAAAGGCTGTTTAAAGGTAAAAATTTATTCGACGGGTACTATGACAATAAGGAAAAATAAGTTTATGAGCTCAAAATGGGTAAAATGTCGGATGAAGAATACATCACTAGGTTTCTGGAATTGTTGAGATATGTGCCATATCTTAAAGACAAGAAGGAAAAAGTTTGAAGTTTCATTAGTTGGCTACCTATAGCATTCAAGGACTAGATTGAAATTTTGGAACTTTATACATTAGATGATTCCATGAAAAAGCTAAAACACTGCTATGAATAATCAAAACGTAAACCCTGAATTCAAAGGGGAATGGAAAGAAAAGAGAAGCATGAAAGACAAAATGAAATGGCCCAAGAAAATGAAAACGTAGTCTCAAATTCAAAGGGGAATGGAAAGAAAAGAACAACATGATAGAAAAAAATAAATTTCCTAAGACAATATCAAACAAGAAGGAAAGCATGAGTGTAGCCAATACAAGTTGACCATAACAAAAATTAAACCTAATTGATAAGGGTCGTGCACATTAGCTTGTAGGAGAAAAACACTGACCTGATATGAAAGAACCATTGAGGTGTTGGACATGTGGAGAGAATCACTGTAAAAGGGGCCTCCCACATCAGAAAAACACAAGACCACAAATTTACAATTCATGTTGTGAAGCCAGCTCCAAAAATAGAAGAAAAGAGATATCAACGCCTTAGAAATAAGCCACTTCGAGGGGGCAACCTCCAATACATTACATGAATGAACAATTATTGGATTTCACAGGTAGAACCTCCTTCTAGATATGAGGTCCATGGGGGCCTGATAGCAATCTCGCCGACCTAACAATAATGATTTAAGGGCACAATAATAACAAAATGGGGGTTACAAGGGTACAATAATAACAATAAGGGGGTTACACTAACAACAATTAGGGACTATACTAGTAATATAGGGACCTAACATGCCCCTCTCCTTCAAAAAAGTGTTGTCCTCAACACTTGAGTAGCTCTGGGTGCTTCTGTATAAAATTCTCATCCTCCCATGTAGAATCTTCAGTGGGTAAGTTCTTCCACTTCATGAGATACTCTGAAATTGATCGATTCCGTAGTTGTCGAGTTCTTGTTTCCATGACCGCTTCTGGTTCCAATATGATTTTTCCTTCCTCATCAAGTTCTGGCAATATTGTTTGAACTGGAAGATTTTCTCCTATAACCTTCTTTAAGCATGAAACATGGGAAACTGGATGTACTCGCGAAGAAGCAGGAAGCTCCAATTTGTATGCCATAGTACCAATCTTTTGCAACACCTTGTAAGGACCATAGTACTTTGGCGATAATTTATTATCCTTCTTTGTTTGCTTGAGGGACATTTGTTTGTATGGTTGTAGCCGTAAAAATACCCAATCTCTTACATCAAAACTTCTCTCGCTACGATGTTGATCTGCCTGTTGTTTCATTCGATTTTGTGCCAAATTCAGGTTATCCTTTAAGAGTTGGAGAACTTCTTGCTGATGCTCGATGTGATCTTCCACCGCTTGAACCTTCGAATTTTCCCTTAAAGATGATGTGATCGATGGTGGATGATATCCATAAAGTGCCATAAATGGGGTCATTTTTGCTGCAGTATGGAAGGAAGTGTTATACCACCATTCAGCTAGAGGTGACCACTTGACCCATTGTGTTTGTTTATCAGATACAAAACAACGAAGATATACTTCCAAAAATTTATTTACTATCTCAGTTTGACCATCAGATTGAGGATGATAAGATGAGCTATGAGCTAATTGAGTACCCAAACAAGAAAATAACTCCGTCCAAAAATTTCCAGTAAAAATGGGATCTCTGTCGGTCACAATAACCCTTGGGCTTCCATGTAGCTTTTGAATTCTGTCCATAAATGTAGTAGCAACTGTACTTGCTTTAAATGGATGAGATAATGCACAAAAGTGTGCATACTTGGTAGGTCTATCAACTACCACCATGATGACATTCTTTCCTTCAGACTTAGGTAAACCTGTGATAAAATCCATTGAAATCTCCTCCCAACGCTGACTTGGAATGGATAAAGGTTGTAGAAGTCCCGTGGTCTTAATTGTCTCCACTTTATTCTGCTGGCAAACCAAACATTCCGCCACAAACTTTTGAATATCAGATTTAAGGCCATCCCAAAAAAATTCTTTCTTCACCCTGTGGTAAGTTTTTAAAAATCCTGAGTGTCCTCCTAAAGGAGAAGTGTGCAATTCCAAAGGAATCTTTTGTTTTAGTTGGGAATTCTTACAAAGATATAAGCGATCTTTGTACCATAAGGAATCATTTTTCCAACTAAATGTATCAGATATACTAGGATCTTGCTGCAACTTTTGAATGAGTATCCATACATCTTTGTCCTTCTTCCATTCATCTCTTGCTTCAGTTATCCAATCTGGTTGGATAATAGAAATGGCACAAAGCAATGCTTCCACCTCTTCATTATTTTTTGAGAGTGCATCTGCAACAACATTAAGCTTTCCTTTTTTGTAGATTATTTCAAAGTCATAACCCAACATCTTTGTGACCCATTTTTGCTGCTCTTCTGAAGATAGTCTTTGTTCCAAAAAGTGTTTAAGACTATCATGATCAGTTTCTACCTTGAAGTGTCTTCCCATTAGGTAAGTTCTCCATTTCTTTAGTGCATGCAGTATTGCTAACATTTCCTTCTCATAAATAGGTTTCTGTAAATACTTTCCTTTGATTGGACGACTTTCAAAAGCAATGGGTCTTCCTTCCTGCATTAAAACTGCACCAATTCCATTTCCTGAGGCACCACATTCCACAATAAAGGTTTTTGTGAAGTCTGGCATAGCTAAGACCGGTGCTAGGCACATTGCCTCTTTAAGATGTTCAAAGGCCTTAGTTGCTTCAGGAGTCCATGAAAATGCATCTTTCTTCAATAATGTTGTTAGAGGTGCCGTTATTCTCCCATAATTCTTAACAAACTTGCGATAATACCCTGTTAACCCGAGAAATCCTCGCAACTTCTTTATGGTTGTGGGGACTTTCCATTCCTTAATGGCTTTAATTTTGCTAGGGTCTACTTTAACACCCTCGTGAGATACAATATGACCCAGATATTCCACCTCTTGTACTCCAAAGAAACATTTGGATTTTTTTGCATATAATTGTTTCTCCCGTAATAGTTTGAGCACCCTGTCAACATGTTCAACATGATCCTTCCAAGACCTACTGTAGATTAGTATATCATCAAAAAATACTAGCACAAATTTTCTAAGGAAGAGTTTGAAAATGGAATTCATCAACCCTTGAAATGTAGAAGGTGCATTGGTAAGGCCAAAAGGCATGAAAAAAAATTCATAATGACCCCCATGAGTTCGAAATGCTGTTTTTGAAATATCTTTAGTCTTCATTCTAATTTGATGATATCCTGACCGAAGATCCAACTTGGTAAAATAAATTGCTCCATGTAATTCATACAATAATTAATCAATCACAGGAATGGGAAATTTATCTTTAATGGTGAGCTTATTGAGCTCGCTATAATCCGGACACATGCGCCATGATCCATCCTTCTTGTGTACCAATACTACAGGAGCAGAGAAAGAACTTTGACTAGGTTGAATTATACCCGCCTCTAACATTTTTGCAATCATACGCTCAATTTCGCTCTTTTGGACGTAAGGATATCTATAAGGCCTGATGTTTGGAGGAACACTTCCTGGAATCAAATGAATAGCATGATCATGATCACGAATAGGTAGGAGTCCTTTGGGAGTTTCAAACACCTTGGAATGATTGTCCAAGACTTGTTGGAGATCTGCAGAAATAGATGATTTTGATGTTGAAACTTCTAGTGAGCATAATTGTGCAATTACGCCTCGTTGTTCTTTATTTAGAAGCTTTTTCATGACATTAGAGCTTATTATCCTTCCCGGCTTCCCTTCAATACCCCGTAATTCGACTTCCTTTCCTTCTGAAAAAAATTTCAAGAAAAGTTCTTGAAAAATTAAAAGCTACCGTCCCCAAAGATTGTAACCATTGTACTCCTAGTACAACATCAGCACCTCCCATAGGAATGGAAAGCATTGGACTAGTCAATACATATTCCCCCATGGTTAGCTTGATATTATGACATTTTCCAGAGCAATTTTTAGTTCCTCCATTTGCAACCATCACTTGACATTCTGGTGCTGGGTATAGGAAACAATTTAATTCCTTGGCTACCTTACAATGAATAAAATTATGGGTGCTACCTGAATTAATCAACACTATTACCTTTTTCTTCTTGATATGTCCTTCTATCTTGAGAGTTTGAGGAGTGGTAATTCTTGCCAATGCATTACACGATATGGTCAGACACATTTCCTCCTCTTCTAGGGCTGGTTCTTGGTGTATATGCTCTTCTTGTTCATTTTCTTCTCCATCTTCACAATCTATGTAAAATAATTTCTTCTCAGCACAATTATGACCTTTAGTGCATTTTCTATCACAACTGTAGCAAAGCCCTTTTGCTCTTTTTTCTTCCAATTGTTATGGTGTCAACCTTGTAGGTTGTGGAAATCTAGGCGTAGCAACACTTTCTTCTTTATAGAAGTGAGTGGTAGGCTTCCTTGTCGCCATAATTTTACATGAAATTTTTCTTGCCAACCTGAATGCCTTCTCCAATGAATCAGGTTCCGAAACGCGAACTTCATGTTGGATGTTATCCTTTAAAGTACCTATGAAGAGATCAATCTTGTGTTCCTCTGAAATATCAGTTACCCTTATATTCAATTTTTGGAAGTCCTCAATGTGCTCCCCCACTAAACCCTTTTGTTTGAGATTTATCAATTGGCTAAAGAAGGTGTTGCTCTTTGTATCCTCATAATGTGCTATCATTTCATCCGTAAAAATTGACCAAGTGACAATTTTTTTACGGGAGCAAAGCCATTGATACCATACAAATGTATTTTGTTCTAAATGTAAAGTTGCAATGCGTACCTTTTGTGTGTTTTGCACATTATGGAGATCAAAATATTGCTCCATCTGTAGTATCCATGTTACAGGATCCTTTCCACCAAACTTCCTCATATCCATTTTTGGAATATGTTGGTTCTTCCCGCCAACATTAGAGTTTATGAAGTCACGATTAACATTTATTTTGTTCTCATCATGAGTTTCCTCTACTATCTTTTCACCATTAGGAAACATTTCTTGTATCAACTTTGTCAAACCTTCCATGTTTGCTTTTAGATAATTCTTCATGTTTTCCATGTTGTCTTTCATTTTTTCATCGATCTTGGCTTCCATGTGATCCATCTTAGATTCCATGCCAGCTTCCATGTCATCTATCTTAGATTACATGCCTTTCTTCAAACCATCCATATTATTCTTCAAACCATCCATCTTCGCTTCCACGCCTTTCTTCAAAACTTCCATTTCATTCTTTGTTTCTCTTTGCGAGAGCGAAATTTGGTGCACTTGCTCTTGTAATTTTGATAGATCATGTTGCAATTATTCATCTTCATGAGTCATAGTAGAGCCTTCTGAAGGCTTAATGGGTGTTGAATTATTTTTACGAGGCATTTTTTAGAACCAAATATTGATATCTATTCTACAATATGCCCTTGGAATCAATTCAAATTGATTCTTCAAACAAGACTTATGCAATTCGGAAAACAAATACACACCTTTTTCTTGCTTTTGAGGAGCTCAATATTGAAATTGGATTATCTCTGTGATTGCAGCTCTTCAATATTTGAAATTTGGCACTAAGGTAGCTTTCTGAATTATCTTTTAAATGCCATATGTATGACTTGATTTGGATTCTCCAAGGCAAAGTTATGTCCAATCTCCCAAAATGACCTAATTATGGATTGGTTCAGTAGAGCAAACTTGTATGACTTTCCACATGTCACTGTTTCGTCTTTTAGCTCTGAAATTTATAGCAAAGAAACTACAGTGTATTTACTTGCGACAAATTTTTACGGCACTCCAATCCGATGCTCAGAGAGAGAGTTATGAAGATTTTCCCACGATCACCTCTTTGAGATGAAATTCAGGAGCCTTAAAAAGCACTACCTTCCACAGATCATATCTCCGAAAATATTGCGAACCAAGCTTTGAAATTTTGCGAAAAATTTCCTCAGGATTTCAGCTTCGTGCCCTAAAAATTTCGGATTCTAAACCTTCGTAGAAAAAAGGTTATAGCGAAAATTCCACAATGACCTGTTTAGATTAAATTGAGGAACCTGCAAAAAGACCTAACTTCCACAGATCATATCTCCGAAAATATTGCGAAACAAGACCTGAAATTTTGCAAGGATGTTCCTTGGGATTTCTGCTTCGCACCCTAAAAATTTCAACTTCTGAAACTTCGTAGACAAAAGGTTATAGCGAAAATTCCACGATGACCTGTTTGGAACAGCGAAACCCTAGAATCCAAAGCTTTGATACCAAATGTTGTGAAGCCAACTGCAAAAATAGAAGAAAAGAGATATCAACGCCTTAGAAATAAGCCACTTCGAGGGGGAAACTTCCAATACATTACATGAATGAACAATTCTTGGATGATACAAATTACAAAACCTCCTTTCTATTTATAGGTGTCCATGGGGCCACAATGTAATCCTAGCTGACCTAACAATAATAATTTAAGGGCACAATAATAACAATATGGGGGTTACAGGGGTACAATAATAACAATAAGGGGGTTACACTAACAACAATAAGGGACTATACTAGTAATATAGGGACCTAACAATTCACAAGAAGCTCATATTGTGGGAGACATAGCACAAATCTTGCCCAAAATATATGCAGTTCTGGATAATCGACAAGAAGACCACCAAGTGTCCATAATTGAGATGGAAGGTAAGTTGAGCAATCAAATTATTTCTATTTTAAGTGACCCTAGCTCTAACTACAATTATGTTAGTTCAGAGCTCATGGAAAAATGACAGTTAGCTAAAGAAGCGCATACAGAGCCATGGTTGTTCCAATTAGAAACAAGGACAAAGAGAAAAGTAAGCCAATGGGTGAAATAATATGCATTGTATCTAAAGGATATGCCAACAAAATCACATTTAAATTTACTCTTTTTGGTTGTGTAAGACATGTTGTTGGGCATGGATTGGATGTACAAGCACGACACCAGAGTTGATGGTTTTGAAAAGGAAATCGAGTGCCTGGATGAAGCTCGAGAGAGGAGAATACTACAGGACAAGAAGAAGCCTACTTTAGTGAGGATGATCACAACCATGCAAGCTAAACACAGTTTCCTAAAAGGCCACCATTTATTTGTTGTGCAAATCCCCAACAATGAAAAAGTCAATGACAATGTTGAGGAAGAGTCAATTGAGGGGTTGAAAAGATATCATGTGTTGTAGCAATATAGAGATGTGTTTCCAGCAGATGTTCCTGGATTACCTCCTCACGGAGAGGTAGATTTATCTATTGAATTGATGCCTGGAGCAACACCAACATCCAAGGCACCATACATGATGAATACTCTTGAATTGATTGAGTTAAAATTATAGCTTAAAGAAATGCTGGATAAGGGGTATATAATGCCGAGTGTGTCTCCATGGGGAGCACTAGTGCTATTTGTGAAGAAAAATGATGATACACTCCGGTTGTGTATTGACTATAGACAATTATATAAGGTGACAAAAAAGAACATGTATCCATTGCCATGGATTGGTGACTTACTTGATTAGCTGAGAGGAGCACCAATTTTCGCCAGAATCGATTTAAGTTTAGGATATCATCAACGTGCATCAATGAAGAAGATATCCATAAGACTAAATTTCAGACCAGATACAAGAATTATGAGTTTGTGGTGGTACCCTTTGGGCTTACTAATGCCCCTACAATTTTCATGTGTTTAATGAACAACTTGTTGCGTCCTTACTTGGATAAGTTTGTGATTATCTTTGTTGATGATCTATTGGTATATTCAAGAACTAAAGAATAACATAAAAAACACCTAGCTGCGGCACTACAGTTGCTGACAGAACAAAAACATTATGAAAATATTAGTAAGTGTTAATTCTTCTAGTCACAACTACATTATTTAGGACACATCATATCCAAGGAGGGAATATCAGTTTTTCCAGAAAAAATCAAGGCCATAATGGAGTGGCCAACACCGAAAAATGTTAATGAGATAAGATCATTCATGGGGTTGGCAGGATATAGTTAGGTCCCTATATTACTAGTGTAGTCCCTTATTGTTGTTAGTGTAGCTCACTTATTACCCCTGCAGTCCCCATATTGTTATTATTGTGCCCCATAAAAGCCCACTATTGTTATTGTTGTGCCCTTATATTATTATTGTTAGGTCGGTTAAGATTATATTATGACTCCATGGACTCCTATATATATATATGAGGTTTTTTCATTTGTACCATCCAAGAATTGTTCATTTATGTAATGTAAAGGATGTTGCCCCCTCAAAGAGGCTGATTTTTAATTCGTTGATCTCTCTTTTCGTCTATTTTGTGAGCTGGTTTCATAACATTTGGTATCAGATCTTTGGATTCTAGGGTTTCGCTGCTTCAAATAGGTCATCGTGGATTTTTCGCTATAATTTTTTTTTTTTTTTTTACGAAGATCCATAAGCTAAAAAAAATCCCATTTGCGAAAAAATCTTGAGTAACTTCGTGTACAAATTTCAGATCTTGGTTCGCAATATTTTCGGAGATATGATCTATGGAAGTTAGGGTTTTTGCAGGCGCCCGAATTTCATCTCAAAGAGGCGACCTTGGGAAAATAATCATAACTCTCTCTCTGAGCATCAGATTGGAATTCTGTAAACAATGAACAAAAGTAGACAAAGTCTATTTTTATGTGTATTAATTTCAGAGCCAAAAGAGGAAACAATGATATGTGGCACGCCAATCCATAATTAGGTCATTGTGGGAGATTGGGCATAACTTTGACTTGAAGAATCCAAATCAGGTTGGACATATGGCATTGGAAAGAAGATTTAGAGGGCTACTAAAGAACAGAAGATAAAATCTTGGGGATCCGAAATTACAGAGTTATATCAGTTTCAATATCGAGCTCCTCAAAAGCAAGAAAAATGTGTGTATTTTTTTTATAAATTGCATAAGTCTTGTTTGAAAAATCAGTTTGAAGTGATTACAAGGGCATATTGAAGCAACAATATCAGTATTGGGTTCTAAAATTCCCCCTAAAAATAATTCAACACCCATTAATCCCTCTGAAGGCTCTACTATGAATCATGAATAGGAAGAAGTGCAACATGATATATCAAAATTACAAGACCAAGTGCAACAAATTTCACTCTCGCAAAGAGTAACAAAAAATGAAATGGAAGCTAAGATGGATGGTTTGACGAAAGGTATGGAAGCTAATATGGATGGTTTGAAGACTAAGAACAATGTAAAATTTGAAACGAGAATGGAAACGAGTACCTGCTATTTTTAGGTAGCAAAAAATGGTATGATTTTGAAAAGTACCGATTCAGAATACTCTTAATTTTTTTTAGCATGTTTCTTACACATTAAATTTTCTGATGTACCAAGTATAGGCATTATTTTTTAAATGTTAGTGTCTTTTATGTTGATTTTGAAAAGTGTTGATGTTAGCATCATCCCCTTTTTTCGAAGACTTATTTATGACTTGAAATTTTCTAATATATTAAATGGTTATAATTATTTTCTAAATTTAACAATTTTTGAGGTATTCGTCTTCTTCCTCTTCACTTACATATTTTTTTAAAATGTTTTTCAGGTATTTGTTTTTCTTTAATTTTTTTTTTGTAGTGAGATATTTGATTTTTTGCAGTGTCAAAAAAAAAAAAAGGTACAAATTTTAAAGTGTTAATCTTCTATCTAATTATATATTGTTAAATAATATTTCATTGCACATGAAATAATTGTCACTAAAAAAGCAAGAATTTTTAACAATTTACATAAAAAAACACATGTTGAATATAGAAATAACTAAAAAAATACACATTTTGAATCTTTTTTTTTTTTTTTTTTCTAAAAGTGATATGTCAATTAAACCATTTTTATAGAAAAAAATTAACAAAAAAAAGTACAAAAATTAGCAATTTCTGTGAATTTTATGTCAAAAGTTAATAATAATTACAGTTTTTTTCAAAACTTACATGATTCACATAAAAATGAAGAGAAAATCACATTATACAAATACTAAACATATAATAGCAACAATTGAATATTTCTTCTCATAAAATGTCAAAGTCAAAACATTACAAGTATAACTTATTAATAGTTACAAAAATGAGCTTCATTTCGAAGCTTAACTTAATCAATAATAAATAATATCACGTAAACCAAACTTTTCATCTTCAAGAATTTCATTATTTTCCTCTTCCACAATATTTTGATTATTGGCTTCAATTTCATCATTCTCCTCTTTTGATGGATCTTTGATGTCTGTGAATGTCCCAAAGTATGCCTTTCCAATCATTCCATCTAATGGTGGTTGAGGTTCCTTTGCTTTTTTTACCACACAAGATTCATTAAAATCCCCTTTTCTCAAACCAACTTCTTGCATTGCATCTGGAAGAAATTGAAAAGCATTGATTCTTTGCTGAATAAATTTGCATTGTAGTGGGTCTTTTTCAATGGAAATGCATTTTCTTCCTTTTTGTAAGCAACATGCTAGTGTTGTACCTAATCATTAAGTACAAAAGAAAATTTTTAGTAAATTAGTATAAACACAAAAAAATTTAAAAAATGAAATAGTGAAATTCATTCTTATATAGTAAAATTTACGTGAGCTTGAAAATAAATCCAAAACCCAATCTCCCTCATTTGAATATAAATCTAAAAGATAGTTAATCAATGAATATGGTTTTTGATATATGTTAACTATCTCTCCTTTTGCTTCTTTATCTTCATATGTTAGTTTTTTTACAACAACATCATGGACCAGTACTTGGCTATGATTCTTTCCATCTACTTGATTGAAAAGAATAAGCTTATAACTATCATCCTTTGTCCAACTTTCAACATTAATGAACTCACAGTCACTTATAATTGGTTGATTTCTGCCACAAATAAGATTTGGCTTTTTCTTGTAACGTGAAATAGTAAAAATTCAATTAAATTGTACATAAATGATTTTTTTTAACATTAATAAAACATACGATTTCAACGTCTTACGATGTAAGCTGCATTCTCGACTTTGATTTTCCCTTGAATCTTGATAGTAACAAACCCAATTGTGTCTGAATGAAATGTCACAAATCTCCAAAATGGTGATGTTTTGACTTCTAGAAATCCTGCAACCACTTTACTAAATGTTTGATAAGGGTCACTATCATATTCAATGTTTGGGATATTGAAACCATGAGGAATACCTGCAATAACTAGGGAATAATCCATTTTAGGTATGCGTTTTGCAATGTCGTCACACTCCCCTGATATTATTTGATAATGGATAGTGTGGAGCCCTTTCCAAATGAAATGATTAAGACTAAGATCAAGTTCAACATCACTAAGGCATTGTTTTCTCATTCCTTCCATTTTAATTTTTTCAATAAAGTTTCTGAAACTATCTGGTGCTCCATTTGTATCATTCTTCATCTTTAATAAAATAAACAAATATATGTATAAGTTACAAATTAAAAATAATATACATATGAATACAAATGAATGTATGAATGAATATACCTTCTTAAATGCAAGATAAATATCTTTTAGCATTGATGTAGAATTTGAATATGGGTAGTTTCGTACAACATCACCCCAAATATCTTCATTCAACAATTTAACAATTTGTTCTTGTATTCTCATATAAAACTTGTGACTGAATAAATAAATTAAAAAATGTTAATATAGTGATATGTATAACAAATAATACCAACAACAATATATTATATTTAACAAAAAATTATAATCCAAAAATAAGTAAAAATAATAAACTTACTTTAGAAATTCCTCAGCCATTTCCTCCATTGATAATTCTCCTGACTCTACACGAGATAATACTATTTTGACAAGCTTTTCATCCTTCACTCCTTGCATTGATCTCCAAGGTGTGATAGTCATATCTTCTGGGAGGAGCTTTATTTCGGGACCTGATTTACTATTGGTACATATCAATGGTTTAGAATTTTTGACCTTCTGACTTTTGATGCCAATGTCCTCCCACAACTCAAAAAGTATGATCAAACAATTCCCATATCTCTCCAATTCTAAATGACAACTGGAAAATGTTATCCATACCTTTGAATATTTCATAATTTACTTTTCTACCTTTTGAACTTATTTTTTTTCGATTTGATAACCAATTTCCATACAATGTTCCTTCCAGAATGCATGATCAACCTTTGTCTTATCACCACTACATTTTTCTTCAAATTCACTATGAATAAATCTAACCCTTTGGATGAAAGTCATAGATATCCTATACTCATTATCTGAATTATGCTCCCATGCCAATAACTTTGCTTTTGTATATGTTAAACCAACATAAATGATACATTTCATTGTTTCAAAACACGGGTTATTGGGATATTCCTCCATCAATTGCCTTTGATCTTCTACAACATGGTTTCCCCCAAGTACATAATATTTGTATTCAAAACATTTTGAATTGTCAAATTTTTCTTTGTTAGGCACCTGACTTGGATAAAAAAGAACATAATCAACCACATGTGAAAAAGTGTTGTATGTCATCATTGTTTTCAAATTGTGAACATGCAAGTGGTGTGGCTTTCTAATTTGATATTTGAACTGTCCTTCATCTGGCTTGTAGACTTGAATGACATTAAGTTGAAATGATCGACCACCCTCAATTAAATTTGGCTTCCCCAAATGATGTTGAATGGAATTTTGTTTTTTTATTTATTTATAACACCATCCTCTAAATCAGCTCCTGGTGCAATGATTTCCTTGCTTGATTTTGAGTTTTCACTGGGCCCTTCATTGTTGTCCATGATTTTTCAGAATGAGAAATTTTTTGTTTCTTCCTCTTATTGGTTATGATATTTGCTTGAACCGAAACAATCTCTTCATCATCAACTAGAAGGGAGCCATTCTTGGACATTTTTGTTTTTGTTTTTTTATGGCTCTTCTCCTTTCTAACATTAGTTCTAATCTGATCCTCAGATATGGAAACACATTCTTCATCTTCAGCTTCAACTTCAACTTCCTCATTTTGAAACTTAACATGTCTACCTTTACTAGATTGATCCCTTTGATACAACATTGTAGCATCATGAAGTAATTTTTTTTTTTCTTTCCCATATCTTATTCTTTATGTTCATGGAAAACGGAGACAAAATTCATAATATCTCTCTCTATATAATAATTCTCCCCCAACATAATTGAAATGCTCTCAGCAAAATCTTGTAAAACAAAATATAATATGTCAATATTAACTAAATTATTAAAAATGCAATGATACAGTTTGAATAACACAAAACAGATAAGTGTAAATAAAAATGCTTACAATCTTCTGTGCAATATTTTGTACGATTTGTTTGCATATCTTTGAATAATCTTCCCCAATGTTATACATCGACAATGTAAAATGATATCTAAGTTTATCATGTGACTTGGGCGGTTTTGAAAGTATATAAACACTTACAATATTTGGAAGAATATATAGGTCTAATACTTTTCCCACCAGGTCATAACTTTTAGCATCAAAATCCTTACTAGCATATATATATAATTGCAGAGATTTGTCTTCTATATCTTTCAGAAACCATGCATATTTTGAACGATTCACTTATGTTGATTTCTTCTAGTATGAAACCAACTTATTTTCTTTTTTGGATGCATCTCCCACATTTTTAGTAATTAACTAAGGTGCAGTTCGTCAAGCAGTGATTTTTGAAGGCCCACCTGTAGCTTTAGATGATGCAAATGTTGACTTTGGTCCAAAAAGATTGACAAAAAGCTTCCTTGATGCCATTTTACTGCAAACATATATATATACACATAAATTAGTAAATAAAAAAAAACAAATATCTTACGTAAACAAAATAGAAAACTAACTTTTAAAAAAATGATTTTTTTTTTACATTTTTTCCCCGAGAGAAATTGTAAAACAATTTTTTTTTTACATGTCATATCCCCAACCCCCCTATAAATTTTTTTTTTTTTTTTTTTTTTTTTAATTTATAGGTTGATTCTTAGAATCGGCGACCCTAAATTTAAAACAATTTCCCTAAAAAAAAAAAAAAATTAATATTTTCTCCCCAACCCCACTAAAAAAAATTTAAGTTTTCTTTTTATATGCCTAAGGGGCCGATTTTGAGAATCGCCCTCCCTGCCTGGTAGGACGTCGATTCTCAGAATGGAATCTCTGCCAATCAAGGCAACTGACTCTTGGGGCTCGAGCAGATGCTGCCCGAGGGGCACGTCCACTCGAGCCCGAGGGCAACCCTTTGGCTCGGGCGCCCAAAGGGCGGCCCTCGGGCTTGGGTGGATGCATCCACGAGGTGGAAGCACCCACAGGGCGCCATTCGCCCGAGCCTGAGGGCCGCCCCTTGGGCCATAACGACCATGTATTGCCCTAGGCGGGCCCACACATAATGTACATGGTAATTTTTTTTTTTTAAATTTTAGATTAAAAGAAAATTATTTCGTTTTGCTACTTATTCGTAATCCTATGGACTATGAGAGAAAAAATGACGAATGGCAAGATGAAGAATTTCCAAAAACTAGAGACTCACGATTTCCACTTAGTCATAATCCTAAGGACTTTGAGAGAAATAGTGATGAATGGTAGTATGTAAAATTTTTAGTGGATAGAGAGTCACATTTGCTACTTAGTCCTAATCCTAAGGACTATGAGAGCAATAGTGATGAATGGTCAGATGAAAAATTTTTAGTGGATAGAGAGTCACATTTTCCACTTAGAACTAATCCTAAAGACTATGAGAGCAATAGTGATGAATGGCTAGATGAAAAATTTTCAGTGGATAGAGAGTCACATTTTCCACTTACTTCTAATCCTAAGGATTATGAGAGAAATAGTGATGAATGACTGGATGAAAAAAATTCAGTAAATAAAGAGTCACATTTTACAGTTATTCCTAACCCTATGGACTTTGTGAGTAGTAGTGATGAAGGGAAGGATGAATAATTTCCCATAACCCGAGAGTCTCAATTTCCACTTACTCCTAATCATATGGACTATGGGAGCAGTAGTGACGAAGGTGAGGATGAATAATTTCCAATAAATCGAGAGTCACAATTTCCACATACTCCTAATCTTACAGACTATGAGAGAAGCAGTGATGAAGGGAAAGATAAATATGGTGAAGAATATCCTCCAATTCAGTATTTCAAAAGCACATATGATGGTATTGAAAATTTTCATGCCACCGAAGATGGTAATGAATATTTTTCAAACAATGTTGGTGGTGAATTTCCTAACTATATTGAAAATTATCATAGTAAGAATAGTATTCCTCCTAATGATCATGGAAATGCTTCCTCAGTGAATGATGAAATGATAGAGATGATGCCAACAAATATTGCTTCTAGGAGTAGTAGTAGAAATTTTCGTATCAATCCAAGATGTTCTAGTTATACAAGGGGTAGAGTAGTATATCTCACGAGAAGAATTTCTATCAGTGAGCTCATTTCAAGTGATTATTATAAAAAGGATTTCTTGAAACATATGGATTTCAAATTTGCTTTAAAGAAAAGGAAGAACTATTTGTCAATGAATAAAAGCATGCACAATTCATATTTAGTGGGGTGCATGCAGTCTACACTGGTAGGTTATGATTATCATATTGGGTCTTTATTGCTATGTAGAAAGACTTTCAAAATGATTCATTCAATTGGAAATTTTCGTCTATCAAGAATCTAAGAAAATTTGGAAAAGGATCCTACATATTATTCAGAAGTTAGTCATAAACAAGAGTTTGGGCCACTAGTAAACATTGCAATGTCATGGCTGTAAGACTTCTTTTCAAAACATGGAGAATGTATGCCAAATAGAGATACAATACATATTCCAAATAATTTCTCAAGATGAGAAATCTACAACTTATACAAGGAATATGCAGAAGGTGTTGAAGGAAATGGTTGTTTTATTACATATCAATATTTTGTGTAGATATGGAGGAGAGAACTCAACAGTGTTCGTATTCCTAAGAAGACAAGGATGGGGGTTTGCAGTACATGTGCTTCTCTAAAATAAAAAAAGGGTAAATGTCAAGGATTAGAAAGAGGTAAGCATTCATAACATTATTCTTTTTAAATTGTATAGTGATCAACTATGAAAATGTATTTATTAATACGTTTATTTTATGTCATGTGTAGATTCCATTGTTAAAGCCTTTCAAGAGCATCGTGAACAAAAAACAAGTTAAAGGAAAAATTTTTACAAGCATTGAAAAAAGTGTTATGATAATCCAAATAAATATTTGGGTTTGATAATTGATGGTATGGACCAGAAGAAAACACTTCTACCGTGTTTTGTTCGCACACCCAAAAATTTGTAGGAGGATAATTTTATCTAGTTTCACTTGGTCGGTTGTATGGTCTTCAATGGGAAAATTTCACCAAGAGTTCATTTCACAGCTCCAAATATTCATAATGATGGACTTCTGAAAATAGCCATAATTCATGATGTGCTTTCTCATTGGGATGGTAATCTTCCTGAAATTTTGTATCTACAATTAGACAACACTTGTTGTGAAAACAAAAATCAGATTTTTTTTGGATATCTACACATGCTTGTTGAATTGAGAATTTTTCATAAGGTGAAGTTTGGTTTCCTTCTTGTTGGGCACACTCATGACCATATTGATCAGATGTTTAGTCGTCTTTCAATAAAATTGAGGGGGAAGAATGTTGGGAGCTTGCCATCATTAATTGAATGTATTAAGAAATCGTATATGCCAGAGCCTATTTTTCATGTGTTAGAAGAAACTGTTGACATGCGAAGGTTTATTCTCGGATCGCATGGTGAGGAGAAATGCATTGAACAAATTAATGACATTAGCTTCCAACATCAATTTCGTATAAAAAAAATTGATGAGAAAACACTTATATGGGGCAAGAAATATTCAACAACTGCAGAATGGGCGCCATCATTAGGTTTGGAATTTTTGAAGTTCATTCCAGATCATCCAATATTTGCATAAAATATATTGTTATTACAATCAGTTGGTGAATTTCATAATGCATAAAGGAAAAAGAGAGAGATAGATTATTTTGAATGCCTGGAAGTAATTAAAAAAACCATTAGATATACATATGAGTACTTTGATGTTGTTGATTAAGTTTGGTGGGATTTATTTTTCAATGATCAGAGTGATATCCTTTCAAGACCATCAAATGAAGATATGTTTTTGAAGACTCCATTTATTTGGCCACAAAATGTGTCAAATGAACAGGAGGAAACAAACATTCTTGAACAACAACAATCACACGGTATTATTGATTCTACACAAGTGGGGGAAAGAGAAATGTATATTGGTTCTAGAAGATCTTGTGCACAACATGAAGCCATGGAAGACCTTTACAGGGGTTCAATACAAGATATTCAGGAGGGTTGCATGATCGCAGTCTTAGCACATGAAGATCCACATGGCTATCCATTCTAGGTTGCCAAGGTTATAAAGGTGATTACAGAAAATGAGGATGTTATAGGTGTTGAAGTACATTGGTATGCCACAAACACGCACCCATTCAATGGTGTGTACAAGAAAAAGATGATAGTTGATAAAAAAATTGGTGGAAAGAGAAAAATAAATGGTACAAATATAAATCGTCGCCGCATAGACCTCTTAAAATTGGAGGAAGTTGACATACTTGTTTATGAATTCAATTTAAAAAATAGAGGAACTCTTCACTCCAGGACGATAGAGATTCTTAAGAGGTTTCTATCACAAGAAACAATGTTGAGATGCAGTCTACTGAACCCTGTCGTAGATTTAGAAGAATTTTGAAACCTCAAGTGGCGGGCATGCATGTTGACTCAGATAGGGCACTAGTTGATGAAAGAGAATAATATGGAACATATTCATCTACATCCAGTCATTCATCTGAAGATGTGAATTCTGATGGTGTGCAAGAAAATATAAGTGATTTTGAATAATTGTGTAAGACAATTGATATAAATTATGTTTTCATTAAGCAATGAAAATGATATTTTAACTTCCCTATGATCTTACATGAAGTTATGAGTCATTTTTATGTTTTTTGGATTATATGTTTTAATCATGATGAATTCATCATCTAAAATATTCACAATGAAACAATAAATTGGAGAAATAATTTATGTTTCATTGGGTTATTTTTATTCATATAATTTTTTCATAATATCATGGTTGAAATATGCTGAAAAGTTAACATTTTTTAATTCTATGGGTGAAAAATTGTGAAATATATTTTATCTTTAACATTATGGTTGAAAATAATTAGAATTTTAGGGATTTTTACTGTCATGATATTATATATTAAATGACATGTATAAAAATTATTATAATTTTAGTGTGTTTAAAACCTCATTATTTTATATTTAAAATCATTAGTAAAAATATGTTGAAAATGTACCCGGAAAATAAGAATGTTATTCTAGCACCAACCATTGTGTGTTTTTTCCATTTATTTGGCACATGAAAATTGGTTTTACTTCCATTTTTAAAAAAGGTTGCAAATTAACCTTGAAAAAAATAAAACCTTGTTCTAAAAGACACACTTTTCATTTTTGGGTTGTTTTTCATGTTTTTTGGGTTTTTTTTGGCTAGAGTTTCTATTTTAAAGTTTATGTTGTTTAAGATGGATGGTTTGAAGAATGGAATTGAAGCTAATATGGATGGCATGGAAGCTAATATCGATGAAAAAATGAAGGACAACATGCAAGACATGAATGAACTAAAAGCAGCCATGGAAGGTTTGAAGGAAGGTTTGACAAAGTTGATACAAGAAATGATTCCTAATGACGAAAAGGTAGCAGAGGAAACTCATGATGAGAAAAAAATAAATGCTATTCATGATTTCATAAATTATAATGTTGGATTGAAGACCCACCATATTCCAAATATTGATATGAGGATGTTTGATGGCAAGGATCTCGTAACATGGACACTACAGATGTAACAATATTTTGATCTCCATAATGTGAAAAGCACACAAAAGGTATGCATTGCAACTTTATATTTAGAACAAAATACATTTGTATGGTATCGATGAATTTGCTCTCGTAAAAAAATTGTCACTTGGTCAATTTTTACGAAGGAAATGATATCACATTATGAGGAGACAAAGAGTAACACCTTCTTTAGCCAATTGATAAATCTCAAACAAAAATGTTCAATGGTGGAACACATTGAGAACTTCAAAAAATTGAATATAAGGGTAACTAATATTCGAGAGGAACACAAGATTGATGTCTTCATAGGGACTTTAAAGGATAACATTAAACATGAGGTTCACCTTTGGCAACCTGATTCATTGGAGAAGACATTCAAGTTGGCAAGAAAAAATGAAAGTAAAATTATTGCGACAAGGAAGCCTACCACTCACGTATATAAAGATGGAAGTGTTGCTACTCCTAGATTTCCACAACCTACAGGGTTGACACCACAAAAATTGGAAGGAAAAAGAGAAAAAGAGATTTTCTACATTTGTGATAGAAAATACACTAAATGTCATAAGTGTGCCGAGAAGAAGTTATTTTACATAGATTTTGAAGAGGAGGAAGAAAATGAACAAGAAACTTCAAAATAAGAGTATGTACACCAAACCCTAGACAAAGAAGCAATGAGTCTGACCATATCTTGTAATGCATTGACAGGGATTACCATTTCTCAAACTCTCCAGATAGAAGGACATATCAAGAAGAAAAAGGTAATAGTGTTGATTGATTCGGGTAGTACCCAAAATTTTATTCATTTTAAGGTAGCCAATGAATTGAATTGATTCCTATACCCAGCACTAGAGTGTCAAGTGATGGTTGCAAATGGAGGAACTATAAATTTCTCTAGAGAGTGCCATAATATCAAGCTAACCATGGGGGAATATGTATTGAATAATCCAATGCTTTCCATTCCAATGGGAGGCACTCATGTTGTACTAGGAGTACAATGGTTATAATATTTGGGGATGGTAGCTTTTAATTTTCAAGGACTTTTCTTGAAATTGTTTTCGAAAGGAAAAGAAGATGAATTACAAGGTATCGCAGGGAATCCAAGAAAGATAACAAGATCTAATGTCATGACAAAGCTTTTGAAGAAAGAAGAACAAGGCGTAATTGCACAATTATGTTCTCTAGAAGTTCCAACATCAAAATCATCTATTTCCGCAGATCTCCAAAAAGTATTGGACAATCATTCCAAGGTGTTTGAAACTCCCAAAGGGCTCCCACCTATTCGTGGTCATGGTCGTGCTATTCATTTGATTCCAGGAAGTGTTCCTCCAAACATCAGGCCTTACAGATATCCTTATGTCTAAAAGATATAAATTGAACGTATGATTGCATAAATGTTAGAGGCTAGTATAATTCAACTTAGTCAAAGTTGTTTCTCTACTCCAGTAATATTGGTGCACAAGAAGGATGGGTCATGGTGCATGTGTCCGGATTATAGGGAGCTCAATAAGCTCACTATTAAAGATAAATTTCCCATTCTTATGATTGATGAATTATTGGATGAATTACTTGGAGCAATTTATTTTACCAAGTTGGATCTCCGTTCAGGATATCATCAAATTAGAATGAAGATTGAAGATATTCCAAAAAAAACATTTTGAACTCATGAGGGTCATTATGAATTTTTGGTCATGCCTTTTGGCCTTACCAATGCACCTTCTACATTTCAAGGGTTGATGAATTCCATTTTCAGACCCTTCCTTAGAAAATATGTGCTAGTATTTTTTGATGATATACTAATCTAGATCAGGTCTTGGAAGGATCATGTTCAACATGTTGACAGGGTGCTCAAACTATTGGAGGCGAAAAATTTATATGTAAAAACCTCCAAATTTTTCTTTGGAGTACAAGAGGTGGAATATCTGGGTCATATTGTATCTCAGGAGGGTGTTAAGGTAGGCCCTAACAAAATTAAAGCCATTAAGGAATGGAAAGTCCCCACAACCATAAAGTAGTTGCGAGGTTTTCTCGAGTTACCATGGTATTATCACAAGTTTTTTAATAATTATGGGAGAATAACAACACTTCTAACAACATTATTGAAGAAAGATGAATTTTCATGGACTCCTAAAAAAACTAAGGCCTTTGAACATCTTAAAGAGGCAATGTTCCAAGCACCAGTCTTAGCTACGTAAGACTTTACAAAAAAAATTATTGTGGAATGTGATGCCTCAGGAAATGGAATTGGTGTTGTTTTAATGCAAGAAGGAAGAAACATTCCTTTTGAAATCCATCCAATAAAAGGAAAGTACTTACAAAAAACTATTTATGAGAAGGAAATGTTGGAAATAATACATGCACTAAAGAAATGGTGATCTTACCTAATGGGAAGACACTTCGAGGTAAAAAATGATCATGATAGTCTTAAATAATTTTTGGAACGAATAATATATTCAGAAGAGCAAAAAAAATGGGTCACAAAGATGTTGGGTTAAGACTCTGAAATTATCTACAAAAAAGGGAAGCTAAATGTTGTTGTAGATGCACACTCAAGAAAGGATGAGGAGGTGGAAGCATTACTTTGTGCCATTTATATTATCCAACTAGATTGGAGAATCGAAGAAAGGGAAGAATGGAAGAATGACGAAGAAGTGTGGAAACTCATTCAAAAGTTGCAGCAATATCCCAGTACAGTTGATACATTTATTTTAAAAAATGATTCCTTATGGTACAAATTTCACTTATATATTTGTAAGAATTCCCAAATAAAACAAAAGATTCTTTTGGAATTGCACACCTCTCCCTTAGGAGTACATTAAGGATTTTTAAAAACTTACCAAAAGTGAAGAAACAATTTTTTTGGGATGGCCTTAAATCTGTTATTCAAAATTTTTTGGCGCAATGATTGGTTCTCCATAAAAATAAAGTTGAGACAATTAAGATCCCAGGTTTGCTGCAACCTTTATCCATTCCAAGTCAATGTTGGGAGGAGGTTTCAATGGATTGTATCACAAGTTTACCTAAGTCCGAAGGAAATAGTGTAATCATGGTGGTATTTTATAGACTTATCAAGTATGCACACTTTTGTGAATTATCTCATCCATTTAAAGAAAACACAGTTGCTACTGCATTTATGGAAACAATTCAAAAGCTACATGGAAACCCAAAGATTATTGTAAGCGACAGAGATCCAATTTTCACTGGAAATTTTTGGATGAAATTATTTTCTTGTTTGGGTACTGAACTAGCTCGTAGCTCATCTTATCATCCTCAATCTGATGGGAAAAATGAGATAGTGAAAAAATGTTTGGAATGATATCTTCGTTGTTTTGTATATGATAAATAAACACAATGGGTAAAGTGGTTACCTCTGGCTGGATGGTGGTATAACACTTCCTTCCATACTGCACCAAAAATGACCCCATTTATGGAACATTATGGATATAATCCATCATAAAATCATCTTTAAGAGAAAATTCTAAGTTTAAAGCAGTGGAAGATCACATCAAGCATCAAAAACAATTTCTCCAACTCTTAAAGGATAACCAAACTTTGGCACGAAATCAAATGAAACAACATGCAAATCAACATCACAGTGAGATAAGTTTTGATGTAGGAGACTGGGTATTTTTACGGCTACAACAATACAAATACATGTCCCTCAATCAAGCTAAGAAGGATAATAAATTATCGCCAAAGTACTATGGTCCTTACAAGGTGTTGCAAAAGATTGGTACTATGGCATACAAATTGGAACTTCCTGCTTCTTCCTAAGTGCATCTAGTTTTCCATGTTTCATGCTTAAAGGTTATAGGTGGAAAACTTCTAGTTCAAACAATATTGCTAGAGCCTAGAACTTTATGAGGAATGAAAAATCATATTGGAACCTGAAGTAGTTAAGGAAACAAGGACTCAATAGCTACGAAATCGATCAATTTCAGAGTATCTCATCAAGTGGAAGAAATTACCCACTGAAGTTTCCACATGGGAGGATGAAAATTTTATACAGAAGCATCCAGAACTACTCAAGCGTTGAGGACAACATATTACCCCTTATTACCCCTATAGTCCGCATATTTTTATTATTGTGCCCCATAAAAGCCCACTATTGTTATTGTTGTGCCCTTACATTATTATTGTTAGGTCGACTAGGATTATTTTGTGACCCCATGGACTCCTATATATAGAAATTAGGTTTTTTCATTTGTATCATCCAAGAATTGTTTGTTTATGAATGTAAGGGAGGTTGGCCCCTCGAAAAGACTGATTTCTAAGTCGTTTATCTCTGTTTTCTTCTATTTTGTGAGTTAGTTTCATAACAGTTACTATAGAAAGTTCATAAAAACTTATCCATGATAGAACACCCTATCACATCCTTGCAAAAGAAAGGGAATAAATTTGAGTGGAAAACTGAATGTGCAACAAGATTTGAATAGCTGAAACAATTGCTCATTAGTGCACTGATAAAAAGGATTACATATCGAGACAAAGGTTTTGTGGTTTGTATAGATTCGTGCAAGGAGGGGATCGATGAAGTCTTGATACAAGAAGGACATGTAGTTTTATATGATTCACAGAAACTAAATAAACATGAGGTAAGCTATGTAATTCATGATTTGGAGTTATATTCCATTCTTCATGTCATGCCAAGAGAGTAAATCTATGAATGAATTGTTTTTGCATTGAGAGAAATATTGGATATATACAAGGAGATGGAGACCATTGGGATTCATCTTCTAATGTCATTTATTTTATATTTACAATATTTACATGGATTTCCCAATCTCTTAGGATTAGCTGTCAACATTCCCCCCCTTAATTTGAAGGGATGTTGGTGAGTCCAAGCATCATTTTGAATCTTTAAAATTATTCCAAGTGTTTTGGTGAAGATGTATGTAATATTATCATTTGTGGAACAATGCCATAGGTGGATTGTCTTGGCCTCAACATGATGTCTAATCATATGATACTTTGTATTGATGTTCTTGGTTTGATCATGGAACTTGGGGTTCTTGTCCAACTATATTGCGGAAGTGTTATCAATAAAAAAAGATTTGAATGCACGTGTTTCTCCTGCAAATATTCTGATATGATCATAAGCCACATAATTTCCTTTGTTGCTTCAGTTACTGTAAAATATGCTGCCTCAGTTGTGGAATCTACTAGAATTGATTGTTTGTGTGACCTCCAGGAGACAAATCCTGATTCAAGACTCATAACATAACATTAAGTAGATACTTTGGTTTCTTTATATCCATCAAAATTTAAATTAGAGTATCCAATCAAGTTGAAGTCAACCACTTGTGTATACTTGAGTCCAAAGTTATTGAGTTCCATTCAAGTACTTTAGAACTATTTTTGTAGCAGACCAATGACCCTCACAAGGCTTTTGCATACGGATTCCAACAACAAATGAAATGTCGGGTATGGTAATAGTCAGGTAGTTGAGACTTCTTGCGAGTTGTCTGTACTTTGTTGCATCCTTAGATTCTTTTCCTTCAGTGAATGTGAGCTTTAAGTGATGTTCCGTTGGAGTAGTCAAAGAATTGCACTCAACCATGACAAACCTATTTAACAGATCTCCAATATACTTCTTCTGAGAGAGGAATATAAAATTCTGATGTTTGGTTACTTCAATACCAAGATAATAGTGAACATAGCCCAAATCTATCATCTCTAAACCTTTCCTTAGTTCTTTCTTTATGGATGCAATGTAATTCTCATTGTTCCTTGTCATTAGAGGATCATCTACATACACCACAAGATATACAACTATTTTTCCAAATTTCTTGACAAACAAAGTTACATCATCAATATCATAGTGTTTGAAATTAAGTTTTAGAAGATGCTCAATCAATTTCTCGTACCAGGCTCACAGTTCTTGTTTGAGACCATACAAGGATTTGACAAGCTTGCATACTTTGTGTTCCTAAAATTTCACACAAATCCTATTGGTTGAGACATAAAAATATTCTCTTTCATATCTCCATTCAAGAAAGCAATATTTACATCCATTTGATGGATTTTCCAATTGTTTTGAGTTGAAAAGGAAAAGAGTGCCCAAATGGTAGCATATTTTGCTGTGGGGGAAAAAATTTCCTCATAATCGACCCCTTCCTTCCGTGAATTTTTTTTTTCCATGAGCCTAGATTTATGCTTGTCAAGTGAGCCATCTGATTTATACTTGTTTTTGAAGACCCACTTGTAGCCTATTAGTTTGGTTTCCAATGGGGGATCAACCAGTTTCCAAGTGCCATTCTTTATCAAAGAATGATATTCTTTCTAGATCTCTTATTTCCATTCATCTTGAAAAGTGACTTCTTTCAAGGAAGTTGGTTCGAAATATGTAGACACAATTAATTCACAATCATAAGAAACATCCATATCAACAGGTGAATCAAAATCATCTAAATCACCTCCATTTTGTCTGGTTGAGCTTCTTGTTCCTGTATTTCCAACCTCATCAAGAAGAACACTTTCAATTGCCTTTGTGAGCCATTTTGGAGGACCATTTTTAGATGGCCCGGGCTACTTAGTTGACTGAGATGGGGCTGAATCAAGATTTAGCCTCCCAATTATCTCAATCACATCACTAAAAGTGTCTTCTTGATCAGTGGTTGGAACTTCATGAGGGGGAGAGAGTGATTCAAAAGGACATTCCACAAATTGATCCAGTATAGGAATCCCCCTTCAAGATATGGGATCTCATTATCAAACTCTTGAAAAGTTTTTACATGATCGAATTTGTCCAAGTGATCAAGCTGTCACTCAAAAACATAGTCAGTCTTGGAAGATTCAAGAAAGATCACATCTCTAGATATTATAAAATTCTTATTTTCTTCATCATAGAGACAATATGCTTTGGAGGTATCTAAGCACCCCAAGAAGATACATTTGTTACTCCTTGCACCAATTTTGTTTCTATGTTCCTCAGGTATCAGGACATAATAGGTGGAACCAGAAACCCTGGGACGCCTCACCGAAGGAATGTGGCCATACCATATTTCATAGGGATTCTTATCTTTTCTGCTACACACTTTTTTATATCTGTTTTAATTGCTCTAGGTCGACAAAATCTATGGTGGCTACATTGGAAATCCCATCATATGTGACCTTGATCTTCTCATTGGTTAGGTTAGGAGTAGGTATAGCTATATATTAGTTTCCCTTGCACATTCATCTTGCACTCGTTTTTTGTACTCTTTCTCATTAGGGTAATTTTTAGGTCTAAAATGGGCCTCCTAAGGAAATTATAAAATAATAGTGGAAATAATAAAATAAGATTAGATTACATCATCAAATTTCAGAGGGAAAAAATAAAAACTACTTTTTCAACTTATCTCCCTATGGGTTAATTCATATTTCGAGCGGAAATAGTTGTTGGATGTATAATTTGATTCCTCATCGAAGGAGTATCCATGTTGCATACTTTCGATGGACCCTGCTACATGAAAAATGTGTTTGCAATCACATTTTTTCATGTATTTCTCATTTTTTGTATAACATAGTCCATCCAAATTATGCAACATGTGTTCTCTTTGGATGAAGAATTAAATTTTTCATCCAATGAGTAATCTCGCTAGAAATTTGAGTAAAACATTAGGGCGATAAGTTGAAAATACAAGTTGAAAAATTGGTTTTATTATTTTATTATTTTTTAATTTTTTACCCCAAAAATGGTGAATCATCCCCCATGGTTGACATCATCATATTGAATCCTATTGGTTCTTATAAAGTTTATTTTGGTTGTACATTTTTCTTAGGAGGCCCATGTTATACCTCAAAAGTTCTCTAATGTGTGTTTTCTAACTTTTGTCTTGCATTCTGTTTTTGGTTTAGCCTCCTTTTTGTTTTGTCTTTCTACTTTTGTCTCCTTGTTGTGTCTTGTCTTTTCCATTTTTTTTAGAAAAAAATTGCATGAAGGATGTTTCCCATGGCTCGAAAGACAATGTGGAAAAATAAAAAAAAGGGCTTTGTGACTCTCTAACATTTGGCTAACCTTTAGTCCTTCTTCTTCGTCTTGGTTACACCTTTTGGTCGATGATGTTGTGACGGAAAAAACGATCCTTGCGTAAGGAGAGCCTTGTGTCGAACCATGATATATTTTTCTATTCTGGAAACCCCATTGCTATACTTAGTTCTTTGGGTTTCAGTTTTTTCCATGCTTATCCAGTCAAGTAGAGAAGGACAAGGGGAAGATCTAAATGAGCAAACCAATATTAGAGGTATTATATATGCTTCTCTAAAGGAACAACCTCTTCTTCTCTCAATAAGTCAGGATTCATTTTCCAACCCATGAAATGAATAAGTGTCGATGCACAGTTCTATATAAAATAAATAAATAAAGGGTGAAAGAATAGAAAGGCTTCATGCGTAGGGAGGTGAAGCAAAAAACTCCGTCGGGGTACTGTCCAAGCTCGTTGGTAGAGGAGAATTTCTTGTGCTCCTAGAGTGAATCCATTGGGGTACTGTCTAGGCCTTCTGGTAGTGGAGAAACACCAGAGATGAAAAAATATAATCTGAATATCTGAAGCTTGTGAGCAACATTACCCTTCTCTTGATTCAAAACATTGTGATATAGTTGGCTTTATTATTGTTTTCAACAGAGGAAGGATGAAGGGGAGTATGTTTATAAATGAGCTAAGTGGGAATCTAAAGTAATTTGAATGATGAATCAATACTCGCTGAGGAACTACATTGTGCACGAAATATTTGACCAACGCAGATAAGCTAGAGTTCTACTAGTGTGTCGCCAAGTGTTATCGATGCAATGAACACCCTCCAAAATTTGTTCTACATTTGAATTTTTGAGCCTACTATGGATGTTACGATCGTTTGTTCCATAGTCACTTTATGATCAAGACAATGCCCATGCTATGTTCAAACTATGTCGACAGTCAGTGCACTTTTTCATTGACAATCTCTCACTTTCGGTGAGTTTTTCAAATTGTCTCTTTTGCGAGCGTTCACTTTTGCGAGTGCCACTTTCTTGTTTTCAATTGTTGCTTTCAATTTATTTCACCTTAATTAGTTTCTTTATCATGTTATGTTTTCTCTTGAATGTGTTGCTTTCATCGGCATTCACATATTGCAAGTTCTTCTCACACTTTTCTCTTAATATATAAAATGTTTCCTTTTGTCATGGGAAGTCTCGCTTATCATGTAAAGTGGATTTTTGGATTGTTTCAAAGGGTAAATTTTGTATTGATGAGTCCTTATAGTCATGCAAACATGTTTTACACTAGTTCCCAAATATTTATGCATTGTCGCACAAGTGTCATCACTTTCTTTGCAAAGTGTACCTTTTGTGTCACACTTGGAGAGGTATGTTGTATCACCGTCACATTGAGAACATCATTTTGTTCTTGTTTTTTGAGTGATAAATGTTATTTGAGTGTGTGATCATGATCTATTTTTGTCTCTGTTAACCTGAGCATCACTGGTCCCACACAGCCAAATCTGGAAAAGTGCCTTCCCAAGCAACTTGACCTCACTCAGCTCTCCTGAACTATGCATTGCGCAGACTCAGCCCTCAAGCCTTGAACTTTCCTTTTGGAACTGTGAACTGCACAGTCACAGTGCCCAACCTTGACCCTTGAGCTCCATAATTGTGCAATTTCTTCCCCCAGTCAGTCACAACTGCATTAGAGAACTTTTGAGGTCTAAAATGGGCCTCCTAAGAAAAATGTACAACTAAAATAAACTTTATAAGAACCAATAGTATTCAAGATGATGATTTCAACCATGGAGTGTCATTCACCATTTATGGGGTAAAAAAGTAAAAATATTAAAAAACAATAAAATAATAAAACTACTTTTTCAACTTGTATTTTCAACTGATCTCCCTAAGGTTTTACTCAGATTTCGATTGGAAGTACTTATTGGATGCAAAATTTGATTCCTTATCCAAGGAGTACCCATGTTGCATACTTTCGATGGAGCCTATAACATGAAAAATGAGAAATACATGAAAAATGTTGATTGCAATCAAGTTTTTCATGTATTTATCATTTTTCATGTAGCAAGGCCCATTGAAAGTATGCAACATTGGTACTCCTTGGACGAGGAATCAAATTTTGCATCAAATGAGTGTTCCCGCTTGAAATTTGAGTAAACCCATAGGGAGATGAGTTGAAAAAGTAGTTTTTTCCTGTTTCCCTCTAAATTTTGATGATGTAATCTAATCTTATTTTATCATTTCCACTATTATTTTTATAATTTCCTTAGGAGGTCCATTTTAGACCTAAAAATTCCCCTAATGGTGTACTGCGTAGTGTCAATATTCAAGCTTCCAGCCTGACACCTTGAGGTGTGAAACTGTGTAATCCATGAGATTTTCCTCCCTCCAAAACTACGCATTAGGCAACTTCAAGCATCAAGCTTGATCCCTTGAACTCCTTGACTATGCAATTACCCAAATTTTTCTCTTTTCAGAACTGTGTATTGGGAAACTCCAAGCCTCAAGCCTCAACCTTGAGCTCTTGAGCCCCTCAACTGCGCAGTCACATAGCCTGGCTTCTCAGGACTACACATTGGGCAACTTCAAGGCTCAAGCATCAAGCTTGACCTTTTGAGTCCCTCAAATGTGCAGTTCCTTAAGTCTATATTTCCAAAATTGTGCATTGGAAAACCTCAAACCTCAAGCCTGAAGCCCCAACCTTGAGCTCTTGAATCCCTTAATTGTGCAATCCTTTGACCCTGACCATCCTGAAATGCACATTGCGTAGTATCTAGCCTCAGTCCTGGATCTTGACTTATGGAGTTTTCGGACTAATGTCGGCTTGTCATGAGTGGTTTTCAATTGTAGGCATACGATCTTATCATGACAAGATGATGATGGAGGAAAAGGAGAAGAATACCATGCTAGAAGACACCTATGGAGCTGAAGAGATAAGACGATCATCAGGCGATAATATGAAGGGATACATGAATACAACAAAAGATCAAAAATCAAGACCACATTGAAGACTCCTTTCTTTCAATCTAGATGAAGGAGGAAGAATAAGAACACACATCATCTCTTGAGAATACTCAAAGATAGTAGCAAAAAGAATGTCTCGACATTTCCATGTCGTCATCCAGTCCATGTCATCAATGTCTTGTCATATCCTGTCAAAGTGTCATGTCATCATTGGCCACATCATTTGTGGATTATGTAATTTCAATGTATATGAAATGTAATGTAAAGTGGAAGACCAAGAGCCATGTATAGATTTTGAAAAGTCATGGAGTGAAAGAGTCATGCAGAAGTCAAATAGTCATGAGGGTAGTCCAAGAGTCATAAGGGAGGTGAATAGTCACCCCATTTGTTATATATACACCCTCATAGCTCATGTAAAAGGAATTTTCACCTTGGCTCCTCCTACCAGGAATTAGAGAGGAAGATAGTTATTTTGGAGGAGCAAGTGACTGCTCTAATGCTCCATTATTGGGGCCAGTGGTGTTCACTGTCTTGATGTATCTTGGAACTTTTACTTAATTCATAAGCTCGCTGAGCCAACACACTTTCATGTGTATGTCGTAAATGTTGTAAGACTATTATTTATGTTGATTTTTGGTAGCATCGGATGTGCTCTAGCCTCAAGAATTTGCAGGGAGGCTAGCACATATGCATTCTCCAAAACCCAGAAATCGTTTTTGGAAATTCCACTTGGAGGAAATTTAATAAAAACAATTGATTATTTTTAATGGATGCCTAAGTCTAAAATTAGGAAATTAGAATAATTAAAGGATGTTAATTAAATTGGGTGTGAATCTTCTAGAAAAAGATGAAGATTGAGTCAAGATGATTTGAGACATTTATTAGGATCTAATATGGGCCGTTGAAAGCTCAACGATAATATTATAAGAAGGAGCTCGATGGGAACTTGGAGGACACACTAGGAAAATACTCACTTGCCTAAGCAGATCGATTTTCTTACTCGCTGAAGTTCGGCAAGAGAAAATCGAATCAGAGGGTGAGTTGCAGGTGAGAGAGAGAGGGTATTAGCAGTAGTCGAGAATGCAGGAAACGACATGAAAATAAAATGTAGAAGAGGGACACATATCACCAACACAAAGGTAGTGACGTCGAAACTGCGCAAAGTGTGATGTAGTGGGACTAGCATGAGGGCAAAAGGTGATCTCAAGGCTAAAAAATTCACCGTGAAGCGTGAGAAATTTGTTTGTAAATTTATCTCAGTGATTCTTCTTCTATTCTGCTATCTGTATATTATACATGAGATTTTTACTGAAGAACAATAAAAGAAACCCTCATAAGCTACATCGATTTTCTCGCATTGGGTTTTTCCAGGTACAATTGTCCAAAAATAATTGTGTCAATGTGTTTATTGTTGTGCTAGTATTTTCCTTACATTTATTTTCCATAGTAATTGATTTGTGAAGACTGCAGTGTATGCATTTCGATATTTACCATAGATAACTGCAAATAATTTGTTTAAGTAATTTAAAAAATAGAATAAATATTATCAGTTGTTGTAGAAGGAATTGGGATTTCCGAATTTTCACACTTTGAATGTTTGTGATGCATGTTATTTTGATCTCTACTAAGGAAATTGAACTATTTCAGGTACTTATCTTGTTGAAGGTGTGTTGTATGTGTTTTAATAATCGTTGCTTATACGTGAACTATTTCGCTAGTTTTCCAATGATTCATTCATATGTATATGCTCTTGTGTCTTTTCTAGATTAGTACTAGTACTTATCTTCAAAAGGCACATTTTTCTTTCCCTTTCGGTAGAATAAATTTGATGCATCCACACCTGAACATCCATAAGGAATACTCACTTGCTAATCTGAAAGCACCAATACATTACTCTCTTTTTCTGAAATTTGTAGCCAAGGAAAATCTATAAGAATACATGGAAGTCGAGAATTGATTCCGGAAGGGATCCTAGACCAAACAGTGCAAAGTCTAATTGGGAATTTTCATTGGGGAGACCCCCTTGGTTGACGAAATTCCAACACCATCAAAAAATGGCACTAGAAGGAGGGCTAGATGACAAGCTGTGCTCGTTGAGTCTATTTTTAATCTCTTATTAGAAATGGCTCATCCCCAAATCATAATCATGAATTGTTTCTCCAACCTATCCCTTGGTAAAATTTTCAGCTTTGTGGAATAATTTGATTACTTATCACAGTTTAATTTTGATAGTGAGGGTGATATATCATTACTGATCATGCATCTTTTTTTCTTAAGTTATGTGATTACTATGAAATTTATTACGAATATGTGTCTTGTATTATTTTGTGTGTGACACTTGAAGCGAGTTAGTCGATGGTGTCATACTCTACCAATCGCTTCCATTCATTCTTTTGAACAAATCATCAAGGAGCTTCATTTATCATTTGATAGGTATGATTATCGGGATGTTCTTAAAAGAATCAATAAACTAAGAATGAAATATAATGAATCAATTGAGGAGTTTTCTAATCGATTCCTTCACCTTTGTTATGAATTTCCTGAAGAAGACACATATTGGGATTTATTGAAGAAAAAGTTTAAACATTTGGTTCATATCTCTTTACATGGTGAATATGAAGCCCTTGACTTTTTTTCTTCCCCAACTTTTGTAAATCATGAGACACCTCTAATTTTAGAGGAGGAACCTACTATTCATTTTGTTCCTTGTCCTTATTTTTTAGTTCTGATGTTGGTGCCTCCTCGCGATGATGAAGAAGCTGGAATATATGAAAATAAAATGGTCGATCTGTATGTTTAACCTTCATCCACTTCTCATGATCCAGATACGATGGAGGAAACCTTGAAATGCTTCATGGAGCGTCAGGTGAAGGTTAATACATCCACTCCTCAAGATTATGCTAACATTTTTAACCTCAATCCTGAATCTAGTTCCACTGAAAGTATTTTCTGTCATCCTCTATCATCTACATGCCATTACTCTTTGTATTATGATCTGGCTGATCAATCTGCTCCACCAAATAGTTCTTCGCACTCTTTTCATTTTCAAATGGTTGGTTCAAATTGCAATCATGTACAATAAATTACATAGGTAGAAAGTAGGAAAGTGAGGAAAATCTTGATCTCTCTTCCCTCTTTCAAAAGCCTCTGGGTCAAGATGATGCTCTTCCATTCTTGGATGATTTGCAATCCGGTAATCTCGGTAGTGAATAAAATGGAATCAATTTGTTTAGATATGTAGTCTTGAGCAACAATAATTATGATGATGATGGCTCTGTCAATGTATGCGATGATAGATTCCCAAGTGCACCAGTTTATCTTTCGATTTCTTGAGAAGATTTTGATTTGAAAGATTGGACCTAGAATCTAATCCAGGCAAAGAATATGATCTTATGGAAACTTCCTTTCTATCTCAATATACCTTGTGTTCTACTGTTTGCGATGCATCAACTTGTGATGAGGATACTCCATGCTCTTTAAGTTCATCATCAAATGAGTTAGCTTCTCGATTGACACAAGTTAGTGAGGTTATCTATGATGAAAAAGGAAACAATCAGATCATTGAGTATCCTTTCCATCTCGTATCATCTCTTGTTTTGCATGAATAAAACTCTTCAAATCAACTTTCTCATGAAATTTCTCTCATTCATACATTTCTAGAATTGCGATTAGAAGAATATTTCGACTTGAGTAATCTGGTTTTTGAAGTTGTAAAATTTGATCAAATCAGTGACAGAGATAGATTCCATCTGATTAATAGTGGTCTCATTGAAATCAATAAAACCAACTATCCTCACACCATGCATGATCTGATTCAATCTTTAGAATGCGATTTTATAATCCTTGAAATTTCTGGGACTTGTCAGAAATTTGAGGCACTTCAACTTCTGTTGATGGTTATGTCAGAATCTTATGATTCTGGTGAGATCCCCAAACTAAGTCAAATCTGGTTTTTCTCGCAATTTTTTTTTCTTTTTTTTTCGCATGGTTTCATTGGATGTAAATTCCTTCTTGAAATATGTGTGGTATTTCAGATATAAATTTTCGAACTTTCAAGATTCAATTTTTGATCAGATTCAAGATTCTGTTTTAGTTTATTCTTATTCAAGTCTCTTGTACTTAACTCGGGTTTGGAGTGTATATCTCTCATAGAACCATGTAACTGCAAAGTTGAAAATTTCAAAGACTATCTTTGGCTGAAGGAATCATGTCTATAAAATGCACTTTAGAATAGTTAGGTCTTGGTTTTTCTTGTGAGTGTTATATTGTTAATATTTTTCTTCATCACACTTGAAATCCTCTTGAGTACTAATGAATTCATGAGTTATTTGGTGGATCAAATTCTTCTTCATTCATTTTATCTTGACTAATTTGATGTGTTTTCTATACTGGCATTTCTTTTCCCTTCCTTCGACGATTATGATGCTAGTGAGGTGGGTAAACAATCACAAGGAAATGGTTTGTTACGTCCATCACATGAGGAAGATGATTCTATCATTCAAAGAATTTGCAAATCTGTTCAAATTGATCTTTCTTTGCTATCTATTAATTGAGAATATCATGCCATAATCGATTTATTTGATCGTCATGCTTGTTTTAGTAACTGCCATTGAACCTATCATTCTTCCACCAACATATCTGATGACAATTGTTATAAATCCTTTGATATTTATGGCTTATCATTGCACTATTTGGATACTTGTCAAGTAGTTGAGGCACTTCATCCTTCACTCATGGTTATGTTAGGCCTAAGACTATCTTCACAAATTGTATGATCAGATTCATTTTTTCTTACAAGTTTCTGATCATGATCCTACACTTTTAATTGAAAATTCATCTTTTCAAAGGTTTCAAGGGTATGAAGAGGAAGGTTTCGAATTTCATGATCCAATCATTGAATGGTTGGAGCAGGCTTACTTGGAAAGCTCCTTCACAAATAACATGTTTTGATCTTTTCTCATGCTTGCTAAGGTGGGAAGTACAGGTGAAGATACATTCACAAGAAGTGTCCAAGGTTTGTTTAATAATTGTTCTTATAAAAAAGGTAAGAATAAGAGTTGGTTAGAAGTAGTGGCTATGAAACATCTTTCCGTTGACATGAAAGACCATCAAATTTTTTTTCGCAAGTTATTCAAGCTCTTATCTTTTCTATTGCACACTGTTTATATCTGTTTTAATTACTCGTATCTTTGTGTATGCAATTCGGGAGAACCTAAGGTGCTTACATTGGAAATTCCATCATACGTAACCCTGACCTTCTAGTTGGTTAGGTTAGTAGTAGGTCTAGCTACATATTAGTTTCCCTTGCAAATTCATTCTGCACTCATTTTCTGTAGTCTTTCTTGTGTTTTCTAACTTTTGTCTTGAACTTTGTTTTTGGTTTAGCCTCCTTTCTTTTCGTCTTTCTAGTTTTGTCTTGTCTTTTTTGTTTTTCTTAAAAAAACTTCGCATGAAGGATGTTTCCCATTGCTCGAAAGACAATGTGGAAAAATAAAAAAGGGCTTTGTGACACTACAAAATCTGGCTAACCTTTAGTGTTTATTTGTCTTGGTTAGAACTTTTAGTCGATGATGTTCTGCGTAAAATACGATCTTTGCGTAAGGAGAGCCTTTTGTTGAACCATGATATCTTTGTCTATTATGGAAAAACACATTAGGGGAATTTGAGGTCTAAAATGGGCCTTCTAAGGAAATTATAAAATAAATAATGGAAATAATAAAACAATAATAGATTACATCATCAAATTTTAGAGGGAAAAACTAAAAAACTACTTTTTCAACTCATATTTTCAACCTATCTCTCTATGGGTTTGCTGAAATTTCCAGCAGGAACGCTCGTTGGATGAAAATTTGATTCTTCATCCAAAGAGTACCCATGTTGCATACTTTCAATGAACCTTGCTACAAAAAAAATGAAAAATACATGAAAAATGTGATTACAATCACGTTTTTTCATGTATTTCTCATTTTTCGTGTAGCAGGGTCCATCAAAAGTATGCAACATGGGTACTTCTTGGATGAGGAATTAAATTTTGCATCCAAGGAGTGCTACCGCACGAAATTTGAGTAAAACCCTAAGGAGCTAAGTTGAAAATACAAGTTCAAAAAATAGTTTTATTATTTTATTATTTTTTAATCTTTTTACCTTTTTACCCCAAAAATGGTGAATCATCCCCCATGGTTGACATAATCATATTGAATCCTATTGGTTCTTATAAATTTTATTTTAGTTGTGCATTTTTCTTTGGAGGCTCATTTTAGACCTCAAAAGTTCTCTAATGATATCTATACTTAGTTGTTTATGTCACAGTGTTTTCCACACTTATCTAGTCATGTAGAGAAGGACAAGGGGAAAATATAAACGAGCAAACCAATATCATAGGTCTTATATATGCTTATTTGAAGGAACAACCTCTTATGCTCTCAATAAGTTGGGATCCCTTTTTTTCCCCATGAAATGAATAAGTTCCAATGCACAATCCTATATAAAATAAATAAATAAAGGGTGAAAGAAGAGAAAGACTTCCTGCACATGGAGGTGAAGCAAGAAAATCTGTCAGGGTAATGTCCAGGCTCCCTGGAAGCAAAGCAGTGTTTGTGTTCCTGGAGTGACTCCCCCAGGGTACTGTCTAGGCTTGATGGCAGTGGAGCAACACTAGAGATGAAAAAATATACTCTGAATATCTTAAGCTCGCGAGTAACATTACCCTTCTCCTGATTCGAAAGATTATGATATAGCTGGCTTTATTATTGTGTTCAACCGAGGAAGGATGAAGGGGACTATGCTTATTCATAGGTTAAGCCAAAGTAATCTGAATGATGAATCAATAGTTCTTGAGGAACTAGACCCTGCATTGAATATTTGGCCAAGGCAGAGAAGTTTGAGTTCTACCAGTGTGTCACCAAGTGTTGTCGTTGCGATGAACACCCTCCAAAATTTTGTCTACATTTGAATTTTGGAGCCTTTTTTGGATCTTACGATCGTTTATTCCATTGTCACTTTATGGTCAATCGATCAGTGTTGAATTCACTGGCATACCCATTTTCAGTTCGTAGCATGTTCATGAGCGCATTCCTTTTCGCGAGCTTCAACAAGCATAATGCACTCCATCAAGATAGTTCCCATGCAATGTTCAACCTATGTCAACAGTTAGTGCACACTTTCATTGACAGTCTCTCACTTTCGATGAGCTTTTCAATGTGTTGCTTTTGCGCGCCTTTGCTTTCGCGAGTATCGCTTTCATTTTTTTTACTGTTGCTTTTGCTTGATTTCACCTTAATAGTTTTGTTTTCATGTTATCTCAACTCTGGCATGTTTCTCTTTCACCATTGTTCGCATGTCACAAGTGTCACTCACACTTTTCTCTTCATATAAAGAATGTCTTCTTTTGTCATGGGAAGTCCCACTTATCGTGTAAAGTGGAGTTTTGGCTTGTTTCAAAGAGTAACTTTGGTATTGAGGAGTCCTTCTAGTCATGCAAACATGTTTTACACTCATTCCAAAATATTTACGCATTTTCGCACAAGTGTCATCACTTTAGTCGCAAAGTGTAACTTTTGTGTCACACTTGGAGAGGTATATTGTATCATCGTCACATTGAGGACATCATATTGTTTTTGTTTTCTAAGTGATCATTTTTGTTTCAGTGTGTGATCATGATCTAGTTTTGTCTCTATTCACCTAAGCTTCACTGATCCCACTCTTAGCAAAATCCGGAAAATTAACTTCCCAAGCAACTCAAACTCACTCACTCAACTCAACTTTGAGATAAATAGCAGAGTTACTCATGTTTGCAGATTATAGAAAGCTCTAAATGGCTTGAATCAAGCTCCTAGGGATTGGTATGCAAGGATGGATTCATATCTATTAAGGATTGGCATTAGGGGAGTTTTGACGTCTAAAATGGGACTCCTAAGGAAATTATAAAATAATAGTGGAAATAATAAAATAATATTTGATTACATCATCAAATTTTAGAGGGAAAAGGGAAAAAACTACTTTTTCAACTCATATTTTCAACTTATCTCCGAAATTTTTTACTCAAATTTTGAGCGGGAGTACTCATTGGATGCAAAATTTAATTTCTCATCTAAGAAGTACCCATGTTTCATACTTTTGATAGGTCCTACTATACACAAAATGAGAAATACATGAAAAACATGATTGCAATCACATTTTTTTATGTATTCTCATTTTTTGTGTAGCAGGGTCCATCAAAAGTATGCAACATGGGTACTCCTTGGATGAGGAATTAAATTTTCCATCCAACGAGTACTCTTGCTCGAAATTTGAGTAAACAATTTGGGAGATAAGTTGAAAATACTAGTTGAAAAGTAGTTTTATTATTTTATTATTTTTTAATCTTTTTACCCTTTTCCTTAAAAAATGGTGAATCATCCCCAATGATTGAAATCATCATCTTGAATCCTATTGGTTATTAAAAATATTATTTTTTTTGTACATTTTTCTTAGGAGGCCCATTTTAGATCTCAAAATTCCCCTAATGGTTAATCAAAAGTTTTACCAATGGAAATATCTACATCAAGGTAATGAATAATGAACCAATTATTACAATTTTATATGTGGATGATTTATTTATCATAGGTGTGGTGCGCAAAACCCTAAAATGTAAGAAGTTGTTGGCAAAAAATTTTGAAATGAAATATTTGGTACTCATGCATTACTACTTGGGCTTGGAAGTTTGGTAGAAACCCGATGAGATATATCTTGGTCAAGGAAAGTACATTATCAAGATGTCGCAAAAGTTAGGTATGATGTGATCCAATACTATGACTACTCACATGATTAAAAATCTTAAGAAGTTGAGAGGCTCCAACTCTAGTCTCATTGATCCTACAAGCTATCATAAGTTGGTGGGCTCTTTGATGTACTTGGTAAATACTAGACTTGATATATGATTTGTTGTAAATGTTCTTAGTCACTTTCAGTTGGAACCTTGTCATGACCATTGGATAGTTTCCACGCATATCTTGAGATAAATACGTCGTACAATTCATCACTACCTAAAGTATGATAGTGTTGTCGCTGCGATGAAGACCCTCCAAATTATTTTCTACATTTGAATTCTGGAGTGTATTGTGGATCTTACGATCGTTTGTTCCATAATCACTTTATGGTTAATCAATAAGTGTCGAAGTCACTTGCACAAACATGTTCAGTCCGTAGCATGTTCATGAGTGCATTCCTTTTCGTAAGCTTGAACAAGCATAGCGCAATCCATCAAGACAATGCCCATGCAAGACAATGTTGATTTTTGGGTAGCATCGGATGTGATCTAGCTCCGAAATTTTGTGGAGGGCCTAGAGCACATGAGATCACCAAGACCCATAAATAGTTTGGAGAAATTCCACCAGGAGTGAAAGTTATTCAAATAATTAATTATTTTAAACAGAGCTTAAGTTAAAACTTAGGGAATTTAAATAATTAATGTAAATTAATTTAAACATGTGGGTGAGAAGCTTCTAAGTGTCGAGGATCAAGCTTAATTTAATCTTAGCTGTTGATTAAGGATTAGATCACAGACATTGATTTATCAACATGAAAAGTATAAAGGATTTAGGGTCAGTTGGAGAACACACATAATGAATCTAAAGTTAGAATTCTTCTGACGAAGCAGTGCTTGAATGAAGATAATATATGAATAATTTAGTTGTAGCAAGGGGCAGAAGAAGTTATTTGTCAGAGAACCAAGAGTACATAGCAAAGCAAGGGCAACAGAGACAAAAAAGGAAGCATCATGACCACTAGGAGAGGTGACACAATCCCCAGAGAGGGTGACATAGGCCCACAAAGGAATCATGCAGGGGCAGTGCAGAGCATCCGAGAGATGGTCCAGATTTAGATGAAGATCTGGGTTTTTGAGCCGGGAGGGCTGAAACTTGATTTTTTGAGAGGAAAATAAGCACAGAGAAGAGGTGACGCAGTCCTCAGCCAGAATGACGTAGAACTACACATCTACTATGCATAGTCAGTGCAGAGGTAGCTAGGGTTTCACCAGTTTCTGATCTGGATATGTTGAGACTTGCAGTGTGAGGTAAAACTCACTATTTTATCTGTTTGCCGAGGATTTTTCTCTGTTGCTTGAGACGAATTTTAGCACCCTAGTTATACTCAGAATACTACTGCTTAATAATACAAACCCTCAGATCTGCTACACTGGTTTTCCCACATTGGGTTTTTCCGAAAACAATTATCCAAAAATAAGTGTGTCCTTTATATAGTTGTCTCATTTATATTTTAGTTCTTGATTTGTATATTGTTGTAGGTTGCAGTGTATTTACATTAATATTTTTACTGGAGTATTTTGAAAAGTAACTCGTTAATATAAACACAAGTAGATAATGTAAATCAATTTTTTCTGCAGTGGGATTTTTGGTATAGATTCTGATTTTTTTACATGGTATTAGATCAATTGCAGATCAAGAAGGATTGAAGCCATCAACAAAAGGATAGATAAGAATTTGTTCTAGGAAAGCAGCTGTCTCGAGTGAAAATGCTGAACCAGAAAGGCAGAGGAAGGGTGACGCAGTCAGCAGAGGGGCTCACAAAGAGCCTGCGTCAGCTTTCTAAGGTGACGTTGTAGCTTCAGAAGGAAACACAGTGGTTGCTGGGCTAGCGTAGATGCCATTGAGCCTCAGATTATCCGGTTTCCATGGCTAGAAGAGTTGTACAACTTCTATCTGGAGTTACTGGTGGGGCATTGTTTTTGTTGGTGCAGAAAAATGCCTACTGGGGCAGAAGAAAAGTAGAGGGAAGTAGTTCCTCAGAAGATTTGTTGCCAAGAAATCTAGATCTAGTGCTGAGCATCAGCAAAGCAAGATCAGAGAGGAGTGTTTCGACATCTTTTGGCAGAAGGATTTCCGAGAAGGAAATCTAATCTCAGAGGAAGCTTCTTCCTTAGAGGGTTTCATTAGGGGAATTTTGAGGTCTAAAATGTGTCTCTTAAGGAAATTATAAAATAATAGTGGAAATAATAAAATAAGATTTGATTACCTCATAAATTTTTAGAGGGAAAAAATAAAAAACTACTTTTTCAACTCGTATTTTCAACTTATCTCCCAAATTTTTTACTCAAATTTTGAGCGAGAGTACTTGTTTGATGCGAAATTTAATTTCTCTTATAAGGAGTACCCATGTTGCATAATTTTGGTGGACCCTGCTATGAGAAAAATGAGGAATACATGAAAAGACGTGATTGCAATCACACTTCTCATGTATTTCTCATTTTTTGTGTAGCAGGGTCCATCGAAAGTATGCAACATGGGTACTCATTGGATGATGAATTAAATTTTTCATCCAACGTGTACTCACGCTTGAAATTTGAGTAAAAAATTTGGGTGATAAGTTGAAAATAAGAGTTGAAAAAGTAGTTTTATTATTTTATTATTTTTTAATCCTTTTACCTTTTTACCTAAAAAATGGTAAATCATCCCTCATGGTTGACGTCATCATCTTGAATCCTATTGGTTCTTATAAAGTTTATTTTGGTTGTACATTTTTCTTAGGAGGCTCATTTTAGACCTCAAAATTCCCCTAATGCTAGTGCCAGGAAATCCATAACTGAGTTTTTCTAGGGCGGCAACAGAAGAAGGAGAAAGGAACCGATTCGTCACTTAGTTGAGCAAAGATGGCCATGAATGGACTGAGGGATCAGGATAGGTTGGATGGAGCATCCAACTTTGTCATCTCAAAGGGTAGGATCTTGACAGTTTTGGATGAACATCACATCAAGGATCATGCCTTGAACACTATTGTTGTTCTGGTTGATGTTGATCCTCTCAAGAAGTAAGAGGAAGATCAGGAAAAAAAAAATGCATGATCATGGAAAGAGTCAAGGATCATGTGATCCCACATATTTTTGAGAAGAACACAACAAGAGAAATGTTGAAGGCCTTGACCACTATGTACTGGGGATCTTCCGGTCAGTAGAATATGTTGCTTGAGAATCGACTGAGATTATTTCAGATGTAGAAAGGAGAAGAGATTGACTCCTTCCTTAGTAGATTGCAAGGGATCCGAGATCAGCTAGCTTCCGTAGGGGATACACCAGATGTTGGGCTTATGGTTAGGACTACCTTGAATTCAATCACTGAAGGTTGGGAGACCTTTGTCCAAGGAATTTTGGGCAGGGCATATCTTCCAAGTTGGGAAGAGATGTGGGCAGCTCTTCGACAAGAAGAGCTCAGACGGTGGACTTGTCGAAAAGTGTAACTACGATTGGTCTTCATATTGACTATGTAATTATGTATTTATGTAAAATAGAAGACACATATAATAAAATGTATTTTTTTTATGCTTGCTTCAAGGGTTTCATGAGAAAGGTTTTATTATAGGTCAATAGATTTCTTCTTGATGTCTATTAGGCTGTGTCTTCTAGTTATAAATATAATTAAGGGTCATAAATATGAAGGGTCTAGTCATCTAAAATTCTCCAAGACCTTGTCATGATACTGTGAATAAATAACTCCTGAATGATGCTAAAAAATACCCTCATTAACGCTGGATTATATGCTCTCCATGTTGGCCTATATATTATTATGAATTCGACCTACTTGGTGGATGATAGGTCGGCCTAAAGAAAATATATGTGCACTATATATACCACAGATCCTACAGCTCATTTGGACACAAATAAACATTGATCTCTTTGAAGTATTACAGTGGTTAAATGAGGATTTAAGATCAGAAAGACTACGGATACATTAGTGATCTATGGGGATTTCAAGAAGGACATAAGTGCAGTATAAAAGATGCATAATTGTGGACATATCTATGATTGCAACAACATAATAAATTCTGGGTTAAATGCAAGTTTAAGCAGTGGGTGCGGATCTATTTTGTAAAGCATCCTGAAGCAAAAGATGTGCGTATTAGTATAAAGGAGTTGCGGTCAAGTCTGAACTTAAGTGCGGACCTCAGATTAGTATAACAATACATATTAAGGATGAAAAAGAAGTGTGGATATCACAATGTTAAAGTGAGAGAATAGAAGGAAGGTAAATCTAAAATTTACCTTCCTATCTTCAGTACATAATGAGGAAAGCAATATATGTCAAGTGAACATGAAAAAAGAAGAAGTATGTTGATAACTAAAGACTAAATCAAGGAAGATATAATTAGAGACCAATTTCTCTAGTGGTGGTGCAGGTCAATGCAATTTGGTGCAGAAGAGAAGGATCACAGTTGTGAGCATACAAAGAAGCATTGGAAAGGTCTTGGAGGCATTCCTAGGTCAAGGGTCTGAGTCTTGGTCATGGTACTTATCATTTGAAGATCTATAAGAATAATTCCTTACAGGTTTTCCTCTCCAAGAGGGAGAGGTTTTTCCATGGCTCTAGGAGCCTAATTTTGTGTCTCCTGTATTTTGATAATTGACTTGATGAAAGACTAAATAAGCTAAACAAGAGAAGACATAAGTAAATCAAGTAAGCTCACAAGTAATTATCAAGAAGAGAATTTGAATGAATCACCAACCCTCTAAATTATTAACACGATATCTGAGATAAAGTGTTGAATACAAGGGCTACTTGATAAGAAGACACTCCAAGAAGAAAATATAAAAGTTTGGGTGAAAAGTCAAATCAATTTGCAAGGAAGAATCTCAATCTATTTTCAAGAAATATCTTCATCTCATTCAAAGGATCGACTCATCAAGAAAATAATATTTTCCATCAAAGATTTATATTCAAAAACAGTGTTGGAAGAAACATCATCTTTTGAAGATATCCTTTATCATCAAGGATCCAAGAACACCTACATTGGAGATTTCAATCTTAGAAGAAGCTCCTAACTTCATCTTCATCATCATAAAGGATGCTACAGCTCACTCTACTAAATTAAGTATCTATGACCTTACTTAAATTTGTCAGGATGACTTATTGTAAAGAGAGCAACAAATTGGTTGGGTCATCAAACTTTACTACATGGAAGAAAAGGAAAATTTGAATTTAATTAAAGACAAAGTTATGGATTACATCGAAGGATCTACAATTCAACCCTCAAAAGAATATTCTCCAACTTATGCCAAGTACATGAAAGGAGAAATCAGAGCCCAGAGGATTCTCATAGAATCCATTAAGGACTCACTCATTCCCTATATATGAAAACTAAAGTCTGCTAAAGAAATATATGAGAAACTAGTCGAGCTATTCTCTTCAAGTACTGTAGGAGAATCAATCTCTCTGAGACAATAACTATAAAAAATGAAACTTCCAAGAGAATAAGGAATCACTTCATACTTTATGAGGATTTCTGAAATAAGAGACCAACTGCAAGAACTGGGAGAAGTAATGTCTGACACTGAGATGACTACGGTGGTGCTGAATGCTCGACTAGAAGAATGGGGAAACTTCACTTCAAGTTTATACGGGAAGAAAGAAGAAACACCATTCCATGCTTTATGGTCTCTATGTAAAATAGAGGAAATAAGATTAAAATCCAAAGCTGATACATGATCAATTGAAGGTAATCAAGCCTTTGCACCCATATCCAGGAAGAAAGGAAGATTCATAAAATTTGGTCCTCAGAATAAAAGAATAAATATGGACAAAGTACGATGCTTTGGATGTAATGAACTTGGGCATTATAAAAGATATTGTTCTAAATCTGGAAAGGACAAGAGGAAAAAGGAAGAAGGCCATGTCACAGATATAAGGGAATAACATGATGCAAAGAAATCTAAGAAAGAAGATTTGAGGGATATCTATTTTGATTGAAATCATCTTCTTCTTTAAGTTATTTCTATTGATTAGTATGATAGGAAACAATGTATGTTAATAGCATCATGATAGAAGCATGGTAGGACCTCTGGGTGAATCAGCTCCTAGAAAACCTCATTGATAACAATACGAATGGAAGGCAATCATCAAGGTCAAGGGTCATCATGGAAACATGTGCTGACATTTTCTAATGGAATTCTTTATGAAATTATTGATTAGAAAGAAAGCAGCAAGGTTTCATCAAAGAATTCTATGCTACAAAATTTTGGGATTAGTACGAGATGACGTATTGATAAAGAAGGTCAAGGGAATGAAGCTCTTCATTCTAGTAAGATTGCTACAGGATGACTCAAAGAAAAAGGTATGAGGTATATATCTTTATATGTTGACACTGGATGCTGTGTAGTCATGTCATATGGTTGCAGGTAATAAACTTTAGAAGTATGATCTATGACGATGCACAGAAAGATGATATCAACATAATATATCCTCATATGGAATATGAGGTGGTTGTATATGAACAAGGAACTGAAAATTGGAAGTTCTTGGGAATGAAGATGTGTAGAAAGGAAGAGATCATGAAGTGAAACCATGTCAAGAGGCAGTTATCATCCGGAAGCCAAGAGGATGTGACTGGAATTTATCTTGGGAAGATATGTAGACTCTCATAGACATTTGGTAAAGAAGAAGACCCTTGACAAGGCATATCATTAGGAGATTTGTCAATCTGAATAGAGGATGTCGATGCCTACAGGAAGATGTCATGGTGAAAGATCATCACTAAGGTAACTTTTGATTTAAAAGTTCATATGTATATGTTTATCTGGATGAATTTATTTAGGGTTTCCAATCATGTGAAAGGATATAATATCCTTGGAGATGGTTCGAAGTAAAGCATCATGGCGTAAAGGTGGACCATATGAGAAATTCTGATGAATCACCTTCTGGTAGATGACATGACTCATGGATGAAAGTGATGGATTATATGTTCTCTATGAAACTAAAGTTGAAGATTACTCAATATCGAAATCCATGACATCGAGGGTAGGAATTCTTCATGAGAAGTTGGGTGTCTCACCATTGCTGCTGCAGGTCCCTGGTTAAGAGGGAGTCTGGTGATAAGTTTCTTACTTAGAAGAAAATTGGTAATTCCTAAGAATGAGCATAGGTACAATCCTTGTATAGGAATGAGTACATTCCCTTATGGAATAGGTCCTCCCTGGCCAAAGAGGGAGAGATGGACACATCATTTTGGTCTTCAATTGGGAAGACATAATGGAGGATTGGGTAATCATATGACATTCAATAATATTTGAGAATGTGATAGGGAATTCAAGATAACGGTAGTCGTGGACTGATATTCTTTGAGGGCTAGCTACCCAAGAGAAGAATAGTCCAAGAAGGTCATACTTTGTGAACACCTGGGTGGAGTATGTACCTTGGAGAGACAATGAATATGGTGTCTATAAGTCATGTGTCTTGCCAACATTGTAGCCCATTATCTCATTGAGAGATGAGGCTGTTAGTCAAGGCCTTGCATTAGGACAATGCTGGTTGATATGATGCTATACAAATGCGATTACCAATCCAATTCTTCTTATGCAATTCTTCAGTTTGAAAGTGACCATGTACCTATATGAATACCTCCCTAGTTAAGAGGGATTGTTGAAAAGTGTAACTAGGATCAGTCTTCATATTGACTATGTAATTATGTATTTATGTAAAATAGAAGACAAAGATAATAAAATGTATTTTTTTATTCTTGCTTCTTGGGTTTCATGGACAAGGTTTTATTATAGGTCAATAAACTTCTTCTTGATGTCTATTAGGTTGTGTCTTCTAGTTATAAATATAATTAAAGTTCATAAATATGAAGAGTCTAGGATATAAAATGCTCCAAGACCTTGTCATGATACCATGAAGAAGTAACACCTGAATGATGCTCAAAGATACCCTCATTAACGTTGGATTAGATGCTCTCCATGTCGACCTATATATTGTGATGAAGGCGACCTACTTACTGGATGATTTGTCGGCTTAAAGACAAGATATGTGCATTATACATACCTCAGATCCCGCGGCTCATTTGGAAACCAATCAATACAAATATATCTGAAGTATTACAACAATTAAATGTAGATTCAAAATCAGAAAGACTGCGGATACATTAGTGATGTGTGCGGATTTTAAGAAGTACATAAGTGCGGGCTAAAAGATACATAATTGTGGACATATATGTGATTGCAATAGCGTAATAAATTCTAGGTTAAATGTGAGTTGAATTAGTGGGTGTGGATTTGTTTTGTAAATTATCCTGAAGCAAAAGAAGTGCAGATTAGTATAAAGGAGTCGTGGTCAAGTCTGAACTTACGTGTGGACCTCAGATCAGTATAACAGTGTGGATTGAGGATGAAAAAGGAGTGTAGATATCACAACATGAAAGTGAGAGAATAGAAGGCAGGTAAATCTGATATTTAGCTTTCTATCTTCAGTACATAAAAAGGAAAGCAATATATCTCAAGTGAACATGAAACAAGAAGAATAAGTATGTTGATAACCGAAGACTAAATCAAGGACGATATAATTAGAGACCAAGTTCTCTAGTGGTGGTGCAGGTCAGTGCAAGTTGGTGTAGAAGAGAAGGATCAACATTGTGAGCATACAGAGAAGCATTGACAATGCCTTGGAGGCATTCCTAGGTCAAGGGTCTGACTCTTGGTCATGGTACTTGTCATTGAAGATCTATAAGAAGAATTCCTTATGGTTTTCCTCTCCAAGAGGGAGGTTTTTCCCTGGATCTAGAAGCCTAATTTTGTGTCTCATGTATTTTGATAATTGAATTTATGAAAGAATAAATGAGCTAAAGAAGAGAATACATAAGTAACTCAAGTAAGCTCACAAGTAATTATGAAGAAGAGAATTTGAATTAAATCACTAGCCCTCTAAATTCTCAACATGACCAAGGCAGGAAGCAGCAGTAGAGGGATCACAGTAAAGAAGGATGAAGAGGAAGATGCGAATCTCACATGTAAGGGATAACAAGGGAATCATAGAAGGAAAAAGAAGGAACCCTTGAAGGTTAGATGCTTCAGATGTGGGGAACTAGGAAATTTTTCCATGTAGTGCCTTATGAAGAAGAAGGGTAAGGAAGAATATGACTCGAAGGTTTCTCCAACTTAGGCTGATGAGGATGATGATGATGGATGCACCATGAGTGATCATGCACCTAATAAGTGGGGAAATATGGAGATGTAGATCAGCTACATGAAGGGGGCAAGATACTTGAGGTACCTAAAGTATTGGATCACATACAACTACGAGAGCCCTTAATGACAGTAGCAGAATGGCAGATGTCAGTTGATGCAAGGGATGATGGAGGAATAATGGAAGAGCTAGAGTGCCAAAGTTTGAATCAGTGTAGAGCAGAGGCAACAACAATGTAGAAGCAATAATTCAGTGCACAATGGTGCAACACAGTGCAGAGTAGTGTTTACGCAGTGCATAGCAGAAACAACACAGTGGCATCAGAGGGTCAGTGTAGACTAGAAGTAGAGGTATTTCCAGCATCGAGGAGTATTCAAACTGAACAATATGTCAATTTTGGGAGGTTTTTCAGTTGCTTAATTCTCAGCAACTGAGTTGCAGTGCAAAAGTTAGCAGTGGCAGTGCTATGGGAAGCATGATGCAAAACTTTGAGAGGGAGATGTAGTACAAATGTAGCAGCGACAGTGGCAACAACACAGATAGCTGTCACCGCAGTGGATGAAGGGTAGCAGTCCGAGCATCATCAACGCAGAGGACTGATGCTGTGGATCGAGGTTATGCTTTTGGTGAAGAAGTATTGCTATAGCACATTCCTTGCTAAGAGGGAGTGTTGATTTTTGGCTAGCATCAGATGTACTCTAGATTCAAAATTTTGTGGATGGGCTAGAACACATGATATCTCCAAGACCTTGCAATAGTTTGGATAAATTCCACACGAAGTGAAAGATATTCAAATAATTAATTATTTTAAATGGAGCCTAAGTTAAAACTTAGGGAATTTAAATAATTAAAGTGAATTAATTTAAACATGTGGGTGAGAAGCTTCTAAGTGATGAGGATCAAGTCTAATTTAATCTTAGCCATTGATTAAGGATTAGATCATGACCATTGATTCTCAATAGGAAAAGTATAAAGGAAGGTTTGAGGGTCATTTGGAGAACAACCACAATTAATCTAAAGATCGAATTCTTTTGACGAAGCTGTGTTGGGACAAAGATAAGATCTGAGTGATTCAGTTGCAGCGAGGGACAAAAGTAGTTATTGGTCAGAGGACTAAGAGTACATAGTAGAGAAATGGTAGTAGAGACAATAGAGGAAGCAGCGCAACCACCAGGAGAGGTGATATAGTCCCTAGAGAGGGTGACGTAGACCCACGCAGGGCTCACGCAGGGGCAACACAGAGCATTCGAGAGACAATCCAGATTTAGTTGAAGATCAGGGTTTATGAGATGAGAGGGATGAAACTTGATTTTATGAGAGGCATATCAATGCAGATAAGGGGTAATGTAGTCCTCAACCATACCCACGTAGACCTACGCATCTATTGTGCAGAGGCAGTTGGTGTTTCACCAGTATCTGATATGGATCAGTCGAGACTTGAAATGTGAGGTAAAACTCACTATTTTATCTGTATTTCGAGGATTTTTCTCTGTTGGGTGAGCCAAATTTTGGCACCCTAGTTGTACCTAGAAAGTTGTTGCTTACTAATACAAACCTTTAGATTTTCTACAACAGTTTTCCCACATTGGGTTTTTTCGATAATAATTATCCAAAAATAAGTGTGTCCTTTGTATGGTTGTCTCATTTTTTTTCTTTTTTTTTCTTTTTTTTCAGTTCTTGATTTGTATATTGGTGTAGGTTGAATTGTATTTACATTAATATTTTTACTGAAGTATTCATAAAAATAAATTTTTAATATAAACACAAGTAGATAATGTAAATAAGTTTTTTTTTTTTTTTTTTGCAGTAGGATTCCTTTTTTATATTCATAAATTTTCACATACAGTCAATGCGCGCTTTCATTAAAAGTATCTCACTTTCGGTGAGTTTTTCAATTGTCGTTTTTGAGCACCTTCGCTTTCGCGAGTGTCACTTTCATGTTTTGGATTTTTTATTTCTCTTGATTTCAACTTAATTGGTGTCATTCTCATGTTATCTTTTCTCAAGCATTTTTCACTTTCATCATCGTTCGCATATTGCAAGTGTCACTCGCACTTTTATCTTCATATAGAAAATGTTGTATTTTGGCATGGGAAGTCTCGCTTATTGTGTAAAGTGAAGTTTTGAATTGTGTTAAAGGGTAACTTTGGTATTGATGAGTCCTTCTAGTCATGAAAACATATTTTACACCCATTTGCAAATATTTATGCACTATTACACAAGTTTTGTCACTTTCGTCGCAAAGTGTACCTTTTGTGTCGCACTTGGAGAGGTATGTTGTATCCCTGTCACATTAAAGACATCATGTTGTTCTTTTTTTTTCTGAGTTATCAATGATGTTTGAGTGTGTGATCATGATACAGTTTTTTCTTTGTTCACCTGAGCTTCAATGATCCCACACTTAGCCAAAACTAGAAAATTTCCTTCCCAAGCAACTTGACCTCACTCAGCTCTCTTGAAATGTGTATTGTGTAATCTCAAACCTCAAGCCCCAAAATTCCCTCTTGGAACTGCAAATTGCATAGTCACAGTTCCAAGCCTTGATCCTTGAGCTCTAGAACTGCATAATTTCTGCCCCCAGTCAGTCACAACTATGCATTGTGTAGTGTCAAGCCTCAAGCTTCCAGCCTGACACGTTGAGCTATGAAACTACGCAATCCATGGGATTTTCCTCCCTCCAGAATTTTGCATTGGGAAAATTCAAGAATCAAGCCTCAAGCTTGAGCCCTTGAACTCCTCAAATTCGTAGTCTCCTAGCTTGTTATCGTGCTAGAGCTATGCATTGGGAAACTCCAAGCCTCAAGCCTCAACCTTGAGCTCTTCAGCCCCTCAACTGCGCATTCACCTAGCCTAGCCTCTCAAAAATACGCATTGGGAAACTTCAAGGATCAAGCCTTAATATTGACCTTCTGAGTCCCTCAAATATGCAGCTCCTTAAGTCCCACCTTCCATAACTATGCATTGGGAAACCTCAAGCCTCAAGCCCCGACCTTGAGCTCATGAACCTCTCAATTATGCAATCCTTTGACCCTGGCCATCTTGAGCTATGCATTCCACAATGTCAAGCTTTAGTCATGGACCTTGGCCTTTGAACTATATAATCCTTGATTTAATCACTCAATTAGTCACTTGGTTCCATCCCTAACAAGTGATTTAATGAAACATATTAGATTAGGATTTTTCGGGCTGATGTTGGCGTGTCATGAGTGCTTTTCTGTTGTAGGTAGTATATCTTATCATGACAGGATGATGATGAAGGTAAATGAAAAGGATACCATGCTAGAAGACACCTATGGAGCTGAAGATAAGATTCTCATCAGGCGAGAAGATGAAGTAACACTGGAGTACAACAAAAGATAAAAATCAAGACTAAATTGAAGACTCCTTTCTTTCTAGCCAAATGAAGGAGGAAGAAGAAGAACATGCACCATCTCTCAAGAGAACTCAAAGATAACATATAAAAGAATGGCTTGACATTGCCATGTTTTCATGTAGTCCATGTCATAAATGTCTTGTCATATCTTTCCAAAGTGTCATGTCATCACTGGCCACATCATTTGTGGATTATGTAATTTCAATGTATATTAAATGTAATGTAAAGTGGAAGCCCAAGAGCCATGTACAAAATGTGAAAAGTCACGAAGGAGTCAAATAGTCATGGAGAAGTTAAACAGTCATGAGGGTAGTCCAAGAGTCATAAGGGAGGTTAACGGTCACCCAATTTGTTATATATACACCCTCATAGCTCATGTAAAAGGAATTTTCACCTTGGCTCCTCCCATCAAGCATTTTTTTTTTTTAAAGAAAAATCGTAATTTTATTAATGAAAAAAAAATGCATGTTGCATGTGCTAGTAATTGTCAATCAAGACAGACTATGAAGTTGCAAGTAAATCTATAGTACACGGGGAGAAAAATTAAGTTTTTCTCCCTTTCTTCTTTTCAACCTTACACCAAGCACCTTGTGTTGGCATGGCCGAGATAAGGGCGAGCTGTGTATCATCAGTAATTCATCCATTGTCCTTATCTGAATTTGAGGTGTCTGAGTTGTGTTGTCTTTTATTCCCCCGTGTCCGGTGCCCCAAAGTCCTTTGCCGGCTGAACCATGGAGGTTATGTCGAAAGGGTCTTGCATCTCTTGTTATTTTCTCTGTAGTTCCATGGTTGTCTGTTTGTTCTCATTTGGTTTGAGGACTTCCTCTTCGTCATTTTTCCCCTGATCTGGTTCATTTGAGGGAAATTTCCATCCTTTTGGAGTCTTCCTCGTCTTCTTATTTTTTCTATTATCTCTTTTTGCTTCCGGGCATGTATTTTGTAGATGATCGATATTCCTGCATATTCGACATATGAATGCAGTATTTTCGAAGTCAAGATGCTGTGTCCATTTCTGTTGTTTGTGTATCAGTTGTATGCTTCCTGGTAGCCCTTTAATGAGGTCCACCTCCACACAGATTCTTGTAAAAGTGAAGACTCTCTCCTCCAAGCGTTGTGTGTCAGTTCTTATATATCTCCCAAGGATGTTTCCAATACATTCTAATACACTTTCATTCTAAAAGTGAAGAGGAAGGTTGTAAAGCTGGACCCAAACTGACAATCTGGTCACTTCCATGGTGTTTGCGTCAACATTCGAGAACCAAGGAGTGATGAAGAGCCCAGTGGATCCTTAGAACCATGGTCCCTCCCTTAGGATTATGTATATGGCTTCCAAAGTTGAGACCTTGAAGATGATAAACCCCTTAGAATAGAGGTGGATTTCACAATCCACTGTCCATTTGGTGAAAATCCAATGAAATAGCTCCATTGGTTTGGGCCAGAAACTATTAAATCTACAGATTATCGCTTGAGATTCAAAAGAAGTTTGGTGTTCATCTATCTGAGGAATTTATATGTTGAGTTTTGGAATGAAATTTAGTTGCTCCACCATATATGGTTTGGGTGCATTATCAACTGGTTCAGTTGGAATAGCCGCTTTTTTTTCCCGTGTAAAATATTCTTGTATGAGGGACCTTTTGGGGGGTTCTGATATTGGGGTGCTGGTGCCCCTTGTAGATCCTTGAGTTCTGTGTAGTTCACCTATTCCACCCCTCAATCTCAGATTGAGAATGATGGTGGAACCAGAATGGATGGAGTCGTCTCTTAATGAGCCGGAGTCTTGGAGGGATCTACTACCATGTATCAAAGATTGTAGATGGAAAGGGTAACCAGATACATGACTAATAATTTTCTTCAGATCAACCACCCCATCATTTTCCTGAGCCCATAATAAAATATTGTTCCCCACAGGGGGCTTAATAAAAATATGAAAGCGGACATAACATACCTTATTGTCGATGATAGATATGTGGTTTTCCATGGGGGACGACTCTAGTCACAGAGGCCAGGTCCATAGAGGATTAGGTGTCATGTCGCCACCGTATGAAGATGTAAGAGACAGTGCGAAGCCATCAATTGGTAAGCGCTGAAGAGTGCAGTCGCCCAGTAAATACCAAACAGACCAAGTCCCTAGGGGGAAGTAGTGTGTCCAGCCCAGCCAAGAGGCCACCAGCCCCCACATTGGGTAGTGCTGCAGGAAGTCATGGGAGGCCAGTTGCAAACCCCAAATCATAGTAAGAGGAGCACCCTTGTAGGATAAAAACCAGTAAATAAAGGCATGTATGGAGCTTTCAGTCGAAACCGACCATGGGGTGAGGCCGAATAGGGCACAGGGGAGGCAGAGAGAGGCAGTGGTGGGTTCCATTGGGCTGCAAATTCAGTCCAGAAAAAACTATCATCAGGGGGGTATTCTCCAAACCGCATTCCATTTGAGGCGCAGATCCTAGAGGCCGTCGACAACCGTCCTTGGTAGCCAATGCAGGAAACCCTAGCCATCATGGAAATCATTGTAGAGCTCATTATTGTCTTCACACCTAATTCAATCACCGGGTGAAGTTGCACTCCTATCGAGCATTCAAGAGGAAGATAGTTCTTTTGGAGGAGCAATTGACTTATCTAATTCTCCATTATTGGGGCTAGTGGTGTTCATTGTCTTGATGTATCTTGTAACTTTTACTTAATTCATAGGCTCGTTGAGCTAGAAAAATTTCATGCATATGTCGTAAATGTTGTAAGACTATTCTTTGAATATTTGCGATGTAAGTTGTTTTCATATGTACTAAGGAAATTGAAATATTCTGGCGGCTTCGGTACTTATCTTGTTGAAGGTGTGTTTTATGTGTTTAACAATCATTTCTTCTAAGTCAACTATTTCTCTAGTTTTCTAAGGATTCAATTATATGTATATGCTCATGTGTCTTTTCTAGGTTAGTACCATTACTTGTCTTCAAAAGGCACACTTTTATTTCACTTTCGGTACAAGAAATTTGATACATTCACAATTGAGCATCCATAAGGCATACTCTCTTGCTATTTTTAAAGAACCTATACATTTATCTCTTGTGTTGAACTTGTAGACAAGGAAAATCTATAAGAATACATCGCAGTCTGGCCTTGATTCTGGAAGGGCTCCCACACCAAACAGTGCGACGTCTAATTGGGAATTTTCATTGGGGAAACCCCCTTGGTTGATGGAATTATAGAGCTGTAAAAAAATAGAAAGAAAATTAAGTTAACATGTTTAAACGATTCCAATTAGAGTGGTAATGAGACTGATGGAAAAAACACTATTGGTGGTTGTTTCAGTTTGGGATCTGCCATGATTTCATGGATGAGTAGAAAACAAGATCATGTTTCATTAAGTAGTGCTGAAGTTGAATATGTTGTTGCATGGGAAGTAGGAAAAGAAGCAGTTTGGTTAAGAAAAATCTTGTCAAATTTGTTTGGAAAGCCTCTAGATCATATAGTGATAAATTGTGATAATCAAAGAAGCATCAAGAAGTATGAAGGCCCCGTATTTCATGCCAGGACAAATCATATCAATAATAAGTACCATTACATTAGAAGTTTGGTGCAAGATGGGGTCGTGAAGCTACAATATATTTCGACATATGAACAAGTAGCTGATGTGTTGACAAAATATCTTCCGAATAAGAAGTTTGAATATTCCAGGAGGATGCTTGCATTGGTTTATGTTATACATTTAGTTGATAGGGAGAGATGAAGCATATTGTGGCAACAAGATGATTGGGAAAACATCTGGCCAACCTATGTGTTGATGTCTAGATCTTGAAGTAGGGAGGGTGGCATTGGTCATGGAGCTTCAACCTTGGATACACACCCCCTAGGTTGGTGTTAGAGCTTAAAATCATGATGGTGCCTATAATTGATAAATATTGAGTAAACCTTAGTCCCACCCGATTAGAGTACCTTGGTCAAGTATATAATCTGTATCACTGCGTAGGATATAAATCTTCATAGTTAATATCATTTTTAGATCTTCCATGTACCTGTATATGTATGTAATTATGAATACCTCTCTAGTTAAGAGGGAGTGTTTAAGAATGTAATTAGTGGCGGTCTTCATAATTGTGTTTTTCAAAATAATTTTTATTGTTAAAGACATTGAATTATTAAAGCATGGGTTTCATGCTTGGATCACTGATTTTAGGTCAAATCCTCCATTGAAGGCTTCTAGGTTTTGTCTTGAGTCAATATAGTCATTGTCAATTTGATTAGACCCTTCTTGGGCTTTTATATCATGTAAAAATAATTATTTTTGAGTCGAAAGAGTCATTTGTCACTTCCACACCAAGTTGGACCTATCCTCATGAAGAAAACCTAGATTAGGGCTATTTGGACTAGCAGAAAGGCTATATATAAAGGAAGTTCAACTCATTTTAAGCACACACTCAAAAAGTTCAATCTACAAGAGACAGAAGAAAAAAAAGAAGAGCGAAGTTGAGGAGAGAGAAAGAAGAAGTTGTAGAAGTAAAGGATCGAGTTATTGGGTATCTCTATCTCACACATGCAAAGTTACTGAAATGTTGTTGGGGTCGAAATTTATGAATCTACTGCAAGTATGAAATTATGAAGTTGGGGGTCGAATATCTATAGCTAGGGGGCCAAAATTCTCGATTGAAGCAACAACTAAGAAGTTGAAACTTTAAGACTTTGGCAGAGATCATCTATTGAAAGGATGGGTTCACTTGGTGATTGGAGGAGGTCTTTGTCTAGGTCTAAAGGGTCTTGGATTGTCTCATCTTGATTTGAATCTACTAGTGGAAGAGTTGGACTGGGTTTTCCCCTTGGAGGGTTTTTTCCCTTGCTGAGTTCCTACATCTTGTGTCTCTTGTTCTTATGGTATTCAAATACATTTAATTTTGTAATTTCTTGATGAAAGATAAACTAACAATGAAGTAAATGAATCCAACATAAATCACAAGTAATTATCAATAAAGAGGAATCAAACCCTAATTCATATAAGCATTGATTTATCAACAGGGAATATGATAACAAGTCTAGGAAGAGGCATAGATGGGAAAGTGAAGACACTGTGAGAGGGAATGCACCATTGAGTACCCCAGAAAGAAGAACTAACACTTATGGGCATCACTCTAGTATAAATTCTAGTTCCAATTCTAGAATGCATCATCATCATCATCATCATCAGAGAAATATAGAAAGGGACTATATGCCAAAGTAATTTAAGAAGGTCAAACCACCCATATTTTATGGATAAATCAAGAAATTTGAAGATGAAGAAGCTTGGTTGCTTGGAATGAAGAAAATTTTCAAAATCTATGACTATTTAGAGAACATGAAAGAAAAGGTAGCCACCTATATTTTGAAGGGAAAAACATACATATGGTAGGAAGATTTGAAGAATTTAAAAGGCATCGGTAAAGAGGAGTTGAATTGGAGTAAGTTTGAATGTCTCTTCAAAGGTAAATATATATCCTAAATTTTCTATGCAACAAGGAAAAATAATTTTATGAGCTCAAAATGGGGCAAATGTCAGATGAAGAATACATCACTAGGTTTCTGGAATTGATGAGATATGTGTCACTATCTTAAATATGAGAAGGCAAAGGTCCAAAGGTTCATAAGTGGTCTACCTCTAGCATTCAAGGACCAAATTGAAATTCTAGAACCTTAGACATTAGATGATGCCATGAAAAAGCTAAAACACTACTATGAACAATCAAAATGTAGTCCTGAATTCAAAGGGGAATGGAAAGAAAATAGTATAATGAAAAACAAAAATAAAAGACCCAAGAAAATATCAACCAATAATGAAGGCATGAGCATAGCCAATACAAGTCGACCACAAAAAAATTCAGCCTAATTGATAAAGGTCGTGCGTGTCGGCCTATAGGAGAACAACACAGACCTGAAATGAAAGAACCATTGAGGTGTTACACATATGGAGAGAATCATCGTAAAATGGATCACCCAAATAAAAAAAACACAGAACCACAAATTTATAATGCATAGGAAGCTCATATTGTGGGAGACATAGTGCAGAGCTTGCCCATAATATATGTAGTTGTGGATAATAGACAAGAAGACTACCAAGTTTCCATAATTGAGATGGAAGGTAAGTTTTGAAATCAAATTATCTCTATTTTAATTGAGCCTGGTTCTAACTACAATTACATTAGTTCAAAGCTCATGGAAAAATGTTAGTTAGCCAAAGAAGCGCATACAGAGCCATGGTTGGCCCAGTTAGAAACATGGACAAAGAGAAAAGTAAGCCAATGGGTGAAATCATATGTGTTGGAACTCGAGGATATGCCAACAACATCACCTTTAAATGTACTCCCATTGGGTGTGTATGGCATGTTGCTAGGCATGGATTGGTTGTACAAGTACCACACAAAAGTTGATTGTTTTGAAAAGGAAATCGAGTACATGGATGAAGCTAGAGAGAGGAGAATACTATAGGGCAAGAGAAATCCTACTTCAGTGAGGCTAATCACAACCATGCAAGCTAAACACAATTTCCTAAAATAATGCCATTTATCTGCTCTGCAAGTATCCAACAATGAACAAGTTAATGACAACGACGAGGAAGAGGAAATTGAGGTGTTCAAATGATTTCCTGTGTTGTAGCAATATAAAGATGTGTTTCCAGAAGATGTTCCTGGAATACCTCCTCACAAAGAGGTAGGTTTCTATATTGAATTGATGACTAGAGCAACACCAACATAAAAGGTACCATATAGGATGAGTACTCTTGAATTGATTGAGTTAAAATTAAAACTTAAAGAAATGTTGGATAAGGGATATATAAGGCCGAGTGTGTCTCCATGGGGATCACCATTGCTATTTTTGAAGAAAAAATACGGTACACTTAGGTTGTGTATCAACTACAAACAATTAAATAAGGTGACCACAAGGAACATGTATCCATTTCCATGGATTGATGACTTATTTTATTAGTTGAGAGGAGAAATAATTTTCTCCAAAATAAATTTAAATCCATGGTGTCATCAAGTGCGCATCAAGGAAGAAGATATCCATAAGACTGCATTTCAGACCGGATATAACCATTACGAGTTTGTGGTGGTACACGTTGGGCTTACTAATTCCCTTGCCACTTTTATGTGTTTAATGGACAACATGGTGCGTCCTTACTTGGATAAGTTTGTGATTGTCTTCGTTGTTGATATATTGGTATATTCAAGGACTAAAGAAGAACATGAAAAGCACCTAGCTGCAGTGCTATAGTTGCTGAGGGAACACAAGATTTATGCAAAGCTTAGTAAGTGTGAATTCTTCCAGACACAAATACATTATTTAAGACACATCGTCTCCAAAGTGGGGATATCAATTTTTCTAGAAACGATCAAGGCCACAATGGAGTGGCCAACACTGAAAAATGTGAATGAGATAAAATCATTCATGGAGGTTGCAGGATACTATAGAAGGTTCATAAAAAAAAAAAAAATCCATGATAGGCCGCCCTATCACATCCTTGAAAAATAATGGAAATAAATTCGAGTGGACAACTGAATGTGAAAAAATATTTGAATAGCTAAAAATTTTCTCATTAGTGCACCAATAGTGAGGATTGCATATCGAGAAAAATATTTTGTGGTTTGTACAGATGCCTGCAAGGAGGGGCTTCTTGAGTCTTGATACAAGAAGGACAGGTACTTTTCTATGATTCACAGAAGGTAAATGAACATGGGGTAAGCTATGTAACTCATTATTTGGAGTTAGATGTCGTTATTCATGTTAATCCACGAGAGTAACTTCACAAATGAATTGTTTTTCATTAAGAGAAAACATAGATAGATACAAGGAGAGGGAGACTATTGGGATTCATCTTCCAATGTATCTTCAACTTCCAATGTCCTTTATTTTCTATTTAAAATATTTACATGCATTTCCCAATCCCTTAGGATTAGTTGTCAACTCCCCCCCCCCCTTAATTTGAAGGGATTTTTGTGAGTTCAAGCATAATTTTGAATCTCTCAAAATCTTCGCAACGCTTTGGTGAAGATGTCTGCAATCTTCTCATTTATGGAACAATTCCATAGGTGGATTGTCATGGCCTCAACATGATGTCTAATCAGATGATAATTTTTATTGATGTTCTTGGTTCGATCATGGAACTTTGGGTTCTTGGCCAACTTTATTGCAGAAGTGTTGTCAATCAAAAGAGGAGTTGAATGCACTTGTTTCTCATGCAAATATTCCATAATTTTCCTAAGCCACACAATTTCATTTTTTTCTTCATTTGGTGCCCACTTAATCTACCTTAGTTATGGAATTTTTTGGAAATAATTGTTTGTGTGGCCTGCAGGAGACAAATCCTGATCCAAGACTCCTAACATAACATGGAGTAGATACTCTAGTTTATTTATCTCCATGAATATATGAATCAAAGTATCCAATCAAGCTGAAGTCATCCACCTGTGTATACTTGAGTCCAAAGTCTTGAGTTCCCTTCAAGTACTTTAGAACTCTTTTTGTAGCAGACCAATGACCATCACAATTCTTTTGCATAAACCTAGAGAGGATTATAACAACAAATGAAATGCCCAATGTGGTAGTAGTCAAATAGTTGAGACTTCCTACGAGTTTTTCTTACCCTTTTACATCCTCAAATTCCTTTCCTTCAACGAATGTGGGCTTTAAATTCTGTTCCATTGTAGTAGTCAAACAATTGTACTCAGCCATGCCAAACCTATTCAACAGATCTCCAATGTACTTCTTCTAAGAGATGAATATAAACTTCAGATGTTGGGTTACTTCAATACCAAGATAATAGGGAACATAGGGCCAAATATATCTTTCCTTAGTTCTTTATTTATGGATGCAATGTAATTCTCATTGCTCCCTTTCTTCAGATGACCATCTACATAGACCACAATTTATACAACTGTTTTTCCAACTTTCTTGATAAATTAGAAAATTGCATCGTCAAGGTCATAGTGTTTGAAGTTGAGTTTCAGAAGATTCTTATTCAATTTCTTGTACCAGTCTTGCGGTGCTTGTTTAAGACAATACAAGGATTTGCCAATCTTGCATACTTTGTGTTCCCGAAAATTCACAACAAATCCTTTTGGATGGGACATAAAAACATTCTCTTTCAGATATCCATTCAAGAAATAAATATTTACATCCATTTAATGGAATTTCCAACCATTCTGAGTTGGAATGGAAAAGAGTGTCCAAATGGTAGCCCATTTTGTTGTGGGGGAAAATCTTTCCTCATAATCAACCCCTTCCTTCTATGAAAAACCTTTTTCCATGAGACTATCTTTATTCTTGTCAAGTGAACCATCTACTATATACTTATTCTTGAAGACCTACTTGTAGCATGTTATTTTGGTTCCCAAAGGAGGATCAACCAGCTTCCAAGTGCCATTATTTATCAAAGCATCATATTCTTTTTGCATCGCTTCTTTCCATTCATCTTGAGAAGCGAATTATTTAAAGGAAGTTGGTTCGAAATTTGTATACAAATTTAATTCAAAATCATAAGAAACATCCATATCAACAGGTGAATAATAATCATCTACATCACCTCCATTTTGTCTGGTTGAGCTTCTTGTTCATGTCTTTCCAACCTCATCAAGACGAACACTTTCAAGTGCCTTTGTGAGGAATTTTGGAGGACCTTTCTGAGATGGCCCAGGCTACTCAGTTGAATGAGATGGGGATCAATCAAGATTTATCCTCCCAATTCTCTCAATCACATCACTCAAAGTGTCTTCTTGGTCAGTGGTTGGAGCTTCATGAGGGGGAGAGAGTGTGCTTCAGAAGGAGTTTCCACATATTGATCCAGTATAGGAATTTGAGTACCCCAAGAAGATACATTTTCGACTCCTTGCACCAAGTTTGTTTCTTTGTTCCTCAAGTATAAAGGAATAACAAGTGGAACCAAAATCCCTGAGATGCCTCACCGAAGAAATGTGGCCATACCACATTTCATAGGAATTTTTTTTTGATAGCATGAGTAGGACACCTATTCTTTATATACACAACACATAAAACTTATTCAACTTAAAACATGAGCTTAACATTATGAAACAAATTATTGAGCGTACCATATTTAATATTGTCCTATTCACTTTTTCAGCTACTCTGTTCTGTTGGGGATTGAAAAGGCATAATTTTTTGATATTTCATCCCATATTGGAGAAGATAGCTTTCAAATTCATTTGAAGTATATTATTTTCCATTATCACTAAGAATAGAGCCAATATGATAATTTGCATAATTTTCAATTCATGCATGAAATTTCTTGGATGTTTTAAAAGCTTCAAATTTGTTCTTCAATAAATATACCCAACACATTCTAGTGTAGTCATCAATAAATGTCATTGTGTATTTATTACCATTTACAAAAGGAACATGCATAGGGCCACAAAAATCAGAATGAATGAGATCAAAATTTCTATGTGCTCTGGAATGAGAATCATGAAAAGACTGTTTGTTGTTCTTTCCTAAAAATACAAGAATCACATGTGGCTTAAGTTTCCTAGGAATTGTAGGAAAGCTAGCAACACCATTTTTTTCAAAAAACAAAGGTTATCATAGTTCATATGTCCAAAGACTTGATGGAAGTGTACCTTCATCATAATGAGAGTTGTATGAAAATTTTTGTGCACAACCTTGCCATCAAATATGTGAATGAAGTGTCCTTGCTAGTAGATCTAAACCAAGGACAACAAGTTTCTCCTCAAATCCGAGAGGTAGAGAACATCGTGTAGAAGAAAGTTTGGAAGACCAGGTTGTTTGAGCCTGATGGTGCCAAGCCCTGATGGCTTGAGTTTTGAATTGTCTGCAAAGTAGACTGCTCCAACATTGTTAGTGAATTATTCAAATAAATATCTTCTAAAATTCATGTGGCAAGTTGCTCCTGAATCAAGAAACCAAGCATCTTTCCATGAATCAAGTGAAGCATTAGTTGTTTTCTTTATCATTGGAAAATCAAATTCAAAGTATTTAATTTCTCCATTAGATCAATTCTATTTTCAAAAAGGAAATTTTTGTTTCATTCTTCATTTCCTGTAGGAAAATTGTAGTTCCATTCTTCATTTTCCTAAGAGAAATCATTGTTTCATTCCTTGTTTCTCATAAGAAAACACTTATTTGATTGATTTGTGCATATAGTTTCCTTTCATTAATTCATATTATAGGGAGTTGAAAATAAAAACATACGTGTGCATCTAGTGAATTGTGTGTGTTACATAGGAAAAAGGAAGGAAAATTGCATTTAGTTTGTGCTCTTTGTTGTATGCTCAAAAACTTGTTTCTCTTTCCCTTTAATAGCTAGGATTTTCATTGAAAAAGATAAATTGAAAAGTTTTCTTATCATTCAGTTTGCATTTTTAGGAATTTCCATTACATCACGTGGTGAACCTCAAAGAAAAACTTTTAAACAAGATCAACATAAAATTTACATCAATCAACCTAATAAATCATTGTAACATTAACGATAACATTTAGAAGGTATATGCTAGAGACATGTTCCAACGTCGTTAAACATAGTAGATGTCACAAACTTGTTTGCGATACATTTCGAGTGTGATACCTCACTCCACGTATGTAATTATATTGGAGCTCGTCCATGTACCTTCGGGTATATATGGTGGTGTTTTAGTATGAAAAGTATAAGGGAATGCTCTCACTGTGCGGTTTTGCATTATAAAACACTAATATGGACTTGGGCCTCCACGTACCTTCGGGTATATTTGGGAGGAAAAATTTAGGTTGCTATCCATTCAAAGGTAACCAAGTTAGCCGCCTTGTAACTTGTGATACACCGAACACAACATTCAGGGAGATTACCTGCCCATACTTCTTGGTTTACCAGGAGGTATTCTACAGTTCACAATTACTTGGCAAACCTTTTGCCTAGAATTACCATTTTATTTTGTTTATTTGTTTTTGTAATAAAATAAAACAATCATCATGGAAGAAGAGCATCCCTTTTCCTGTTGTTTGCTTAGAATAGCACTTAAACCAACTTTACCACCAGAATTCATTTCTGGTTGGAGAAGGCGACATCATTCTATCGAAACTAGTACTATCAGTACCTCTGGTGCGACATCATCATCACATATAGCAGAGTCGTCTCGAGTTGTTTCTACAAATCCTGGTTCATCTGCTATTGTCGAGACAGATTCATCACAACTACCTGTGGTCATGATCCATCCAATTAGTGAGACCATACCTCCCGAACTCGACATTGTTCAACTGGAAGTTGATCCAGATCCTGTCATTCTTTTACTACAAAATGTAGATCTCAAAGTTGAACAACCAGAATTTGTTCCTGTATCGGTCGCTCCATAGTCGATTGTAGCCATTGAGTCTCCCATATCCCGTAGTCAACCACCTAAAATATATCTCAGGCCCGACGACGAAATATTTCCACCTGGTTTGATTTCGATTGAAGAAATACCACAAGACAAAACATCTTCAACTCCAACTCATTTTGGGGAGGAGCTTGATCTTTATGAGTCTTTTCCTCAATCACCTTACACTACTCTCTTTTATCCTGTTTCAATTCGAGTTCCCGTAGATCCTATAGGGCATACATTGGGTCATATGACCATGGATGAGTCAACATCTCTGGCTGTACCATCTGTCATAGTTGCGACATCTACTGTTGCTACCCCATTGATGTTTACCACATCACCAGAGTCACATCTATATGGTGTTCCTTCTGTCCCACCTGGTTACCAATCATTATTTGAAACATTCTATGGTGCATCCTCAAACCCATGGACTTCAACCATGTCATCATCTGGTATTCTATCCGGTACATCTCTAATTAGTATTGAACGGCTTGATCCTTTATATACATATTGAGTGCAATATCAAGCTGGTCCATCTGGGTATATTCCATGCAGTAAATCTTAACTGGACTCCTAGATTTTTGAGAACAATATATTCCATCTTATTATACTCCTCATGCTGGGGGAAACCTATGATCACCCATTTTGACAGTACTTCGTCGTTATATGTTCACCCTAATGTTGAAATGATCGTTTGTCAGTGGCAACTTGTTCTGCCCATTCAACCACAAATAGTTGTGCATTCATATGAGCTGGTTCAACCCGTTGCACCCACATCTACTCCATTTGTTAGTACATCATTATCCCTGTTACAGGATCAGAGTGTTGTACCTAAACTATCTCAGGTGGGTCCTTCAACCCAATACCCTCAAGTATTGGGCCCTTAGACTCCAACTCCTTCGGCTGGTTTACAACAGCCACTTGTATTTGAAATTGTTTATTCACAAGCTGGATTACCCTATTATGGGATGTCACAGGCACAACCAGGTCTTACCTATTCACAACTCGGTCCAAGATATTCTAGTTTGGGCTATAATCTTGGTGGGAAGTCACCTTGGCACCACAACCAAAAATGCTATAACAATCATTCCAATAACAAGTAGCTTACCCAGGTTTTGGTCAACAGAATCGTGAAGAATTTTCTTATCAAAACAACCCCTATTTGGGTTACCAAAAATAAATTCCTTATGATGGTGTTCAAAGGCCTCTTGCCCAAGCAATTCCATCATACCCTGGCTATGCTCAACCTGACTTAAATCGACAGTTTCCCTTTGTTGCAACTTTAGAATTACCTGATTTAAACTGGCTTACCAATGATCCAGTCAGCTATGCTCCTTGGTGGCCAGTGATACCACATAAATTACCCTAGGATATTCCTAAGTTCAATGGAAACCCTAGAGAAGACTCCTCAATGCATGTTATGACTTATCATTTGTGGTGTTCATCCAACTCCTTAAATGATGACTTTGTTCGAGTATGTCTTTTCTATCGTAAGCTCATTAGTATAGCTGCAAAGTGGTACATTGAGTTTCCATGAGCTTCATTTGATAATTTCACTACCTTATCTCCTACCTTTTTGACCCACTTCCAGTTACCCATACGATATGAATTTGGAATGTAACTGTTGACCAATTTAAAACAGACTAATGCTACTCACATTTCTAATCATATTCATGAGTGGCGTCGTCATCATAGAATGGTTAAAACCTTTGTTCTTGATCAGCTCCTTGCTAAGTGGTTCATTAAGTACTTTTTTCCATATATCATCAAGGAAGTGGCTAAAGGTGGCATCGTTATTGAAGAGCAGGTGATTTCTCGTGCACAATACTTAGATTTTATTTATACTCAGTCTGGCACTCTTTATGAAAAAATTCCCAACGCGTCGCGATCTAATTTTATTGTTCCTCCTCCATCTAAGGATCTCATGCCAACGATGGTATGATTGGTACTAAAATCACACATCACTCTACTGCATATGATCCTGAACCTTCTTCCTAAATTCATGTCATGGAATTTGAAAAAGGAAAAAGTGAAAAGAAACATGGAAGTAAGAAAAAAGGGAAAGCGAAGAAAAATAAAAATTCCACCCCACAAGAATGATCATCTGATCGGAAAACTCGAAACAATAAAAAACCTCATTACCCTTGGAAAATATGTAATGAGGATCAATTTTTTCGAGATTGTCCTCACCGTGTTGAAGTCTCAAAATTTCTTAAGACCTCGACTACATCTGCTTTGTTGACAGATCCATTTCTGAATCCAGACACAAATATGGTTGCTACAGATCCAACTTCTAGTTCCCAGGTGCTTATGCTATCTATCAAAAAGCCAAAAAATGATGTTTTGGTGTCAACGTGAAATAAATATTATAGTAGTTAGGCTATTAATCAACCTACTACCTCAACCATGAGTTTGTCCATGGAATCTATTCTGCCAACTGATATTCCTGAGTTAACAATAAAGCCACCAAAGGCAGTCTTCCATGAATCGAAATTCAATCATTGAGCCCGAGCTACTCAAAATTATAATATATTTGAAGATTTGGCTCAATCCCCTTTAGCTATGTCGATTCTTGAGGTACTTCAAAATTGTCCCTCCCAGAAACATGCTTTGTTGTTGGCAATTGGTGGAATCGATCCGACATATTCCAATCTTGTAGTCTTTAATCATACGTGCTATGTGCCACAGTTACCATCCAAATTGGCATTCTCCATCCAAGTAAATGTTCTCAATCACCTTGTTCATCATACTATTCTTGATGAGGGAGAATCTACTTGAATTATGTCTCTAAACTGCTGGAAGTTGCTTGGCTCGCTGTGCTTATCTCAATCGCCTACAACGTTGAGAGCTTTTGACGGTCGTACATATAAGCCTTGTGGTATCATCAATAACTTGCATGTCGAACTAGGGGGAAAAGCTGTAACTGTTGAAGTTGAGGTCATTGACCGAACCCTTGACTACAAAATTTTACTTGGAAGGCCATGGGTTTATGCTATGACTGCGATTGTCTCTACTTATTTTAGAATGATCACCTTTCCTCATAAAGGTGTTATTACAGTCATCAATCAACTCTCCTTCGTTGCCTCCAGTTCCCAGGTAGCTGGAAACGTTCCGTTAGTTCACACGCTCCAACTAGCACTTCAAAACATTGGTGTAGGGATCTTAAAGGATTCTTTCCTAATGGGCACCTTTGCAATACTGCCACTTGTGATGTCAGCAAAAATTGCAAGAATAGAGACCTACTGCATGATATCTTCCACTCCATCTGGCTTAAGGAAGATTACCAATGATTTTGAAGTTGTTACATTGGATGAATTTATGTTTCCCAACCCAATTGAGCTGGCATAGCAATTAATATACATGGCTTGGGCGGAAAATCTGAAATCATTGTCGCCGATCGTTTGGGTCAATTGATCATTAGATTTTGGTATTCTTGTTAGTCATCAGTATTTTTCACTTGTTGATGATGACTAGTTTTTAAAGCCAAGTTTTCTAGCAGCTGATCTCCAATATGTCAAATTTGTCAGCTAGAAAACACCCATAAAAATTTTTCCCTCCTACCTTTTCAATCAGCCCATGATGAGATAAAACCTAATTTTCAAGCCCTATCTAGCCTCAGTCATACAAACTTGTCCATCAGCTCCAAAGAGAATACTCCAAATTTTTCCAAAAAGTCTCCCCTAAGTTAGGTAGTGGCGCTTTAGGCGATCCTCCCTTGGAAAACTATCCTAAAGCCAAAAGAACCTCTGTCTAATAACAACCAGTCATAGATAACCTTCCTATTCTGCAAATAAAGCTTGATACACTCTTAAGTCACGCCACTAACAAACCTTGATGTCTCAGCAGTGCATATGCCACATGTCAAACTGATATTAGGTGGATTTATAGTGTTTCAATGTCTTTTTCAAGAGAAAAAGTGTACCAGTGTTCCAGAAGACATTATTAAACTTAGCATGAGAAGACAGTTGCTTCTCATGTGGTTTTGAGTCTGGGATGCAAGTACTGGACAGAGAGTTATTTCAATAAGCTCCTGCAAACACAGTCAAAAGGTTAGTAACTTATGAATAACAAGTAATACTTTGCAGATACTAGTCAGGTTGCCTCTGATGTCTAAAGATGCATAAAGGTATTTTAACAGCAGGATTACATGTCTCAGAGAAATGCCCCTCATGGCATATTGTCAATTTGTCACTTTTATTTTCTTAACTATGAATAGATAGTGAAAGGAAAGATGGCACTATTTAAAAGAAGATGAGATGGAATCAATGTGTAAAACCTCCTCCAAACATGAGCAGAGGGTTGATTGACTGAGAAAACCTCCTCCAAACATGAGCAGAGGGTTGAATGACTGTGTAAAACCTCCTCCAAGTGTGAGTAGATGGTCAGGTCATTGGTTGAAAACCTCCTTCATTTTACAAGCAGAGTGTTCAACAATGTGATAAAGGATATGACAATATGTATCCAATTCAAAAAACAACTTTCAAAGAATCAAGCCATATCACCTAGCCATTGTTTTCCTTTAAAAGACAGAGTTGAAATTTAGCAGAAATCATTTCAAGGTTTATGAGTTGAGAGCCCGGTTAAACATAGGCCAAGGAGTGATTTTGATGTTCAAAGAAGCTTTTATCTTCTTTTCTATGAAGATCATTTTCAAAAACTCATCAAAATTGACAAGGAGGTAGCCTAAGCCTTGCTTCTCAAGGAGACTTTGCAAATAAACAACACATAGACAGTATGTGTGAAAAAAGGGTATGGCATGTGTTTTAAGTTCAGGTACAACATTCAAAGAAATAAAACATGCCACTGTCACAAACAAAGGCCTTTTTTCCTTGACAAACAAATATAGGTAAAATATGGGTAAATGCAAATAAGTTTTGTCATCCACAGTCAAAAGAAAATCTCAAAAGGGCACCTGATAGTTTTGGTCAACTCCACTATGGAAATAATCATCAACAAACACCAATAGAGTCGAGTTGTCAAAGAAATTTTTAGAGTGGTGATTTATCTCCTTCCAAGATATGGCAAAGGATGCCTCACAAATCATTGATATGTCTTTGAGCAAGGTTTTTCATTTAAAGGTCAGAAATAAGCAAAAAGTGACAGAGTTTCTTCTCTTATGAGAAACAGTGAAAAAATAGTAGAAGGGGTTTGTTGTTTCTTAAAAAAGCCTTATTTACTTCAATGAGAGCCATCACTAGGGTGTCATTCAAAGGTCGACCACAACATCTCCTCAAAATACTTGTTCGAAGATGAGTCTTTATAATGTTTTAAAATGATAAAATTGCAAAGACAATGGCTCATGTTTTGACAAAACAAAAGGCCTTTCAAACACATAAACCCTCTAAAGAATTATATGGAAAAGTTTGATTTTTATTTCATATAAGAGGTGGGGAGACCGTTTCAAAGCCCATTTTGCAAATTCAAAACTCACCAAGTGCTCCCCTAGCTATTCACCGGACAGAGAAAGAAGTTTCAAGCAATTTCCAAGCTTTTTAAGGCTTAAAGCCTGCGCGGTACGCCTGGAAGAGCGCGCGATGTGTTCAGAAGATAAAATACACAGAGTTTATATAGTTGCACGACGCACCTATAGCAGCGCATGGCATGCCTGTAGCGCACGTTCAACCCCTGCTCGAGGCCGACCCGACTGCCTTTCTACTGCGCGACATTCTTTCCAGAAAACGTGCCGCTCACTCCTGTTGCTTTCTAACAAGCTCTAAAGCTGCCCAATCAATCAAACAAGGTCTCTAAGAATTTCTTCGAGGTATTCTACTTCTACTCTTGGAAAATTTCAAAGATTGAAAGGGTGTTTGCTATGTTTTTTTCCGTGAGAAGGAAATAGTGCCTTTGAAACCATTTTATCATTTAAAAACAACGAGACAGGCAGTGTTAAGGAGACAAAGTCCTTGTCAAAGCTGGAGAAACCTTTCTTGTGCTTAGGGGGTCTCAAATCAGTTTGAACAAGTGTTTTAACAGTGGCTTTAAAAAGGCAGTTTGTCATATAAAGAGCATAAGAGAGAGACAGTGAGTAGAGGGAAGTGTTTTTGAGAAAACTCAGAGGTTTTTATTGTTGTGATTGTCACACACCTTTACAGTGTTAGGTGGATGTTTTAAACAACCTTAAAGGACCCTAAATTCCTTTAAGAACAGTAATAGCCTACAGGTAAAATGAGAGCAAACTCTGTTTTGAAGTTCCAAAGGGAAACGATGATCCTAATTTGAAAACAGTGTTTATAAGGTAAAGCCTTGTCATTTTGAAAAGGTCCTTCTTTGTGTGATGAAATAGCCAAATCTGTACAACCTCCATAATTCAAAAAACAGAGTGTGTTGAAAGATTTTTCAAAGTCAGTTGAGGGTGTTTTTGTCTACCTTTCTGAGGAAACAGTGAATAGCAAAAGGGTATTGATTGAAGAGAAAGGTGTTCTTATCAAAACACAAGATATTCTCTCTTCACCAATAAACCACAAACATATCTTTTCAGAGTTATTTTCCCAAGCATAGTGATAAGATTGATTTTATTTCATTTTGACAAATACTTGTTGTTTGGCATAAAAGAGACAAAATAGTGACTGACAAGGAGGACAGGGTGTGTGCTTGAGAAGCCATTCCAAAGGCCATTTGAGATAGCTTGTTTTTGCAAAGAAAATTCAAAACAAAATGCCTCCTAGGCAAGACAGTAGAAGTGGCCTTCACAGGAGGTTTGAGCCTGTTTCCACTGAAGAGGTAAATGCTCATCCATCAGTCCTGTTTAACTTTCATGAGGTTGGGTGTCTAGAGTTTTGTCAAAGGGTGCAGGAGGTAAAAAGCTATTCCCCTTTGACACATTTTTGTGTTTTGAGATTTCAAGAGAAGCACTTTTAGCTGGCAGGCTTGGATTTTAAGTTTTCTCCTAGGTCCATTTCCAAGGCCACCAAAATCCCTTATGTCAGAGAGAAGTGGTTTAAACAAAGCCACCTAGACTCATAACATTACAAACCTTTTCTGAAGCCTGAGCATAGAGACACATGTCCATCCATTTTTCCCTTCTCATATATGCTAACTAGTTATGCCCCCCTCATGAAGATAATCATGAAATACTTCACTTGCGAGGGAAGATTCTCCCGAGTCTATGCTTACCATGTCCGATTGCTCATGCATTTCATAAGAGCCAAATTGTTAAATCTCCCTTTCTTCCTCCATAGAAGTATTGAGAAAATGTCTTCCACTGTTCAGAAAAAACCTCCTTCTCAGCAGACAACCTACCTCTTCCATCATTCCCTCATCAAGGTTATCATTCTTCATCAGCTTGAGAAGAAGGAAATATCTTGGGATAATTTCATTACACATCCAGATTTCGCCACTGTCCCTTCATTTCATACATCTCCTTCACCTTCCACTCACCATCCTTTGCCTTCTTCAAGCAAGCCCATTCCCAAGAAGCTCAAATTTCCCATTGAACAAAAAGAAGAGCATGATGAGGAAGAAGAGCATGAGAAAAACGAGGAAGATGATGATGAGCAGCATGATGATGAACATTAGCGAGATAAGGAAGGGCAGCATGATGAACAGGTGCATCACAGTGAGGAAAGGCAGCCACATGATGATGAACAGCAACAAGATAAGGAAAGGCAGCATGATGAACAAGTGCAGCACAGTGAGGAAAGGCAGCCTCATGAAGAAGAAGGGAAACATGATGAAAAGGTGCAGCACAGTGAGGAGGGAAGCCCTCAAAAATAAATGCAAGAGGATATTCAAGGCATCCATGAAGAAACTCAAGACAGTGGCAAGAATGATGAGGAAAGTAACAAGGGAAAAGAGCCAATAGAGCATGTGCTAGCTGCCTCTCCTAGGCAAGGGGCCGTGTTTTCTTCTCTGAAAGTGGCCAAGCCCTGGACATCAAGGAAAAGGGTGCCTAAAGCTATAAATCTAAATGTTACTAGGGCCCTCCGAAGCAAGGGGAAATTTCCCAAGAAGCCCATTTTCGAATTTCCCAAGAGGAGGAAGATCAAAAGAGCCACCCAAAGCAAGGGGAAGGAGAAAGAAGAAAGCAGCCATGAAAAGGAGAGAGATTTCAACATAATTAAAATCCAAAGTGATGATAGCGACAACGAGGCCTGAATCCTAGAAACTCTCTTGATCAATAGAGAAAGCCAAATTGATGCTTTGAGGACTGATCTAGAGAGGGCTAGAAACTTCAATCACTTTTTGCAAATTCAAAACAAATAGATGAGTGTCCATATGGCGGTATATGAGACACGGGCCATCAAATACAAAAAGGAGGCCTCCAAGGCACAAGTTAGATTGGAAGAACTCATGGGTGAGTTCGATGAGATCGAAGATGAAGATCAGCCCAGGAGAAAGAGGCCAAGAACCATGGGACTCAAAAGAGCCCTTGAGAAACAAAAGGAAGAAGAAACTGCCCTTCTCCAATCTACCCCTCTCACTACATTATTCACCCCAGAGATAGAGAACAATCGAGAAGCATGGATTGAGAGGGTAAATGATCACTTGTAAAAGAAGTTGGAGAAGGAAAATAGAGATTTGGACCTTCAACGGAGGATGACCAGACACTATAAGAAGCTCAATCAGTTTTCCCGGTGGAAATTGAATGCCACACAGGAAAAACTCAAGGAGGCTCAAAGGAGGTGCCCGACACCAAAATTGAAGAAAGACACCTCAAAGCTCCAAATTTTGGCCTCAGCTTCACAGCATGTTTCTGAAAACCCTTGAGGGTCATGCTCGCCAAAATTGGGCGAAATTCAACAAATTTTGGTTTTTTGTCATTTTTGGGTTTTGGCTAAAACTCATGGGCATCGCCATTTATGTTTGGGGCATCCTAAAAGGATGCCAATGGTATCATTGGATGCCATAATTTTAGGGGCATATACTCAGTGATTTTCTGATCAATTGAAGATGATTTTCTCTCCTAAAATGGCGAAAAACACTCAATTTTTCTACACTCTTCCCCGTTTATCAGCAAGGTCTATTTTTTGGATTTTTATACACAGGTCAGTTTTTGATGGAATTATAGTGGTCATTTTGGAAAAAAACTAAGCATTTTCAGAAAATATACATTTATAGCTTTCCAGCAAGCCATCACGGGCCTCGTTTCAACATTGGGAAGGCCTCCAAAATTTGCCAGAAAGTCAGAGGACTTTCTGCTGATGTATTTCTTAAGTATTTTTGTGAAAAATGTACCTTTCAAAAGTGACTTTTCCTCATGTGCGTTTAGCTATTTTTGTGCATGGTTAGTTAGGAAAAGTCAATTTATTTTTCTTTTTTAGCATTTTTGAGATATTTTATTAGAAATTTTGTGCCTTGGGCTTTGCAAAGCCTCAAGGACAAAATCAGATATTTTGGATAGGCCAATGAGATTGCAAGTTGAACTAGGAGGTTTTCCCTCATATTGGCCTATATTCCAAAGGCTTTCATTGTAAACAAGGCTGAACTTGATGAATAGAAGAAATACATGGTTATACAAGCTTGGAAGAAACACTTGTCTTATGCATTGGATAGTTTCTTGAATGTTTTTGGATGATGAAGGAGGTCTATTGTTGGATTCCATGACTTGGTAAAATGGTATAGTGTCCCTCTTTGTTTTGCTTCTTAGTTTTCATTCATATTTCCATGTTATTGCTTACTATAAGACAGTAGAGAATAGATTTGAGACATGCCCTTGGAGGCACCTCAAGTTTCCTGTTTCTTTATAACTTCTATGTTTTATTCCTTCTTAGTCATATCAAAGAATCTTTGATTGCTCTTTGATAACTGAAGAATATTGTTTGCTTGTTTCATTTATGGTTTTATGCATGCTAAGTATGATTCACGGTATGCCCTGCTTACTCATGGCTAGTCATAGCTCCACCTCTGAAACTTTTCTTTGATTGTTTGATTCTCATTTGTTGAACCAAGGAGGTCTTGTACTGATCTTGCCCTTTGCCTAAAACTATGCAATCTTGCTTCAAAGTGCCCAATAGCTTGAAATACTATGCTTAGGCATTCCTTCATAGTGATTTAAGTTGTTTTTTTGTCATAAATGTATTTCCCCAAAGTCTGATAGCCATTTCCTAAAGTTAGAGAGTCATATATCTCTATGCATGGCTTGAATGTTTATTTATATGCATTGATCTATTTATAGTTACATTTCTCATGATTAATGGTTTGCCCTACCATGTTTATGTCAGCTATTAAGCTACTTATGTTTGAAATCCTTTGTTCTTCACAAGTTTAATTTCCATCCCACTCCATTTTACCTCGCTCAAATCGGCCCTTCAACAACCTTGTATCACCACCTGAAAGCTTTCTTGACCTTTTCGACCCCATAGCCTAGTTGATCTGACATCTTTTTACTTATCTTAGTCTTTGATCAGTTCATCCCTCACAAACCTAAAAACCAAAACCAAAAACCTACTTCATAACTAGCCTAAAATCAAGAATACAATAAGAAAACACACAAATATCCCTTACACAAATAGAGAGAGCCCTCTCTGAGTCCAGGAAGGCTAGGTCCTTGGGCTCCAAAGATTGGTTTGATGTTACACTGTCATTTGGCTTGCTAATTAGCCAAATCACGGGACCCTAACAACTCCATCTGATCCTTTTTCATCCACTTTATTGACTATTGAGAGCATTGTGGAATCCATGATGTCAGAAGGAGAACCATGGGAAGATCATCATCATCGTTCCCATCTTTAGGATTATGAAGAAGATAATATTATTGAAATATATCACCTATCGATAAAAAAATTATTTTAAAATTATTTTCCCATTAATGCAATCGAATTCAATTGAAACTTATGAAATATTGAAGAAACCATTTCTATCGATATTTTGACCAAAGCCAACATTGTAGAAAACATTCATGTGGGTGTGTCTTGTTCTCCATAAAAACTCGAAACTTATCGCTCTCTCTTTCGTGAATTCTGAGATATATTTACTTGATATTACGAGGAAATTACATGCATAGATACTATTATTGTTGAGCACACCATTAAAATGTACCCTGATGTCAGACCAGTACGTCAACGCCTTTGTCCTATTCATCCGAAGAAGGCTGCTGCAATTTAAAGCAGAAGTTGAAAAAATTTTGTGTGCTGGTTTCATTTACCTTGTTTTGCTAACTGATTTGGTTTACAACATTATTCTTGTCATGAAGAAACAAGGGAAAATCAGAATGTGCATCTATTATTGGGATGTCAATCTTGCTTTTCCAAAAGACAAGTATCCTACTCGTTTTATCAACTAGATTATTGACGATTGTGCTGGGTGTGAAATATTTTCGTTCATGGATAGATTCTCTGACTACAATCACTTAATATATGCCCAGAGGACCAATATAAGAGAACATTCATCTATCCCTGGGGCACATTCAGTTATCATAAACTTCTATTTTGTTTAAAGAACGTTGGGACAACATTTCAGAGAGTAATGGATTATGATTTCAATGACATCAAGCACATTGTTCAACCTTATCTAGACGATTTACCCACGCATTCACGAAACCATACTGATCACCTGACTCATTTGAGAGCTATATTTTTACGCTGTTAACACTACAAAATATGCATCAATCCACACAAATGTGTGTTTTGTGTTGGTTCTGGTCATTTGCTTGGATTCGTCATCTTAAAAGAAGGAATTTGAATCGACCCTCTAAAGGTCTAGGCTATTCTTGATTTGCCCATGCCATCAAATTTACTTCAGTTATAGAAATTTATAGGAAAGGATAACTTCCTAAGGAGGCTCATACCCAAATACGCTGAACTGGCTAAAGGATTTACTCGTCTCTTGAAAAAGGGGATTCCCTTCCATTTGGATAAGGTTGTGAAAGCTTCTTTTGATGCTATCAAGGACACAGTTGTCCAGGCGTCATTAATGTATCCCCCCAATCATCAGAATTATTATATATTGTCACGGCTGATACGACCATTGCTATGGTATTGGTCCAAGAAGAATATGGGATAGAACATTCGATATATTTTTTGAGTCGTAATATCAATGATACGGAAGCGAAGTATTCATACTTAGAAAAGCTCACCTTGGCGATCGTTCAAGTTGTCCAAATATTTCTCCATTATATCCTGTTCCGGAAGAATTTGATTTGGAATTCATCAAATCCAAGTCAAAGAAGTCTTTAGTTTTGGCTGAGCTTCTCCGCGACCTTCCCTCTGATAGTACTGCTACTACATCAGAAGCATCAATTCCTGATGAGTCTCTATTTCTGATTGAATCATATGATCCTTGGTAGGGGGATTTTATCATTTATCTACAAAATGAAACTTTCTAACCCGATACCTCTCCCTCTCAACATCGACATATTAGATACCAAGACAAATATTATCTGACCGTTGGTGATACCCTTTATCATCGTTGTGTCGATATGATTCTAAGGAGGTGCCTCACTCATGAGGAGGCTGAGACGGTTCTAAATTATTGTCATGCTGGGGATTGTGGTGGACACTTGTCTAGATATGCTACTGCACAGAAGTTACTCTATGCCGGTTACTTTTGGCCTACCATATTTCGTGACTGCATCCTCGCGGTCAGAAGTTTTCATGTGTGCCAGATATTTGATCGTAAAATACGCAAACTGCCAGTGCCTATGAATCCTGTTATCGTTGTGGGACCATTTGAAAAATGGGGCATTGACTTCATGACCTACAACCCTCATTCATCCAGGGGGCATGGTTATATTATTGTCGTAGTAGACTACTTTACCAAGTCGGCCGAAGTGATGCCTATATTCAATAACACAGGAGGAACAATTTCATTATTCTTTTTCAATCATGTCATCTCATGATTTGGTGTTCCACATGCTATAGTCACAGATCATGGTAAGAATTTTCGCAATCACATGATGAATGAGTTGATTTCCAAATTAGGAATATCGCATGATAGTTCTACTCCTTATTATCCACAATCCAATGCAAAAGTTGAAACTATTACCAATATTCTTAAGTGAATGCTTCAACGAATGATATGAGTTCAAAAACGAAATTGGAATTTGATCTTGTACTCAGCTTTGTGGGCATATTGAACCTCGGTGAGAAATGCAACTGGATTTACCCCCTTTCAATTGGTGTATGGTCTAGAAGCTATCTTGCCTATCCACTGTGAAATACCGTCGTTAAAAATTAGTGTTGAATTGTTACCGAACACCTCTACTGAAGAAGCATGTATTTTTGACCTCATCCATCTTGATGAAACATGTCGTGAAGCTGCATTGGCCAATGAAGTGCATAAGAGACTAATTAAGGCCCAATACGACTAACATGTCCAGCCTCGCATCTTCTCTGAGGGTGACCTGGTCTTACTTTATGATCAGGAAGCTAATGTAATAGGTACACGAAGATTTGGGCTGTTATGGCATGGCCCCTATATTGTCAAAAGAGTTCTTGCTAAGGGTGCCTACGAGTTAGTAGATTATGATGGAATTCCATTGGCGCAACCCCGAAATGGGATGTATCTTAAACGTTACTATGCTTAAACATGAGCGTAGTAAAATTTTGTATTATATTGTATACATGCTTTTGATTTTCATCTACTGTCTTAGTTTCTTTTTCTAGAGATTTCTTGAAGTTAGTAAACCGCTTTACATTTCAGTGCAAATGTCTGAATCTTTGAACCATTCATTGGGTATGCTGGTGGTGCTAGTCGTAGTATGCATAATCTATCCTCTAAAACATGGGCCATTTGCGCTTCGAACGATGAGTTAGTGAGTTTTCAAGGGATTTGTATCAGTCGATCTACAAACAATATCGCTGAGTATAGCACATTGATCGAAATTCTCTCTGATTCCATTTCATTTGGTATCAACCGCATCATCATTAGGTTAGACTCACAACTTGTTTTAATGCAACTTACTAGTGTTTATACTGTCAGAAATGCAACACTGAATTGTATTTTCCTAAGAGTTTGACTTTTGGAAAGACATTTTGATTACATTCAATATCAACACATTTCCAGAAATTTGAACACATTAACTAATTCCTTAGCAAATTACAGTTTAAACAGACATTTGCAACACATGTAATGACATATTTTCAATTCACATCACATAATTGAATAGGATTGTGCAATAAACATAGGAAAACACTGAAAACAAATAGATAGATAGTTATATGTTTTTACGAAAATTTGTGCCCAAGACAGATTGGTCATCTAACCTCAAAAGGTATGCAAAATATCAAAGTAAACTAGTGATGCTTGTGATAACAAGGTACTGATCTAGCTATCCTACGAAATAACCACATCCAACAGTTAGGAACACCAGTAGTGTGGCGCTGCAGTCTCATAGGTAACTCTTTGATCTGAAAATCGGATTCCCAAGAGTCAATCCCTCCACGTGTTGTTGTAGCTCAGCAAGAGTCTCGGTCATATATAAATCCCGAAGGACTTATCTCCCAAAAACCCTCTTTGCTGGATCATCTTCTCCCTGCTCTGGCTGACCCATTGGTCGAACTCGACCCACATCTGGATACACCAAAACTTTAGTTTAGTCTTGGGAAAAATAAAAATAAAAAAACATGTAGAAACCTTATAAAAATAAAAAAACATGGTAAAAAAATTCTTACCAATTTCACCCCATTGAGCACTATATGGTAGAATCAAGTTTGGATCTCCTCGGAAATCTACGCCTGCGTATGCATATGGATATATGGTGATCATATATCATTTGAACCAGGTGAAGAATGCAGTATAGAATACGATGGTCGACCGAGCAGCATGTATAGACATCAATTCAACCCATCTCTGCATCCGTGGATCTCTAGGGCCAGATATGCCCAGTGTAACATGTTGTGGCTGCATCAATGGAATCCTCTCTAAGGAGAAGAAAACTAGGATCGAGCCATAGTTTAAATTCTTCTTCCTCCATCCCTTTGCTTTGGTCAGTTTTTCTTTCATATGAAAGAGAACATATTCAGCCCAATTAAATACTATTGGTTCTAAACACTCAAGTGCATAATGCATGTATGATCTATTTGCTACGTGTAGTGTAGCGAAACTGGAAAGCTTTCCGATAGTAAATAGGATGGTCATCAAGGTAGATCACGTACATCACGGATACTTATTTTACCATCATTACTTGGTTCAATCCATGGATGGCAGTGTTGTAGTATGTAATCTCTCACTATCTCTCCTCCAAGAGCAGATCCTGAAATAGAAATGGGAGAACCTCGTCTCGATAATCCAGGGAGAAAATAAATTTCCTCCACCAATATTGGGAACACTTTGTCCCCAATGTGAAAATCCTATAGTACCGGATCCCATGAATGAACAAGGAACTTCAAAAGTTCCATTTTTTGCTTCATTCTCGACAATCTGAAGTATTTAAGCAACCCACAATCTCTTAGGGATATTAATGTACCTGGATCATATTGTTTTCTTCATGTTCTCTTCTCACAACATAATCATCATTTTGATCCGATGAATACTTGAAACACAATCATAAGCTTCATTAGGATCCATTTCATGTAAAAAACTTGGGAAATTTTGGGCACACAGCAAGAAACAAAAATGAGAATTGCGCCCAACGCACCCCAGGTCAAGGGATAGAGCATTGTAGTGCATCTGGCCTTCAATTTCAGTGCATTGCAACACACCTTTCGACATTCAAGGGTGTGTTTTCCTCTAATCATAGTATATTTAACCTAAGGGGCTCAAAATCCTAAAAATTGGCCATGAAATGCAATGAAAATGATACTAAAAGAAAGAGAAGGCTCATAGCTCCAACTTGGAATGAACGAAAAGAGAAATCGTTCGCTTGAACTGTCGTAATCGACCGCTGAAGTTCAGGGGGGAAACTGGTTCTGAGCTTCTAATTTTTAAATGGTAACTTTAGAATGGTAAAAATGATTTTAATTAGTCAATTTTATTATTTTAAATCATATTTAATGTTGTGACTATGGTTTTTATTCATTTTGCTATGAAACATGTACTTTTAGTCCGTTTGATGGTTTTCTAAACAATTTTTACAGCTAGTACAGTGAGATTAGTCGTGCACACTTATTCAAGAATGATTTGACCAAAAAGCATACTTTTATCTTTATTTTTCTAGCTTTGATAAAAATGAAAAAGGATTTGAAGCACACTTTTATCTCTTTTTAGAGCTTTGATCACTGCAAAAAAGGAACCCCTGGAGTCTTCTTTTATCTCTTTTTAGACTCCAATAATGTGAAAAGATTTTCGAGCACTTGCCTTTTCGAGCTCGTAAAAGTAAATGAAACGACATCGACTCAGTATAAGTTTAACCCTTTTCCATATTGAGATAAATTATTTACGAAAAAGGAAAACCTTAGTCCAACATGAGTAAGAGGTTCTCTCAGGTATCATTTTACACTTTTTTGGATCTGAGCGACAAATTTACGAAAAAGGACTCATGGATTTTTTTTGTCCTCTTTTTTAAAATCTCTAAATATGAAAAAGGATCGAGTTTTCACTGTCATTAGACTCATTAAAACATAAAATAGCGACGGACTTGTCGATCATGGATTGATTGATTTTCATTTATCGCTAGACTCGTTAAACTATTAAATAGAAATGGATTCACCCGAAGGGTTAAATTATAGATCAAGCATATGTTACCCTGCTCAAGCTTGTTAAAAAATAAAGAGGTACTAGTCCACAAATGACTGGGAAAAATTTGGGAAAAAGAACATAACACTTTATGGTAGTAGGTCGCTCTTGAACATGACACTTTCACTCCATCGTGACTTTTGGGTTGGGTAATCTTCTTGATGGTTCATCATACCTATGGTTCATCATACCTTCACTTCGGTTTTGGGTCAATGCTGCCAACTCATCTCAGTGTCGCTGATATGTTCAAGAGAAGTCATCCATTAAATCCTCATCCTTCTACATTACTCATAAACCTTCATTTTCATGACAGTCATCCCTGAACATTTCTATATCAAGTCACATTTTGTCTCTGAAATCATTAATCCCATTTCGCAATAAATTTGCTTCCTGTCGACATCAACTCATCATACAGGAATTTTACTTAGAAACATCTTCCAGTACCCTGAGGCTTGTTAAATCATCGACAAGTTTCTCGCTTCTGGACCTTTGTTCGAAAAATTTTGTTTGGCATTCGACATCAAATCATCTATTCATGCCTTACAAATAGTACTGCAGTACCTTGAGAGCCATTAGCCATCAATGGTGGTTTTCTCACATCTGTTAACAACTCACATCATTGGCTGGTAATCAGACGATGTCTTCCCATGTTCGACTTCAAATCATATATTCACATGGTTAAACTTGTATCTGAACGATCGAGTGAACGAGATAAGAAGACCCTGGATCTAGCTTCATCCATTTGGGCTGTGATTTCAGGATTGTTGTACACATCATCTGTACGGTGGCTTTACACACAGATTGTTATCCAAACATAACATGGGCCTATATATGTAGGCATGTCTATATTGGGAAACATTCCAACGTAGATAAATTTTTGAAATATGTACATGTTATTAGATAATTTATGTGCTAAACATGGGTATGCCCCCCTCAGTAATTCATGATTAAGATGAAAATATCATGATGTAATGTATTGCAAGATTGACGCAGGTCACCGTCCGCTTTAGATCCTACTCATTACATCGTAAAGCATCTAATCCAAATACTATTATTATTTTGACGTCATGCTTTAGGGGGAATCTGTTATAGGTCAATTTTGGCATCATCCCCCAAGACCTGGTCAAATTGGGCATCATCCCCCAGGACCAATGAATAGGGTCTATCATCCCCTTATATTTCAGTTGCTATATGCCCTAAGTGAAGAAATTCCATTCAAGGCTTCAATTGTGAGATTTTCAAGGTTTGAAGTATATATTATATGGCCCACTGACTTGCCAATGCTCCTCTGCAAGGGAATAATTGCATTGCAGTTCCAATACCTCCATGCAAAGGTGCACTGCAGTGCACATCCTGACACTCAAGGGTGCATTGGTCACCTGGGAGAGAAATCATCATTGTTTCGGGAATGTCCACATGGCCAGTGCCTTCTAGAAGAGTCCATAGGTGTCATACTTCGAATCCAAGTGTCCATCCACCACCTCTGAACTTGGAAACATGTATTTCCTATTATTAGAAATCCATTCAATGAGAAACTACCATCAGTTTCCCTATAAATTGAGCACTCATCTAAGTGCTAGGGAGGAAATTTTTTTTGCAAAGCTATGCTATTGGATTTTCATTTGATAAGAGAGTGAAAGTACTAATATGCTGCTAAGATGATGTTGGATGTGATGAGGCTGGAACGCAGTTGGAGCAGGTTGACAACAAATCGATCCATGGGTTGTAATCTTCTCCTCCTACTCTTTAATAAATATATCTATTCCTTTTCCCATACATCTGTCTATTTCTTGTGCAATGTATTCTTGAATGATGTATGTATTTAGATCTAATCGTTTTGATCTGATTAAGATAAGTAGATATTTGTATATTGTATGTTGTTTGCTATTCTCTGTTTGTGTTTGAAGGAATCGATCTAGTGGCTTGAGTTGGATTGAGAGCGATGGCAACAACGACAAAAGGAGAAGGAGAGTGAAAGAATCACAATTAGGCTCTTTCTCATTTCTGTATATCTGCTTGTTTTAGAGAAAATAGTAGCTATCTTTCCTCCGTTGTTCTTAGTGAAGGAATACCACACTTAGGGAATTTGATTTATTTGTAGATTAAAATTTCATATAACAACCCCATTGATGTTTATAGGCACCAACCTAAAAGAGGATACGACCCCTTGATATACAAGCACCCACTTGAAAAATATTTCAATTCTTTCTTCTATCAATTTTCAAACCTATATTAGTAGCTATTTAGCTGAAATATTGTTGATGCCGTTTGTTAAATCATTGATTTGTCTCTCCTTTCATTTTACTTACATATTTCCTCTGATTCTCAAGTTTAACTGAATTATTTCATAGATTTGAATCTTTAGTTTTTTCTTTAATAAACTTATTTTCCTACAACTCGACTCTCAAATATTTATATCTATGATCCATTCCTCTACAACTGACTACTCTTTATTATATTCATTGATTCAATTAGATCTCCTTGAGAATCTTCTTTACTAGTCAATATTCCCTTAATTTTCTTTTCTATAGATTGCATCTCATGCTTTAGATATGAAAATTTTGGCCTCATCCCCATTCCATAACTTGAAAATAGCTTCATTCTTTTCTTTTCAAGGTGGATTTTGACTTTTGTACTTATGTTCACTATTTCAGATGTATCTTTGAACCACTTCTTTGATAAAGTTGTGTCCTTTTCTCCTTATTCTCATTGAAATGCATAGAAATTTTCTTGACTGCATTACCTACTTCTAATCTTCAACCCCACTTATATCATGTTGATAGTTATTTCTTATATAACTAGTACAATTTTTTATTAACTATTAGATCCATTTTTTTTGGATTTATGGATAGTATTTTATTTTACAATGGTCAAACCCCAGATACTTGTAAGTATTATTTAACCATTTTTCCACGTTTTGAAGCCTAACTCGAGGACTTAAACCTTGTGAAATACACTTACCATGATTTCCTATAACATTTTATTGTCTATCACTGGTTTCCACATGTGAAGCCACAATCATAACTGTGACGTTGCCATGGGTCATCACTTGAAATTGTCAAATCATTGTTTAAACCATCTCATTGCTACCTAATGCCATATGAGTTGCTTTGTTAACATTAGAATTGAATATCAGATCAATTTTCCCTGTTAAAAATCGGGCTTGTAAAAATATTGATGCTGATCAGATCCATCAAATCAAATCGTTTATAGTTGTCAGATCACATCATGTGCAGGTCTGTGTGTTAACTTTCACACTTATTCATATTCGATATAAGATATGAAACATTAAACTGAACTCATCTCCATCATTGGATCATATCGGGTTTTGGACTACTCAACTTTAGTGCATGTTGATTCCTGATAGAAAATTTAAGCCATTGAAGCAACACAATATTAGCTGTTAGATTTTGTCACATGCTTGAGTAGTAATTATCCTATGTGCATGTCGGATTTTTCATATTAAACCTAAGTTGTAGATATGAACATTTCTTTGTCATAGGATCACATGAGGTAGTGGGTTGAACATTACTCGTCGTGCATCTTGGCATCCAACATTGCTTCTTGGATGTTAGATCAGAGTGATGCCCACCATTGGACCTCATCGTGTGACTATCTACACGATAAATTATGCACATGTCATACACTCAATGAAGATCAACATCGTCGATCTTGTCTGTGTATGTGGCTCTTGGTCATTGATTTTCCTTCTCCATTAACTTCACCAATTACCTTGTTCACATTATGTTTAGTTGGTAGTTTTCTGAAATGAATATTTGTGCTAATGTTATTTATCAAGTGGTATAGTGAGAAACACATGATCCACACATACTCCACATCATTCAGTACGATCAACTAAATTTTTCCACATGTACAATTACTTTCAAGTTTAAATTTTTGTTTTAATCAATCAATTACTTTTAAATTAAAATTTTTTCTTTAATAAATGGGATTTATGTTAAATTCCATATATCGTTGGAATAATATTAGAGAATACTATCCAACCAAACTGAAACATAAATTCCCACCGAGATATTACCTGCATCCTCGACTACAACTTTTCAGAAATACACATTAATATGACCATGATAACATACTATATAATCTTCCCTTGAACTTTGACACAACCACTATAAAACAACTTATTCCAACAAGCTCCCACTAAACTTGATATTTCTTGTCTTCAACGGAAACCACTATTCAATAGGAAAAAGTTGGGAGGTCATCTAGCGAGTCACATAGTGTTCAGACTAGAAGGTAGATATCATCAACTACAAGGAGTTAAGGGTGTCAATCATCATAATAACCTTAGAGCTGCTATCATGTAGTGTTAGTACTAATCAAGTTTTGAGTTGAATCATTCTTTTCACTGTTTAATTATAAACCGAAATGTAATCATATTTAATTATAGTTTTACTTGCTATTATCATATCCCAATATGTAATTTTATTTAAAACATATTCTTGCATGATTTCATTATTACTTATTTTAAGGGGAGGCTTCATGTGAGGCCTCCTTTGTCTATTAAAACAAACAAAAACATGCAACGTGTCTTTTGATTCATGTGTAGTTTAAATCACATTATTACGCATTATTATTGTGGACCAAATAATAATTGGAATTGAATATCTTGTTCCATGTTACTATTATAACTCAATTAATAATTTTATTTAAAATCATATTTTTGCATGTTATTATTATACACCAAAACATAAATGGATTTAAATCATGTTCTTGCATGTTATTATTGCAAATTAGTAATTGTATTAAATATATTTTTTCATGTTACTATTACATAAATAATAATAAATTGATATGGAATAATTTTTGTTAATTATGTAGACGTTAAATAAATATTTCCTTATAAAGAAATATTTGAAAAACTGATCACTACATAAATTAATCAAATAATCTTACATTTAAATACATGTAGTGTTGTTTCAAGATAGGTATACTATCTTGGATACAAAATCACTTGGTTGAGAGAATATCTCAACCACACACCAAGCTAGTAATCATCTAGATCTAAAGAACTCCTAAGGAAAAGGAACAAAATCCTTTACATAGAAATAATCACAACTCAGACAAGTAGGAATTATATTTTCCAAGTCACCCCCTTAATGACTACTTGTCTTGATATCAATATGCAAATTCTAGTTGTGGTATTAGTGTTTACAAACATTATAAAAAAATAATATGTTGATGTCCATATAAAGAAAAAACCGTATTCCAGAATGCATGGATACTAACAGCTGCAACCGCCGTTCAAATAGGATGTCCTTCACGTACATGGTTCAGTCAACCAATTTATCTACATTCCCATACCTGTACCTACAAATACCCCTCCAACATCTTCATCATGGGTTTTATCAGATTGCCTATAACCATGCTTTGGTTTTTATCGACTTACCCTAAACCATGCCTAGGTTTTTTTCAGCTAACACAAAACCATGCCCTTGTCAGCTGACCCTAAAGCATGCCTAGGAATCCATGTCTGCTTCACTCTCACACATGGTTTCTGGATTACCACAAACCGACACTGCAAAGTGGTTTCTGGTTGACCACAAACATGCAATTACAAGGTGGTTTTAATATTACCACGAACTTTATGGGGATACACATGCCTCATAAGGCTCACATCAAAATTGACTCAGGCACAATACATACTCCAACTTGTACAATTACCAGGTACATACTTTCTAAGGACCACTACAAAACATTACATTTTCTTTGCTTACTAATACATGTATGTGATAGAAAATAGACTTTGATCGTGAGTCTATTCCACAAACTCACACAAAATTTAACTTAATTTTCCATCATACTTTAATATTTGATGCAACTCCTTTAATGCCATCTTCACTGTCATGTCTTTAATACATATGGTAGTCAATAATTCCTGCATATAAATTTGTCTATTGTTGGAATGGAGAAATCCATCAGAGATTAAAACTTGTGACAATAGTTGACTAGAATAATTTTCACATGAAAAAATATCCAATTTTTTAAACCAGATTTACATTTATGCATTTACATCATCAACACCCATCATACACAAGATATTAATGTAAATCAAAATGATCGCACAAATCCCATAACAAGTTTGTTCCTGATCTGAATGGAAAAATTAGTGTTTGTTGTGCTAAATTCCAATTCAAAATATAAACAAAGTGCTTGAGGATTATGACGTAAATTGCAAGTTAACCATGAGTTTTTATGTGAATTTCTTAGCAAATTAATATAAACAAAACATTGAACAACATCATCTAACAAACATGAACATCACAATACACAGTAACACAACAACACATGATGAATTATTTCACCCCTCCTGGGCTACATATCCTTGGTATAGCTTCCAATGGCTTGGCCCTCTTCTATTATGCTCAAAAGTGTGATTACATACATTTGCAATGCTCAAACAACTCTGAAACTTGTTCCAATGGATCCAAAATGCCCAAAAATGCATGTGTAGCATCTTTCTGCCTCAAATTTAGTCAAAACATGAGTAAGTTATGTCTTCCCTAAGTTTTTGGCACTAACTTCTCCACAAATTCCTCCAAATCCGACACCATCCTACAATTTCACCTCAAAATTTTCTAACAGAGCTCCAGATTGCCCAAATTCCGGTTGAATTTTTCGACGCGTTAATTCTTCCAATAAGGCCTTAAAGCCAAATTTCAAACCATAGTGGTTGCGGCACATAAATATATTTTTAATAAAAATCTCGTTGGACAGTTAACTAACCGCTGGTAGTTAGTGTAATAGTGGTCACATTCGCGGCTTTTAGAGTGGTTAAGGTTGGTGGTTTGGAGTCCCCACAGTTATAGTGGTGGTCTCGTGGAAGTTATATGCAGTGGCCACATGTTGCGGAAATGTGGCATGTTATGTCGTAGTTAGTGTGGGCGCAGGGCTAGCCTCCTGCCCACGGTCCCACCCCTAGACACGATGACCAAGGCTGGGGCTAGACCCTAAACCCCTCCCCCATTGCTGAAACCAAGTCATATGAAAACTATATGAAACTCATAGTATATTAAGTACTAATGCTATGGTGTAGTGGTGAAGGCTCCGTGCTTGTCTCTTGGAGGTCACGAGTTCAACCTCCGCTGCTGTTGCTTAGACCTTAACCCACTTTTGGTGGTCCTCGTGTTGCCACGTAGTGGCCCCTAGCTAGGCCAGGTGGCAGCCTATGGCCATCCAAAAACGAATTAAAACACGCTAATTCAAATAAATGACAAAGTGCCACTTGGAACCACCTTATTTGCTGAAGAAAATCCATTGACCAGTCAAACCGCCACATGGGAATTCCCAGTCAGCTAAACGAACTGCTAACTAGGTTGTTCTGCATTCTTTTTTAATTTTTCCTATTTGGAAAAGTGGACATAACGCGTTTCGGGTAGCATAGTGTGTCAGTTTTCTGTGAAATGCATTGCACTGGATTTAGAATGATGATATCTACGCGGTCGTTCAAGTTCCGCATCATTATGACAAATTTCATTTTTGAGCATGATTTTAAGCACCTGATCACTCCTCCCCACTGGAATATTTTGGACCCCAAATTCTCTTTCATTAGTGAACATGTGGATGAGGGTACAATGCACTCACATTTCTAGTACAAATGAATTTTCTTGAATTCAACAAATTGAGATTTTCCTAAAACTGGTATTTTTCTTTGATTCTGGAGACTTTGTCTTGCTGCATTTTCCTAGAATTTTCAAAACAAAATACTATCCTTGAAGAAACAAACATGTTCCTTCCTTGGTCTTAAATCAAAGGAAGCTTGAATAACTTGAAAAATTTCTCACCTCAAACACTGTGAGCATGGCATTTTTTAGCTTGTCTTGCCTTGTACTTGCGTCGAATTTTGACCAAGTTTTTTTTCCATTGCCATGTACCATTTTGAAACCCAAAATAAGTACTTGTTGAACCTATTCCTTCTTTTTCATCTTGCTTTGCCGCTTGTTCTTTTATTTTTTCACCATTTAGCATTGGCATCTTTTTCCCATCACTGTTCAACAATGATGTGTACTGCTGCAAATCTTTCACATATTGTTTACTTATTTTCAAAGGAAACATGTTAGAGCCTCGAAACATCTTATTGCAACCATTAGAAACTTCAATGAAATTATCTGTTCATTTGATGCATCTTCTTGAAAGGTCTCATTCAAAACATCATTATTCTTGATCATTAACAAAGCAAAATTTTGACTTGCATTCACTATTCTCTTCATTTGCCTTGCATGCATAAGAGACAAACTCATATTCTTCTTATGTGCTCTAACTATGTACTCAATTCCATTCTTGAACAAGTGATACTTATTATCATGTAGATGAAATACTGCCCTCCTATCATAAAGATAAGGACTTCCCAAAACAATACTTGAAATATCAAGAGGAACTACATCAAGTTCAACTTCGTCAAGAAAGTTTGAATTGATTGCAAACCTTAGGATGCACTTCCTTGTTACTTGCAAGTTTTCATTATTGCATATACAACCTAAAGGATAAGGTATTGGATGTGCAACAGTCTCTATATTTAACCTCTTAACTAAGTCTTCGGAAATCAAATTGGCTTGAGAACCACTATCAAATAGTGTTTCTATTTTGGTATGCTTTGAAACAACTCTAATATGAAAGAGTTCAATTCTTGTATCATCATCTTGAGTTACATTAGAAAAACTTGAAGAACTAGTGCTTGCTATGTTCTTACCATTTAAAACTGATTGTTGTAATATTGGTTTCATCTCCTGAATTTGAGCCTAAGTCATGTTCAATGATTCCAGCTGTTTTCTCCTTCTCTTTGGTTTTAAATTTGTTGGGCTTCAACTCTGGATGGTGTTTCCAACAATGGTATTCATCATGGAAATTTTTAAAACAATGTTTTCATTTGAGTTTCTCTTTCTCTATTTTCAAAGAACCATTTTTATTTCCTTTTCCCTTAAACTCACCCTTTCCTTTTCCTTCATAGTCAAGGGAACTATCACTTTTCTCATCTACACTATGTTTCCATCTTGCTTCTAAATGTGTGGCTTGAAAACAAACCTCATCTAAGTTTTTGGGATTGAACATGAGAATAGTATGTCTAAGATAGTTGTGCAAAACCCCAATATAATTTAACAAAGTGTCTTGAGAAGATAAATTGACACCCAAAACTAGTGCTCTTCTCCTAAACTCTTAAGTATAATTTTGAACACTTTGTCCCCTTATTTGTCTGAAATTATGCCAGTCCATAATAGCTTTATGCATATAAGATAGAGGGTAAAATTGTCTTTTAATTGCAGCAATAAAATAAGACGAAGAGATTGAAATCTTACCATGGTTTTTCATCTCTTCTTGTGTCGTTTCTTCCCACCATATTAGTGTTTCACCCTCCAGTCTCAAGGAAGCTAGTTGAATCTCTGTGTCATAATCTTAAAGGTTTTGAATCCTACAGTAGACCTCCAATTGAAGAACACAATTGGCAAGCTTCTCTGCATTCACTTCACCATTATACATAGGCAGCTGAAATTTAATATCAAGTTTTAGCAGGGGCTGTTTACCAATTCCTTTTGAGGTACGTTGGCGAGTATGAGTAAGGGTTGTAGTAGTGGAAGAGAATGAAGATGACGGTGAAGATGGTGGCGAGGATGATGGTGGAGTAGATGGTGGTTTATCACCATTTCCTCTAACTCCTCCTCCTTGAGAACCGTCTCCTCTCGGAGGCTTGGAGCTTTCACCCTGTAACCTTGTATTCCTCTCTTCATAGAGAAATTTCACCATCTATGTCATGTCAAATAAATCCTTCATAAAATACTTCTCATCCTATGTCATGTTATCATTTCTTCCTTCATGAGACATGCTTACTAAAGCTTCTACTGCAACTGGAGGTGAATCTTGTGGTAATTGTGCCCTCCTCCTTTTTCCAACTAGAGAACACGCACCCACAAGCTTGCCTTCTCCTCTTTTGAGCTTCAACCTTGTAATAATTTAAACAAATGAAAAACAATTAAATCCTCCTTGCACAAGTAAGCCTAGTGCTCTGATATCAACTTGGTCTGAATGGGAAAATTAATGTTTGTTGTGCCAAATTCTAATTCAGAATATAAAAAAAGTGCTTGAGTATGAGGTAAATTGAAAGTTAGCCATGATTTTTTATGTGTTTTTATGTGAATTTCTTGAGAAAATTAACATAAACAAAATGTTAAACAACATCATCTACTAGACATGAACATCACCATAAACAGTAACACAAAAACGCATGATGAAGGAGTTCATCCCTCCTGGACTACATATCCTTGGTCCAGCTTCCAATGGCTTCACCCTATTATATTATGCTCAAAAGTGTGATTATATACATTTGCAATTCTCAAAAAACTCTGAAACCTATTCCAATGGCTTCAGAATACCCAAAAATTCCTGTGTAGCCTCTTTCTGCCTCGAATTTGGTCAACAAATGAGTAAGTTATGGCTTCTCCAAGTGTTTGGCACTAATCACTCCACAAATTCATCCAAATTCGACACCATCCTACAATTTTGCCCCAAAATTTACTAACGGAGCACCAGATTTCCCAAATTCGAGGCGAATTTGTTGGCACGTTAATTTTTTTCAATAAGGCCTTAAATCCAAATTTCAAACCATATCGGTTTTGGTGCATAATTTTTTTTTATAATAAAAATCCCACCGGACAGTTAACTAACCGTCGGTGGTTAGTGTAATAGTTGTTACATTTTTGGCTTGGAGAGCGATTAAGGCTGGAGATTTTGTGTCCTGGCGGTTACAGTGCCGATCTCGTGGTGGTTATATGCAGTGGACACATATTGCGGCGATGTTTCATTCTATGTCACGATTAGTGGGGGTGCGGGGCTAGCCTCCTGCCCATGGTCCCACCCCCAGGTGCAGTAACCAGGGCTAGGGCTAGACCCTGGCCCCTCCCCCATTGTGAAAACCATGTCATACTAAAACTATATCAAACCTATAGTATATTAAGTACTAATGCTATGGTGCGGTGGTGAAGGCTTTGTGCTCATCGCTTGGAGGTCACGGGTTCGACCCTCGCTACTGCTGCTCGAAACTTGACCCAATTTGGGTGGCCCTCGGGCTACCATGTGGTGGCCCCTAGTTGGGCCACATGGTAGCCTATGGTTGGATACCAAAAAACATATTAAAACATGCCAATTCAAACCAATGAAGAAGTGACACTTGGAACCACCTTATTCGTTGAGTAAAATCTGTTGACCAATCAACCTACCACATGAGAATGCCCAGTTAGCTGTACATACTATTGACTGGGTTGTCCTACATTTTTTTTTTAATTTACCTATTTGACAAAGTGGAAAAAATGTGTTTCTGGGAGCATACAGTGTCGGTTTTTTGTGAAACAAGTTGTGCCGGATTCAGAACGATGAGATATAGGCAATCATTCATGTTCCAGAAAATTCTGATAAATTTAATTTTTAAGCATAATTTTGAGCACCTGATCAGTTCCTCCCACAGGGGCTTCACTCAATGAATCTCTGACATATCACGTGTGTTCATGGCATACTAAACAATACCCCTAATCTTACTACATATTGGAAAATACCTCTAAAAATCACATTATTTAATCCCTACCAATATGAACCCAATACACCTTCCAAATTTAAAAAACCGTTGTTTTTACTATATATTGTAGGTATCCATTTTTTCATTAACATATTTTATACTCCTTTCATTAAATTTGAGCTCCATTTTTTATACTTTCCAATATAAAAATATTTTACCCCCTATATATCCCCAAATATATAATTTCATTTTATTCTCAATATATATATACCCCAATATGAACCCACATGGTATGATATTGCTCCCCCAGTGAGGCCCACATAGTAGCTCCAAAGCTCAAATGCGCGGAGCTCCACAAAACACATCAAAAATATGCATATTGATCTTTTCCTAGATGCTGAGATCCACCCATGTTGTGCCATCACAACATTCACAAACTCTCTGCAATCGTCGTTGGAATCATAACAACCACACCGCTTCACTAATAAAACTATTCAACCATGCGATCGTTGAGGTAAAAATATGTATCCCACATATTTTGACCGCTCCACAAACAAAACAAACTCTAGCTCTATATCCAAGGTTGGCTCCACATAGAAATCACTCATTGGAAGTTTGTTTTAATCAATCAATTCAACTCACAATGACTCTCGCCTGACCACACACATAATAGTATAGGCTTCACACCATAGCAAGTGACGTCCTCAACTAGCTCTCAACTCCATACTACAAGCTCAACACTCAACAACCATGTGTGCATCCTTTCCACACCCACCGCACCAGACACGGACCTCAACAATCAACATAACTGGCACCACTGCAACAATAGTATATTTGGATGGAAATATCTAAGGTTCAGGGAAGATAAATTTTCTCTGGATAATTTCTTTGTGGATACCACTCCTTTATCTAACTCTCACATTCCTGTCTACAAGGAAATCTAGGCCATTAAGTGTATCCAATTCATGTTGAATCTTCTTGCACGGGCTTCCATATTGATGACAATTTTTTAGCCTAATGCTAGTCTCATAATGTATTTTATCTTTGGTTATTAGATAAATGATCATCGACTATTCAAAAAATGGACACCCTTTAGCATTCAAAAAAGTCATTGAAGTGGAATTAGAGAAAAAACACAGAGGAAAAAAAACATGTGAAATTCTCCAAACACTGTGAAATTCAAGAAGGAGGAGACTAAGGAGGGGGGTCCCTTACAAAGTCCCTTGAAAAATTATAAGCTTGGCTTAAATCAAACTTGAAAGGACGTTATCACTTCTCCCCTCTTCTCTTCTCCAAAGGAAATCCCTTTGTCTAGTTGTCACCTAACATAAACACCACCCCACACATCTCTCAATAGTCGCTGATAGAACCACTACAGTGCACCAACACCTTCACAAATTAAAAATCCATCATGATTTTTATCCCATGGTATTGATGATGAGATTTTCCATCCTCTGTTGCAACATCCTTCACATGCAGGCTCAATGAGAGCAACTTTCCTGGGAAACTCAATTACCACATTGATCTAGACATACAAAACGTCAACATTCACAACAACTACATCTTCGAGGAGGCCTTTTTAAAAAATGGTCAAATGTATTCACTACCTTCAAGGTCATGCTGTCATCATAGTTTTCATATGACCAAACATCATCCAAGCTTTAGCAGGCGTCTTACTGCTCTCGAACTCAATACGAAACACATCTGGAAAATCTGGAAGGAAAAATTGGCTCGGGATCTCTTTCACACAGGATGCCTGTAAACATAAATAAATTACTATCAAAACAAATACATATACTCTTTTATATCCCTCATCCTGCTAGGGGCCAAGGTCGAGGCCCATACAGGCTCGGATACCAATTTTAAAAACTGATTACTACATAAACTAATAAAATAATGTTACATATAAATACATGTAGTGGTTTCTCAAGATAGGTAGAATATATTGGATACACAATCACTTGGTTGATAGAATACCTCAACCACACACCAATCTAGAAAACATCTAGATCTAAACAACTCCTAAGGAATATGAACAAACTCCTTTACATAGAGAGAATCAAAACTAAGACAAGTAGGAATTTTATTTTCCAAGTGAAATAAATTCGGGTTACCATTATAGTTGGTCGAATGTTAATGATAAGGTAGCATTTTAGAAAAAAATGAAAAATTAAAAAAATTTAAGTTTGGATATGAATAGATAAAAATAAAAAATGTCAGGACTCATGACATATAAATTATACATATCATAAAATGTTAGGATTAGATTTCTCTAAAAAATGAAGGAAAAAACATTTAAAAATTTAGGCATAGTTTCAAAAGCAATAAAAGAAATATTTGTTTTGTTTAAATAAAAAGAAAGAAAACAATGGAAACTTGTTTAAATGCGCCCAAAATTTGATTAAAAGTTAAAATGTGTTTAATTAATTTAATCCCTTTCATTTAGTGGTTAATTAACTTTGTAATAAATCACATTTTCCCCTTTTATCCAAATTCGGAAAGAGACAAGCAATTTTTGTTGTATTTCGATTTAGGATCGAGCAATTTTCAACGGTTGATTTCTTCCCTGCCCAGATCAACGGTAGGGAAGCCTTTTTGCACCCCCCTTTCCCATTTCTTGTTAATGAGGGGGGGGGGGGGGTATGAAAAGAAGTATTCTAATGGTGAGCCCTTATCTAAGTGTCACCTGCACAATGCTTTGCACCCCCCTGCTCAAAACCATTTACCGCCGCCCACCCCCTCCGAAATCAATTTTCCTACCGACGACGGTTTTCACTCCCGCCAACGATATTTTACTTCTCTCCACTGACCATTTCCCAACACCAAATAAAATATTGACACCTGTACAATTCTGTTAAACTCCGCTCCCTTACTGTTTTCCTTCCCGTCCTGTTAGACCCGCTCCATAACTGCTGTTTAGTTGTTTCATCTCCTACCGCTCCTATACCGTTAGCATTAAACCTCCATAGTCATATTTACATTTACAATCACCCATAATGGTAATCCGAGCATGATTATTAATAAAAAATCTCCATTCCTTCTGCCACCTTTGATTCATTTACTATTTTCCATCGAATTGCAGGTTTTACAGAAGATATATTTACGTTAATAGTTCAGCAATCTGTCACCTTGTCAGACAGATATTTTTTTTGTAGAGACTACCTTTAGATCTGTTATCAGCATAACAAAAATATTTCTCTTATTTTCCTCTACATATCACATGGCCCCCAAGGGAAAAAGCCGAAAAACCATCACTGAGGAAACCCCTTATGTCTCTACCCCGATCGATCTCAACCATGTCCCCTTGGTTGATTCATACTTGGAAATCATTGAAACAGAGTGCGAATTTGAACTCTATGAATTGCACATGGGGCTAAAAAAAAAGTATCTAGATCAAAAAGATGATATTAAGCTTTGGGAGTCCCTATTTCCTCTATTTTCATTCCCTTAGACCCATGAATTCCCAGACCTAGTCACCTGGTGTCAAACTAGGTATGATCCCACCAAAATAGCACTGGTAGCTCAGAATGGAAAATTTTTGATATCTATCAATCCCGAGACCATTAAAAACATGTTTTTGATCCCACATAATGATTCTCTCAGCCTTTTCTCCCAAGATTCTCTCATGGAGTTATATCATAAGCTCACTTTCCCTTAGAGAGCACAAATATTTGAAACTTTCCTTCCTAGTGATGCTAAACTACCAAAGAAAAACCCCCCTTACCCATACTCCATGTTTCCTGAAGTTACCAAACACATTATTTCATTAATTTCTTGTTTATTAGGCTATCCATATGATATAACAGTGGTTGAACCCATCATTGGTTACTTCTCCATCTTTTCTAAATACCATAAGCCTGCATTCATGTACAATTACAACTAATTTCAAATTCTTGGCCGATAATATGCATGAACGATTGATGAGCTTAAAAAAACAAGGAATGTTTAAGTACACATATGTACTTATTCATATGTTTTTGTTTCAGTAGGGGGATTGAATACCAATCACATTGCACAAGCAGGATGGTGAGGGAGTTAATCAGTTAGTAATTCATTGGAAAGAATTGTTCAGATCCATTTCAAATATGTTTTCTTTTGCAGGCTTCATTGATTCATTCATCCATCTAGTTTCCCAACTTCTAAGCAGTCATAATGAACCCAAAATTGGCCAAGACATCAAAAGAAATATTCACTTAAGTGATTAGGTTAAAACTGGAGATTGGTATTTATACCATAATTACACATATATTCAAGTATTTGGCTATGATCTAGCACCATATAAACTGCCCAAATATATTCCAATGAGATTTTTCTCTTTGGAATATATTAGGAAGATGATTAACATGGATGAATTGCATTTTGTTTCAGGGAAGAGAAAATCACAGTTCAATATCAAATAAAAAATAGGCTACTTTATAAGAAATACCAGATCAATAGGGATTGAGGTAGATTCCATCCTTAAAAGAATGAATTTCCAGCCAAGCTTCACTTGGTCTTATGATCCATTCAACATAATTTCAAACTTAAGGGTCGAGTTGAAGACAAATCATACAACCATACACCTAGGCCTGAGATTGAAAAGTTTACGAATCAAGATCAGTGGACAAAGAATACATTGAAGGAGGCATAGGAGCATATCCTTTCCAAATCTACTCTGCAGAATCCAATTTACCAAGATAAACAAAAGAAAAGGCCCAAAGAAGAAACATCAACTCCTGTAACTATTTCCAAATAATTCATAATTCAGAAAAAGAAGCAGAATACCAACTTTGCTATTTCTATAGAGCAGAGCCAAAAAGAACCAGGGATTATAGACTTGGGAGATGCAGATGTATCTACAATAGCAGAGGGGAGTGTTCCCAATAATCCATCTTCTTCTTTAGCTTCTCAATAATGGCATGGATATCATTCAATCAGTTGGAAATAGTACACAAGATGACAAAAACATATTCTCTAAATTCTTAGAGATCAAACAAAAGAATGAAACCTTGAAGGCCAATGTTTACAGTTACTTTTGGAAGCATACATATACATTACAACACGGGCTACTGGTAGCTTTTGATAGTGAAAACAGAAGGATGCAGAGGGATTTTCTACAAGCTCAAGTCCCTTTTCCTAAAGCTCCATATGATTATAAGAAGAAAATTTTCCCATTTGATGCAAATCAGATTCATCTCATAGACCAGAAGGATATGCATAGGTAGTCTAGAGAGATGCTTTTCTCTACCATGACTAATATAGCCATGACATAGTCTAAGTTGAGAAAAAAATTGTAAAATGTACAGTCACAACTCAAGATAGAAAAAATTTCCTCTTTAGCTAAAGAAAATAAGTCAAAGTATTTAGAAGATATTGTAGTCAAGAGTGGGTATGACCAAGAGGATTGTAAAGCTATAGAAGAGACTTTGAAGAATAAGAATGCAGATATTGCATCTCTTATAAAGTAGCTAAATTTTCCTTCTATAGAAGACCCCAGATAAAAAAAATAGAGGAGAGTGAACATAATAGAGAAGAGATGCTCAAACTCATCATTGAGCAGAAAATTCAGATAAAGAATATGGAGGAACAAATTGAAGGACTACTTAAAGAAAAAGAACAATCATATCATCTTACCGGATCCCAGTTTCAACATTGCCTATTGCTGTTGCAGGTACAAAACCAATCTCTTCATCAACAAAAGTGGAATCTACATCAACAAGAGGTGATCCAACTAATCTTGTGCAGGATTTGACCTTACAGAAACAAGAGAATGAAAATATTCTGGAGAAGTTTAGAACCTTGGAAGCTCAAAAGATAAATAATGACACCCTGTATATGGAAGAGATGCAGAAATCTCGCAGACTAACATTAAAGGTTAAAAAGTTAGAAAGTGAGCTTCTAATGGCAAACACCTTGGCCCAAGCCAAGGAGAGCGTCTGGACCAAAATCATCCAAGTAATGACATAGGTATGGCCATTCATACAAATCATTTTTGAGCGGGAGGAATTAATCAACAAGTGAAAAACAAAAATTGAACAAGAGAAGGAAAAAATCAAGCAGAAACCAACAGAGGCATTAGACATGATTAAAGTGTTGAATTCAAAGAGCAGGGCAGAATTGGAGTAGATCAACATTATAGATAGAACAACTACTTTTTTGGAGATCAAGAAAGTATTGCAGAAGAAGAATTTGTTGAATTAATTACAGAATAAATGTAAAACTTTGGAAATTGTTGTCCAAATATTTCACACTAAGTTTAATCTTCTAAATCAAAGAGGATTTCCTAGATTAGTAGCTTCCAATGAAAAATTGATCAACTTGGAAGAGTACTGCAAAAATCTATACACCATTGCCATTGACAAAGCTAATTTTGCAGGAATTAAAGGAAATATGACAAGGAAATATTTTTTGGAAGCTTTAAATTTTGATTTGATAATTAAACATGAAATCAAACATCCCTTAATCAATAACACTACTTTTGAGAGATACAGAGAAGTAGATGAAGTTTTCAGGAGATTAGTAAATCTCGAGATACCAAGTCAGGATAGATGGGATCACTTGTGTGAAACCATTGAGTAAATTTTGACTCTAACAACATGCTAGCACAACAACATTTTTTTGGCCACATCATCAACTGTTTCCTCATAGACATTGACAGATCACTCATCATTTTTTGTTTTCCTACTATTTGATTTTATTTTTGTAATCAGTTTAGATACTTCTAAGTGTTAGAAATTAGTATAAATAACTCTCCATTCGATTTATTAAGGGTTTCACCCTTGGATGAGCATTTTTAAGAAGAAGTGTATGGGATTTTTTTTATCATTGATGATAATAAAAGGATTCTTGATTTATTTGAATCAATTTGTTTCCTTATAAGTTTTTATAGTATTCATTTCACTCTGTTTTTTGCATATGTTTGATTTTTATGAAGATAAGTAGGTAAGAGAAAGTTGTGTTTTAGTCTATCTTAAATCCTCTGAAGTTATAATCCATTTTTGAGATTGACTTATTGAACAATATTTTTGTATAAGTCCCTCTATATCAATTAATTATCAGTAATCTTCATAATGTTAAATATATTTTGTTAGGTTGTTAAACATTGTTTGACATTTTTTCATACTTATGATAAATTAAACATTCAATTTGAATATTTAACTGATCATACTTTCTTACAGTTTCCGCCTTCACACATGAAAAATTAAATCATTGTTTGAAGTAAAGCAACAACCCTTTTCTTAATAGTTAATATTATCAAAATTTTAAGACATATATTTTTATTTGCTTAATACATTGGTCATCCAAAAACCCATTTCAAAACAAACAAAACATTATAGATGCTCTGGTATGATTAATTGACCTAGAATTATCTCAGAGGACAACATGTACAACATAAAAAAATTGAACCTCTTTTGATTTTACCTATTATCATCCATGAATCAAAAGGAGAAAGAAATTTAATGAATATGCAAAAATTGAAACTCAACTAGACTGTTATATTCCCTTATGGTTAGCACGATGTTAGAATTATTAAATGAACTATTTAATTCTGATACTTCTATGATGTTAGAATTATGAAATGGAATATTTAGTCTTGATAATTGTACAAAGTTGGAGTGGTTGAATGTTGATAATAAAATAAAATCATGAAATGGAGTTAACATCTAATTGCAGACGCTTTAAGCATAGTAAAATTACAACTCTTAGATTCATACTTATCATTTAAATCTAAAGAGTCTTAAAGTTCAACTAATTAGACATTAAATATTATGGTGTGCACAAAGTGTAACTCTCCAATCATACTCTGACATTGTGAAACTTTTTGTCCTTGGATCAATCTATTATTTCCATGAACTTGTGAGACAAGTAACCATGAATATTATGCATCAAAAATCTAGAAGTGAATTTTTTTTTTTTTTATAATGGCTCTCAACATATCAATGATTCAAAAAAGTGAGAAGTGGACTTTTCAATTTCCATAATTACAGGGCCTAATGAAGGAGAATCTTACCAGCGCTGCATCTCCTCAGGTACGTGTGGAGGAATTATGGGGGAACAAAATGGTAGGAGTGAGAGCGATGGAGTAACAGTGCATGGACACATCTACCTAGGGGAATATCGACATATAATAACTTCCTTGTAAATATGAAGGGGAGTCACAATGCATGAAACCTTTTTTTAATGACTTTTGGATGCAGATACATGTTTTACACTGAGTATTTGAAGAGGGGAAGATCTCCCAACTCTAAGGGAGCTGGACTAAAGAAGGTTCCATAGAATTACAGAAGAAGATATTTCATTAGTACTAGCAGACAAGAATAAGGACATAAGAGGCGTATACAACAAACACGAAGAGATCTAGTGTCTATTTCATATTAGGGTAAAACTTCCTTGAATCGGTTCTACAACTTCAATGATGAAACGAATAATAGAGCGCAAGAATACGATTTTTAGATTAGTGAACCCCCACTTGAATAACATGTTTTCCACAAAGGACAATATTTGTCCCATAGAATAATGACGAGGTTCGAGAAAAAACCAGAACAAGACATTTCTATGGATAAATAGGTTCATTTGAAATTTGGGTTTGGCTCTTACAGAAGGAAGGGAAGATTACTAGATCAACCGGATGATTGGTCTGAATGGTTTGTCGGTTACTTTGTCGACATATCTTGGCCTAATTTTTTTCCGATTTTTCTTGGCAGGATTATAAAAAAATGGTAGATTTTAATTCACCTACTTCTCTAACATTACATTTATTATCACACCACACATACTATGGTAGATATCTACCAATATTTTTCTTTCCTACACAACCGTTTCCTCCCCCTGCATTCTACCACCTGGAAGCATCGATTTTAGCTCCTTATGAACATAAGACATTTCTTAATCTGCATTTTTTGAACCATTTATTTAGCATGTCCTTTTAATGTATGTCTGTTCTTTTCATTTATCATCTGAAACTTGAAATGCTGCTCTATATCACTAATGATTTTCCTTCATGTAGACTCCTTCATCGTCGGACACCGATTGTCTCATCGCCATTACTATTATTATTAAAAACATGGCTCAAATTGATGCACCGAGATTTGGGGACTACGAACTCATACCTAGTTTACCTCTCGACATCAATTCTAGGGTTTTTGAGAAGGGTGCCATTCACCCTCTTCCGGGAAAAAAAAAGTGGTGGTAAAGCCTTGAAGGCTTGCACCATATTTTTGAAACCATTGGTGCTGTGTCCCGAATCTTTTGGGATAGAATTATCAAGCTTAAATTGCACGCCTTACATGGCTGCTGGAAGTTTTTTCATTTTACAGGGGAAAAACTAAACATTAGGGGAATTTTGAGGTCTAAAATGAGCCTCCTCATGAAATCATAAAATAATAGTGGAAATAATGAAATAATATTAGATTACATCATCAAATTTTAGATGTAAAAAAGAAAAAACTATTTTTCAACTCGTATTTTCAACTTATCTCTGTATGGATTTACTCAAATTTCGAGAAAAAAAACTCGTTGGATGCATAATTTGATTCCTCATCCAAGGATTACCCATGTTGTATACTTTCGATGGACCCTGCTACACAAAAAATAAGAAATACATGAAAAACATGATTGCAATCACATTTTTTCTTGTATTTCTCATTTTTTGTGTAGCAGGGTCCATCGAAAGTATGAAACATGGGTACTCCTTGGATGAGGAATTAAATTTTGCATATAATGAGTACTCCTGCTCAAAATTTGAGTAAAATATTCGGGAGATAGTTTGAAAATACAAGCTGAAAAAGTAGTTTTATTATTTTATTATTTTTTAATATTTTTAATTTTTTACTCCAAATATGGTGAATCAAACCCCATGGTTGACATCATCTTGAATCTTATTGATTCTTATAAAGTTTATTTTGGTTGTACATTTTTCTTAGGAGGCCCATTTTAGACCTAAAAATTCCCCTAATGACACTGGATGTCCACCTACTAGTTACCCAAAATAGGCTATCGATTGAGGATTAGTATTCTGCACAACAGATGGGTTTTTCTCCATTTCCTCTGCCGAGAGGGTGCCAAATTTATATACTCTTTACCTTGGGTCAAGGGGCGAGGACGCATATACCCATGGGAATCCTGACACATAATCACTTCCTCGTAAATATGAAGGGGAGTCACGGTGCATGGGACCTTTGTTTAATGACTTTTGGATGCAAATTCATGTTTTACACCGAGGATTTGAAGAGGGGGAGATCTCCTAGCTTTGAGGGAGCTGGAATAAAGAAGGGTCCACAAAATTATAGAATAATATATTGCATTAGAACTAGCGGAAATGAATAAGGCCATCGGAGGCATATACAACGAATACGAAGAGATCCAATGCCTATTTCATATTAGGGTACAACTTCCTTAAACAAGTTGTACAACTTCGACGATTGAAGGAAGACCAGAGCGCAAGACTACAATTTTCAGATTAGTTAACCCCTACTTGAATAACAGGTTTTCCACAGAGGAGAATATTCGTCCCGTAGAACAACGACGAGGCTGGAGCCAAAACCAGAATAATACATTTCTCTAGATAAACAGGTTCATCAAGAATTTTTTTTTGGCTCTAATCCAGGTGGATATTGGTGGCCACCCACCTATTCCACTTGGACCCCCACCATTGTTTCTTTCTTTTTTTTTTCAGTTTTCTTAATTGTAGCAAAATTTACTATTTTTTGCAGTTTTTTGGTTCCTGAACTTTTAGTGCCGTTTTGAGGCCCTAAATGGCATATTTTTTGGAAAATCACTGTCAACAAATGTGAATATTCAAATTGGCATTCATTGTCACTAGGTGTGTTCCTTGAATAGATATTTCTAACGAGGTATCATGTGTGTCAAACGGAGAACATATGCCAAAGTTTAGACGCTGGGTAATTGATGTACCAATTTACTGCAACGGGGCCCATGGTTTGGTGTTTCATCTCCTAGGGTTAGGTTTTTGAATGTTTAGGGTTTTCCATTGTTTCTCAATAATAAATAGGCTTTCGAGCCTCATTGTAACACAATTCAGAGACATGTAGCTGCCACATCTCTTCTCAGAGATAAGCTACCATCACTCTAGCTAGTTAATGTCCATTATGTCTGTAAGCATATTTCGGTTATTTGATATTAATGAAATGAAGTTTTATTTCTGATGTGTCTCTGCGTTTATGTTTATTTATGTATTTTATTGCATTCCTACATAAATCCATATTAGTGATATCATAGCGGTCTACTTTTTCTCGATCCTTATTTTCATGTCCCCAACAAGGTCAGGGTATAGGGAGTTAGGGCTAGATTTGGTTGAACCTTTGCAAGATCAGCTTCGCAAACCCTGATGATCGTCCATGGGGGAAGAAAAAATAGATGAGGGAGAAAGAGGTCCTATCAAAATATTGCTTGATGAGGCCCTCGAGAAACAAAGGAACGCGATGATGGATAACTTTGTACATATCCTTCAATAGTTTCCCACTGGCAACACATCTGCATCTAGCAACAACTCCGGGAGGCACCACTCCTTTCAAGGTAGAAGTCAACTTAGACATTCCTATATTTGAAGGCTAGATATATGCAGAGGTCTTAGATAGATGGTTGAATTTTTTGGAAGGGTATTTCTCGATCCATGATTTCTCCGACTAAGAAAATATTACTTTTTCACTCCTTAAAGCCACCCTCGATGCCAAAAACTAGTGGGAAACCTACTGTGAGAAAAAGGACGAAAGGGAACCCTCTCTATTCTCAGTCGCACCCAGTTGGAATTCATTCTGAGACAATATTAAGGAACAATATTACCCCTTGGGGAGATATGAGTACAAGTACATCCAATGGACCATGTTGTGGCAGCAAAGGGATCAAATTGTGCACGAGCTACCGAATTTGTTCGATACCCTATGCAAAACATTGGGTATTAAATATTTAGAGAAACATTTGGTGCTCAAGTACCACAATTCTTTGCATAGATACATTCAGGAGGAAATGGAGTTCCTCAACATTACCTCGCTTGGAATGAAATATCGATATGCCGCCAATATTGAGCATAAATTGAAGCAGAAGAAGTGAGACTTTAGATCTGAAGCTAGGGAAAGGCGCCCCAAAACTGCAGAACAAGGGGAAAATCCAAAGCAGGGTGACTCAGAAAAACACCACAAAGCCAAAGAAGGACACATGTAGCTGGTGTGAATCTCATAACAACTCCATTCACATCACAAGCTAGTGTCGGGCCAAACAGTTAGTGGTGGCCAAAATAAAGGCATCTGAATCAGATGCATGTTCTGATTCTTAGTCAGAATCGGAAAAGGTGAATGACAAAGGGAAGTAGATCAATTATGCGGAACCTAGTTCCATCATTGGCACCACCAAGCTCCAGATGGAAAATCCTAAGGATCCAGAGGAGGGGGAGCACCTCTTCCATTCCCAGAGGTGGGTGAAGGGTTCTCCACTACTATTCCTCATTGATAGGGGAAGCCAAAAGAACCTCATTTCAGCTGAGGTCGTGAATCGGCTCGACCTACTAACCACAACACATCCACAACCATATACCATCGGGTGGGTTTACCAAGGAAGAGATCTCCGTATTAGCCAACAGTGTCGCCTTTCATACAACATCAAGCCCTTCACGAATGAGGTACTGTGTGATGTTGCTCCTGTTGACGTGTCTGATGTATTATTATGTCAACCATACTTGTGGAAGCAACATGTTATGTATGATTCTAGGCCCCATTCTATTATTATTACTTTGGTAAATAAGTTTTACAATATATAAGAGGTAGTACCTCCTTTCATCATCCCTTTGAGTACTACAAAGAAATGTGGTAAGATTATTTCCCAAACCAGGAAATTCATTTTCATTACGATTCACCTCAGGTCAAGAAGAATGTTGTGGCCACAACCTCCAAACAGGGCTCCCCTGGGTGGAAAAAACACATGGAAAAATTCGTGGAGGAATACAAGGACATTTTCTCCTCACCCACATGTGTCCCTCTACTTTCAGGTCAAGAAATCCATTGATCTGACCCCAAGCACACCACTGCCTAATGGGCCTATCTATCAACATTATTTTATGGAGAATGATGAAATCAAGAGGCAAATCCAAGAGCTATTGCAGAAAGGGTGCATCAGGCCAAGCTCATCACATGTACTATCTAAGGCTGATAAAGAAACCATATTTATTGAATGCATCCATCACGTCTGTTAGTAGAAATCCAATGGAAATTACAAGCAGCGAGATGATCAACATCAGGTTCCACACAAGTTCCAGGTGAGCGAAAAATTTTGGCTGCATTTGGAGAAAGAATGCCTAGCAGAAGCTCATCGGAAGCTCATACCAATACAGTATGGGCCTTACACCATTATCAACGATGTGGGAGACAATGAATTTGAGCTTAGAATTCCCCCATTCCTTGGCTGATACCCAATGTTTAATGTGGATTATCTTCGGCCATACTTTCCACCATTACTAGACACCTCCGACATTGCACAACAACTCACACCAACAAAGTTAAACCCAGACTGCATGGAAAAATCCACAACTGATCGAATCATGGACACATAGATCAATAACACCCAACAAAAAATGATCCAACTGTATCGAGTTGTCAAAGTAGACCAACTCCTTCACCAGGGAAAGTGGCTCACCAAGGGCCATGTTCAACAGAAGTTTCCTCATCTCATGGAGGAACTCAATGCAATGGGGACCATTGATTCCTAAGGGGGGAGGAATGATCCAAGTGGATATTGGTTGCCACCCACCTATTCCACTTGGACCTCCACCATTGTTTCTTTCAATTTTCCAGTTTCCTTAATTGTAGCACAATCTACCATTTTTGGCAGTTTTTTGGCTCTTGAACTTCCAGAGCCGTTTTGAGTCCCTCAATGACGTTTTTTTGGAAAATCACCATTGGAAAATGTGAGTGTTCACCACAAAATTAGTTATTAGTATTTTTAATCATAGGATAAATATTTCTAATGAAGTATCTTGTGCGTCAAACAGAGATTGTATGCCAAAGTTTCGACCCCAGGAAATTGATGTACCCATTTACCCCAACGAGGCCCATAGTTTGGTGTTTCATCTCCTAGGTTAGGCTTTTGAATATTTGGGGTTTTCCATTGTTTCTAAATAATAAATAGGCTTTTGAGCCTCATTGTAACACAGTTCAGAGGCATGTAGCCACCACATATCTTCTCATAGATAAGCTACCATCACCCTAGCTAGTTTATGTCCATTATGTCTGTACACATATTTCAATTATTTTATATTAATGAAATGAAGTTTTATTTCTGCTGCATCTCTTAGTTTTGGTTTATTTCTGTATTCTATTGTGTTCTTGCATAAATCAAATCAGGCTCTTATAGAAGGAAGGGTGGATTACTGGACCAACTAGATGATTGGTCTTAACAGTTAGCTGGTTACTTTGTCGACATATATCGACCTAACAGTTTTCCGATTTTCCTTGGTGGGATTATAAAAAATTGGTAGATTTGAATTCACCTAATTATTCGACATTACATTTATTATCATGCCATACTAACTACGGTAGATATCTACCATGATTTTTCTGTCCTGCACAGTCGTTTCCTCCCCCTTTCATTCTACCACCTCGAAGCCTCGATTTCGACTCCTTTTGAAAATAATAAGCTTCTTTATTTGCCTTTTTGAACCATTGAGTTAGATCATCCATTTCATTCTTTGTTTTGGAATATATTCTCACTTTTGTATGTCCTTTTCATTTGTCAGCTGACACCTGAACTGCTACTCTATATCCCCGATGATTGTCCTTCATGCAGACACCTTCATCACCAAAATCCAAGGTTCTCGTCACCATTACTATTACTGTTGAAAACAAGGCTCGAATTGATACACTAGGATCCGGGGACTCTGAAATCAAACCTAGTTTACCTCTCGTCATCAATTTTTGGGTTTTTGAGACGCGTACCATTCACCCTCTTCCTGGAAAAAAAGGTGGTGGTAAAGCCTTGAAGGCTTGCATGATTTTGAAACCATTGGTGCTGCATCCCGAATCTTTCTGGGATAGCATTATCAAGCTTAAATTGCATGCTTTTCATAGACGCTAGAAATTTTTACATTTTACAGGAGAATAACTAAAATAGTGGATGTCGACCTACTAGTTACCCAAAATAGGCTATCGACTAAGGATCAATATTCTGCACAACGGATGGGTTTTTTTCCATTTGATATGCCAAGAGGATGCCGAACTTATTTACTCTTTTCCTTGGGTCAAGGGGCGAGGATCTCTACAACTACAGAGATGGAAATCTGGCTTCAAACCCACTTCGACAACACCTCACCGGAAGATCGTTTGGGCCAAACTGCTAGAGCTCCCCATCGAGTTGTGCAATCATTCAACAATTATGGACATTGTGAACACCACCACAAATTACTACTTCTAGGACAAATCCAACATAGGATAGATGGATAACAAGGTCGCTTGGGTGCTCATTGAAGTGGATATAGGAGGATGCCTCCTATATTATTTGGACCTCATTTTGGATTCACATTCTCTCCGGTTAAACATATATTTATGGGGCATTCCATAAATACACTTGATATGCCACTCTACGGGTCATCTTCTATCTTCCTGTACGAACAAGAATGCAGCTAGTAGATGATAGTTTTGGAGGTGGACGCAATCATCCTAAGCCGAGGAATCGATTGAACAAGAGAAATGATTATCCAAGAGAACAAAGGTAACTCTAAAACTATATCTCCTTTTTATTCTCCATATGATATTTCCCCTACCTCTCCCTTAGTTATTATTTCCTTCCAAAAATTTTAACCCTCCTTGGAATCTGATTTCGGATGGTCCCCCTCCGCCCTCCCCTCTCTCCACTCTTCCTACTAATCCTTATGCTCCCTCTCCATCGAACGTACAGTTCATTTTAGCCTCCTCGACCTCCCCCTCTTCACTTGAACATGAAATTAAAACCCTTACCTTCTCGAAATCTATTGGGATGTAACCCCTGTCCATAAAGAAATCCTTCTTTCACCTAAGGGATGGACTGATCAAAGGTTCCACCTCCTCTTCACCTGCCACCACCAAATCACCCTCTACTCAGAAAAAAAAAAAATCCACCAAATATAAGAAGCTATCCACTTTCCTATATCCGATTTCATCTTCGGATGACCAATCTTATTTACCTGGTGAAAATTCGACCTCAGCCTCCTCCTTATCCCAGTTCCTTAGAGCGACTGAACCCATGATTCTTTTTACCCCATGATTATTTTATCCTATAATATTAAGGGATTTGGTATGGTGCTCAAGTCCTATTCTCTGAAAGGCCTTATCTACAAACATCAATAAGATTTTCTTCAAGAGACAATGATCTCTAGGGAGAGATCATGGGAAATATTGCTAAATAATTGTTCAAGGTGGCATGTCTGTGCTACCAGTTCTAGCAGACTTTCTGGAGGCTTAACGAGGGCTTTAAAGCCCTCGAGACTTAAATTTTGAGGTCTATTTGACTCTATCTAGTATCTTCTTGACAAGACACTCTGTAGGCTCGACCACTCGCATCCGAATAATTAACTGCTATGCATCATACTCTGGAAGGAGACTAGTCTACGAGAAGGTTCTAGATTCAGGATTGCTGGAAATTCCCTCCCTTATTGTGGTGGGATATCTCAACATGAAAATATGAAATTTGGGGCCCAAAGGTGAAGAATAATAATTTAGGGGTTTATTTCAAATCCCTTTTATGCTCTCTTACTCTTCAGGATATTGTTCCTTCAAAGATTGTTCCCACATGGAACAATGGTCGATATGGGTAGGAACATATCTCCAAGAGGCTGGATAGATTCCTAGTCAAGGACCAATTGGCTGCTAGATTACTCGACCTCAACTCATTTTTCATTCCTTCCTCCTTTTCAGACCACCTCCCGATCACTCTCTATTAGGTCATAGATCCTGGGAGAAGAGCATTCCCATTTAAATTTAACCATTCGTGGCTAGTACATTTCGAATTGAATGACCTAATCCAAAAGGTTTGGAAGGAACACTCCACTTTGCTGAGTCCAATGGATTGTTTTTTCCACAAATTAAGAAGGCTAAAAAGAGAGGTAAGGTCGTGGGTAAAAACTAATGAAGTTATTGATTCTCGGCACCTAGATAATATTGAAGCCTCTCTCAAAGTTCTCTTCGATCTGGATGATCCACTATTCTCATAAGAAAATCATACAAATTAGATCTTGGACCTGGAAGCTAGAAGGATAATGATATACAAGGCTCAAGAATCAGCATGGAGACTCAAAATACGAGCTATTTGGGTTGAGGCTGGAGATAAGAACTCAAAATTTTTTCATAGATTTGCCTCCATGAGACAAAAGGAAAATGGCATTTGGAATTTTTTTGGACAAGGGAACTCCATTCATAACTCTCAATCTGATATTGAAAAGTATTCCATTAAACATTTCAGAGAACTCTATGTTGAAAGAGGTCAATCCTTCCATGAGAATATGGAATTTATCACACATATGCCCACTATGTTGCATGAATCAAACAACAACCTGGGAAACCCTGCCACGGTTGAGGAAGTCCGTCTTGTTCTACATTCTTGTGCCAAGGATAAAATTTTTGGACCGGATGGCTGGGGGTTGAGCTATAGTATACATTTTTTTGAGCTTATGTGTCCTGATTTACTCATTGTAGTGGAAGAATCCACGATTGATGGAAGCATTTCTGGTGTCATCAATTATTCCTTTATCACTTTAATTCCAAAAAAGAAAAACCCAGATAAATTTCAATACTTTCATCCAATTTCACTTTGCAATGTCATATATAAATTAATTTCCAAATGCATTGCTCTCAGATTTCATACATATCTCACTGATCAAATTTATCCAGAGAAATTCAGGTTCATTCATGGGTGACAGATTCACAATGCGATGGCCATCTCACATGAATGCACACATTCTATCAAGACCAAGGGACTCTCTGTCTGTATCATGAAGATGGATCTCAGTAAGGCATTCAACAATGTTGATTGGAAATTTCTAAGAGTGATCCCTTTTAAAATCGGCCTTAATTTTTCTAATTTGAAATGGATTATGGCTTGCGTGACTTTAGTCAACTTCGCAGTAATCATCAACGGCCTACCCACTACCTTCTTCAAATATCGCATGGGATTGCGACAGGGTTGTGCTCTTTCTCCTATATTATTCACTCTAGTTATGGAAGTGCTCAACAAAAGGATAACATACTACAGAGATAGAGGCTTGATAGTGGGTATTAAGATGACCAGAAAAATATGCATCCCACACTTGATGTTTGTTGATGACCTCTTGTTTGGGGAACATGCTAGTATCTGAGAATGGTCACATTTTCATCATATATTAATATCATTTGGAACCACCATTGGACTTATCATGAATTCTAACAAAACATAATTGATTACTGAGCAGGTGAATAGGGACGTGATTGATCAGATATGCGGCCTTTTTGGGATATCAGCGTGGTCATTGGACTTAGGATTCCAATACCTTGGATTCCATATAAAGCCAAACGAATACACAACCGAGTTGGATAATTAATAAATTTGAAAAAAAACTCAAACACTGGACATACATGTGCCTTTCTATCGAGGGAAGGCTTATATTGATTAAAGTTGTACTATACTCACTCACTATTTACTGGATGCATTTGTATATGTTGCTGATGGGGATTATTAACAAAATGGATGCAATAATGGCAACATTTCTATGGTTCGACAAAGACCAAAATGATAAGATTCATCCGGTTCAGCTGTCACTCTTGGCCAAAACTGTCGATAGAGGGTGGGGTAATTTAGACACACTTTCCTTTAATTGTGCACTCATTTGAAAAAGTATTTGGAGAGGATTATCAGGGAGAGGAATTTGGTCCTCAATTCCCAGAGATAAGTATATGCCTTACAAAGAATTTGACAATTGGATCAAGGACGGAGCAAAAATTACTAAACTATCCACATACATATAGCGCTCCATAATTGAAATGGGAGGTTGAGAATGGTACCCGAATATAGGTTGGTCTAGATTCTGTCAAAGGACTATAGAGTGTGCACTCTCTCTCTGTACCTCTCCTTCAGAATTTACATGGTAGAAGTATTATTAATTTTTCTCATATATTTTTTTTCAATACCTTTCCCCTAATATTCATTGTTGGATTCATTTAGCAGATATAGAACTCTGGCAGTTTGGCCACTGAATGGAATCAATATATCAATAGGATTGAGGATGCAAGCATTTATATCTCAGATGAGAAGGAAAAGATGTGTTAGGTTGGACAAATGAAACAGAACCACATATCAGTCAGTGACACTAAAAAATCCATTACTAGTCCCATTGATCCAACAGTGGAACACACCTGGTTCTATAAGTCCTGGAAATGGAAATTTCCACTAAAATTAAAATGTTTTGGATGGTTGGCATTACATGAAGAAATTATAAAATGGGATATTTTAACATGTAGAGGGTTCATCAGGTCTAGAATATTCCATCTGTGTATGCAACACTCAAAGGACAACAAACATCTACTATTGAACTGTCTTGTCTCCATTGACATATGAAACTTAGTTACTCAAACTCTTCAGATTACTAGCGACTGGCAACAACATTCTCTAGCGACTAGTTTTAAATACTGGATTGAACATCAATAAGACTTTGTCAGCCTACCCTTGTTTATAATATGGGGCATTTGGCATTGCGGGAACAAATTGATTTTCAAGCATAAGAAAGTGGACATTAATTACATTGTTCTCGGGATCGTATCATCTTTTTCTGAAACAGGTCCATTGAAACTAAAATTTAACCATCAAAAGATCACCTTATTGGAAGTCTGCCATAAAATCCCTATTGGATTCTTTGATGGGGCCAACAACAATTCACATTGTGGTTTTAGTTCTCTTATTATCACTACTCATGGCAAGTACCATCATTTCTAGTGGGAGGTGGGAAATCACACCAACAACAGGGTTGAAATAATTGCATTATGGGGTTTATTATTCTTTTCTTGTTGGCTTAACATACATGACTTACTTGTTTATGGAGATTCTAAAGTTACCATTGACTAGATTAAGGGAAACTCAAGCTTCCATCCTCCATTGCCAATATACTAGATGAAGTGTTCCCGCAATGTGGTTGGAACTTTCCGTTACAGTGAGTTTAATCACATCTACTGGGAGTAGAATTCTAAATTTCTTTCGAAATTAAAGAGGAGTCACTGCAACGACCAGGGTCACACATATTTCCAAATACAACAATGACATCATGTTACTGCCTTTGTCCCTTCCACTTAATAATTCTATTAATGCACTGTAATCGCTCTAATTGGGATTGTAATTTTGATTTTTCTGAACAATGAATTCCAGATGAAGAAATAAGAGTGGATAGGTAATAACGGTTGATATATATATCAACCGTATTACCTCTCTCTCTCTCTCTCTCTCTCTCTCTCTCTATATATATATATATATATATAGTTTTCTATTTTACATAACTTTTTGAAAAAGAGATGAAAATAAATGAGCAAGAACCATGTAAATGTAATTCCTTTTTTAATATATAAAAAGAGGCATTTTTTCTGCCAAAAAAAATCAACGATTCAAGACAAGGATGAGAAGACGCTAACAAGAATTCATTCATATCATCTGCTCAGTCGTATTATTATAGATCCATCTAATTAAACAATTGAAATGTAACTTCAGAAGCTACCCAAAGTGCAATCTGTGTAAAGATGAAATGGATTGGCATATGAATTCATGATAGTGAAATTTTACAGTAGTCAAAGTAGTCAAAGTGGAATACCATAATATCACTTATGTGATATGGTTGTACATATGTCGATTTTCAGCTAGGCTATTAACAATATACATAAACAGGTAAACAGGTATGGGGAAAAGAGTTGGGTAGAAAGAAGTACTACATCGAAGAATTCAAACCAATGTATGATATACAACAAAAAGAGTACATTGGAGCTACCATTCCGTGGAGAGAAAAGGTTCTTATTTCTCAATTAAGAAACAAGGCAGTGGAAAAGGCCTAAAGAAGCTTGGGAAGAATGAGTGTGTACATTTTTCATGTTTGGAGCAGTGGAATTAGAAAAACATTTCATTTTGGAATGTGAGGCATTCAAAGACATCAGAGAAAGTTATAGGAATATGTTAGCATCCGTTTCTTGGCATTATATTTTCAGCGATGAGATAGTTGGAAGGTCGGGCCAGCTCATCATCAATTTGAACAAGAAAAGGACTAAAATGCAAAAAAAAAAAATAGGGAACCCATAGTATCATAGGCTATTTTTAGTCTCGTGGACGTTAAAATTTCATTCATTCATTCATAAATATAATTAACACTCAAGATTGTGCTTAACCTATATAAATTGTAGATTTTGAAAATATTGCTAAATCAAACAATTGCCTCTATCTCTGTGTTGGCTTGAGGGGTCCTGACCCAGGTTCAAAGGTTGAGGTTTGCCAACAAAACCCTATACTACTAGCCCTTTTGGCAATGACCTAATTTCGCAGGCCAAGGTCTCACCCGAAGTAGCATGGGAGGGTGCTGGAACCAGGTTTCCGCAACTTGGGAGAGAGTAGGTAATTTAAGGCAGAATTGTGTTGCAACTTATTAGGTTCACACAGAATGAGTCTATTTGTATCTCTTTAACAATATAATAAGCATATAACCATAACAAAGCTACTATCACTAACATATCTAATTAATACATTAGCATCCACGTGCACATTAGCAAATACCATCACAGAACATTATAATCACAGCTAATTCCAGACCACAGATACATTCACAGCTAAAGTAAATATCACATATGCGCTTCAGCAGTAAACACAATCAATCCAAATGGCACAAACATACTTAAATTATATTCTGCATTCATTAGCAAAGATCCACTTACAACCCAAACACAGCTTGCGCACACAGCCTAGCGGGGTCCGCACACAACATGACTGAGGATCTCCACGCACACATCCAATAGGAGTCCTTACCCAAAAAAACCCAAACGGATCTTAACAATTCACATGTAGCATCAATATTATGTCTTCCTTGCCTACTAGACCCAACTATCTATCTATTTATAACATTGTAGCCTTTGCTATTAGATAGTCTGAAAACCATGGTTTGCAGACCCTAGAGCTACTCTTTAACCCATTACAAAACATTAGGGGCTTTGACCCACCCCAAAACCCCTACGCAAGACCGACTATTAAAAAATTATATCAAAAACGTAGGTCAGGGAACCCCATTCCAACAATCCCCCAACACAATCTTGTGACTCGTCCTGAGTCACTACGGCTGTGGGGTTTGCATCTTCACCTGAAGATGCTTGATCGCATCAACCAGTGGGGGCAGCACTCCTTTTCTCTGCGCAGCAGTATTCTGAGCAATATCCACCAAATTTTGCGAAGTTGGAACTTCAGTAGTAGTCATGACACTTTCCAATGTCTGGTTCAGTTGTTTGACCGCATCATCCACTTCCTGAGAGAGCTTGAGGGATTCATCATCCCAAGGCTTAAGGTGGTCGCTGAGAACCTTCCTTTTGTGGCGGAGCTCTTCAATGTCATCCCTAAGTGTGTGGCTGGTACGTAGTCGTGATAGGTGCTGAGCTGGAATCAAAGTGGACATAGTAGCTTCGAGTTGTTCAAACTCTTCCTCCTTCTGGCGCAGCTCTTGAGTAAAATCACAGAGGAAAGGGTCGCGTTGCACCTTAGACCATAGTGGCATAGTGGTCTCCAACAACTCTGTGCCCTCAGCAATCTAAGCGGTAATAGTATTGGTGGCCTCTGTGACCAGCGTGGCTCATTGGGCTCTTACTTTAGCTGGAGTTTCCAGTTGCAATTTGGCCTATAAGGCAGTAATCTGTTGTTCCATCTCTGTCTTGACAGTCTGAATTTTAGTCCTAGAAGCCCTTAGCACTACAACAAGCCCCTCAATATTGGCCTTGGGGGTAGCAGAAGCTGAGATATCCTCAGTTACATCTGCGCAAAGCCTACTGATTAGGCATTCTAGCTCGGTCTGCTGCGTGGCGGCGAGGGTGCATGCAGCCTGTGCCTGGGACACCTCAGTGGCATTAGGGGAATTTTGAAGTCTAAAATGGGCCTCTTAAGAAAAATGTACAATAAAAATTCACTTTATGAGAACCAATCACATTTTCGGAGATTACATCATCCCTAATGGTTGAGGTGGCATTTCTTGAGTTAAAGGTACTTATTTTCCACATTCTCAATGGTGGATAAAAAATCATGGTTAACTATGGTAGTGCTCTAAGTACTTTTAAAGTCAAAGTAAAGTACTCATAATAAATGTTATTTCACATTTTTTGAATAAAAATATATTATTGTCATTTCATATTTCTTGAAAGAAACAATGCATATCCCTATACATTGATTATATTATATTATTTTTATATAGTATATTAATTACATGTTATTATACAATTTAAATAATATAAATTTTAATTAATAACATATAATATAACTAAGAATTTATAAATTTATATTTATATTTTACTTTAAGTTATTTAAGTACAAAGGACAAATGCATTAGTTGTTCAATGATAATGACTTTTTCTTGAAAAGTTCATTCTTATTTATAGTCACATCAATACAATTTTTTTATTAATTTTATTTTGGTACAACTTTTGAATTGAATTTAACTATGGTTACATGGATTGTGGTGCAAAAAGTGAATTGAAAATTCATAAATATCATTTTATTGGTTTAGTTCTTATTTTATTATTTCTTTAGGAGGCCCATTTTAGATCTCAAACTTCCCCTAATGGTTTTCTCCACAATCGTCTGCTCAACTGTACTGAGCTGTTGGTGCACCCGATGGTCTTTATGTTGAATCTCCTCGAAAAGGGATGCGTGGAGGACCTGCAGTGGTTCATGCAGCAGTCGGGCTAAATCCAATTGTACCTCTGCCCAGGCCCGGACTTGTGCTCCTAAGGCAAGTGGGTTGAAGACGAATGCTATGCCTGGCACAGGGCAGAGGCGACTTTCCGTTTTCATAATCAATTCACTGCTAGTTGCTAGAGGCGGCCTGGTATGAATCATACTTGTCTGCAGGGTGTTGGTTTTGAGCTACAGAACTCGGAGCTTAGACTAGAGTGTAGTGACCGTGGCCTTATTCTACTCTTCCAAAGCTAGCCATTTATCCTTTGAGGCAAGGGTGACTATGTCTGCGATCTGCTCCAGGTCTTCCTTTGTCAGAGTAACTTCAGTCTCCTAACCTGGCCTTGTAGGTCATCATTTCTTTCATTGGCCTTTAATAGGGTCACCAGTCTATTTTATACCATGAGGGGAGTCAACGCCCTTCGCATCCAGACCCTCTGCGTCCAAATCCTACTGCGAGTCCTTCTGTGATTTCGGATATGCACCCTTCTCAGTGTTCTTGCCTTGTCCTTCTGTCTCTTTGGTGGTATTAGGCGGGGTAGTATTCTTGGTGCTTGAACCTGTAGTGTCGTGCGTACCTGATTTGAAGCCTAGTTTCTAGTGTGGAGGCCAAGTAGCAATAAGACGGTCAATCTCCTCGTCAGCAAATGGCAGTGATACCCACACTCGATCCTTACGGCCTCAGATCTGCATATTATGCATCATAACCTGGAACACTACCATGCTCTTATACATGTCATATATTGTTGGTGACAAGCACGGCCGGGAGTGGATTGCTGCTGCGAGCCCACTTTGAAATAGGACCCAGAAGACCTTATTATCTTCAATGTGCTGCTCATCCTTTGAATCCCATAGATTCACATACCGCACCTCTATGAAAATATCTTGCTTGAGCTCAGGGAAGACCGAATCTTCCAGGGCTTCCCATGCAACCAACATGATGAGGAGCAGCAACCAGGAGTAGCAGAATGCCCTTCCATGATCCTGGGCCTCACGCACGTTCTCCAAAAATTCATTACATAGGAACTAGGACCAGTTGAAGCAGATCCATTTTTCGTAGCGGCCAGCCAACTGAATTACATACATGGGGACCGTGGAAACCTAGCATTTGCACATCATTTTGCATGCTAACAACAAGGTGCCCATGCATGCACCGGGGTCACTAATAGTGCTGATCATGAACCCCCTAGTGTTCCGTTCAACCTGGTAGTCTTCATGGACCTTATTAGTGATATGTTGCTCATATTTCTTACTGATGCACTCAACGTAATTCATCCCCTTCATGGGAAGGCTAGTAATATGGTGAATGAGCGCTACATCAATGGGAATGTGGTCCTAGATCCACAAGTAGCCGTCATGGACTAGAGCTAGAAGCTGTCACACAATTCGGTCAGTGACATTGTAGTGTCCAAAGTGAGGCATCCGCAGTAGATTTAATAACCTTGAACCAACCAACCCACTTGCCCATGGCATGGGGACTTCCTTCAGTACGTCGTCCTCCAATACCCTTTCGAGATATAATTATGGTGCCAATTTGGGAAAGGCCTCTAGGTTGGCTAGGTCATGATCATCGAATTTTACTGTGTGTAGCTTGCTAAAGGATTCTCCAATGATGGGGACCTCCCCTGGAATCAGAGCCATTTGCAGATAGGCGCGCATCCCATCGAGATTCTTGGGCGTGCGCACTGAGGGCCTGCGAGGCCGAACGTATGGTGGTAGTCAGTTTATTGGTTTCGTAATCTGAGCTTCCTCCTGAGCAGATAAATGTCTCTTCGATGGGTTAGGCGAACGTGCCTGGGGCACCATTCGGGGAGACTTCACATTCCCAGGGGAGGTGCGTGGCTTTCCTCCAACCCATTTTGCAGTCCTCCCCTACCCTTGCTCCTGTGCTTTCCCCTTACCCTTCTTCTTTTCAACCTGCTTTCACTTTGTTGGCGTGGACACAACCTCTTCAACTTTAGGGGTGACCTCTTCGACCTCATCTGTGGAGACCATGGTCTACAATGATTCAGCCAGATTAGTTGCAGTCATTCTCGCTCGGAAGATAAATTCAAGATTGCTACTATCAGAAGGAGTAGCTCGCCCAAACATTAACAAAGCACAATAGTCATAGAATTTTGCAAAGCAAAAATTGTTCAAGATGCACGAAACCCTCTTTTGAGCCCCCTCCTGATTTTATAGCCTTGGGTGGTGACCAACGGTTGGGTGAATTTTATCTGAAACTTACCATCAAGTAAATGGTAAAAAATATTCGGAAATCGCCTCATTAATTGACATTCGCCTACTCCTTTCAACAGTAAAATTTTCTTTTTACCCAGTTTTACTATTCCAACAGCTAGTTTTCACAGTCGTATATTACCCCTGCACTGCATGCGCACCTCCTGTGCTCACAACGCACCCCTGCGCTCCCATCACACCTCTCTGGGCCTCCAGAACTGTGATCGATCCATGCGCGTACCACAGTCCGCCCTGTGTTTGGCCCCCTGCCTGTGCGTATTCCGCCTCATACAGCTACTCTGGCCATATAATCATTTGACCCGGTATGGTTTGAGTTGGCTTCCATTGATATATCCTGGTACCATATCACTGCACAGTGTGGCTAATCAGACAAATCCTCCATTAGTAATTTCCTTTACCACATAGGGACCTAGCCAATGCTAACGAAACTTCCCTGGGTGCTTCGTAAACTAGCTATCGTATAGCAGTACCAATTCTCCCTCCGCAAATATATTTTTCCGAATATGTCAATCATACCATGCTTTTTCACGGGTCTTCTGAACTTACTGATGTAAGTTAGCAGTGAAACGATCTTCCTCCAAGGCCATGAGCTACGCTAACCATTCCTGAAGATCGTGCGCAAAAGTTACAAAGAAAATTTCATAGACTTCGGTGAAGATGTACTTATTCTTCCACTTCTCAGCTGTCACCTTCATGATGCGACTCTCTTTTACAGAAAATTCCTGAATATGTCTTTCGAAACAATCTTCGAGCTCCGATTTCTCAGGTCTCCAATGACCTCATGGCATTACCTGATCTCTTTCTCAAAATGCTCCTGGTCCCGACAACGGAACCATTTGTTGGCTTGAGGGATCCTGACCTAGGTTCATAGGTTGAGGTTTGCCAACAAACCCTTATACCGCTGGCCCTTTCGGCAATGAACTACTTTCGCAGGCCAAGGTCTCACCCGAAGTAGTATGGGAGGGTGCTGGAACTAGGTTTTCACACCCTAGGAAAGAGTAGGTAATTTAAAGCAGAACTGTGTTGCAACTTATTAGGTTCATACAAAATGAGTTTATTTGCAGCTCTTTAATAGTATAATCAACATATAACCATAAAAAAGCTACTATCACTAACAGATCTAATTAATACATTAGCATCCACATGCGCATCAGCAAATACTAGCACAGAACATTATAATCGCAGCTAATTCCAAATCACAGATACATTCGCAACTTAAGTAAATATCATAGATGCGCTTCAGCAGTAAACACACTCAATCCAGATGGCACAAAGATACTTCAAATATATTCTACATTCATTAGCATCAAAGATCCACTTACAACCCAAACACAGCCCATGCACACAGCCTAGTGAGGTCCGCACACAGCAGGATTGAGGATCTCTACGCTCACAGCCAGCAGGAGTCCTTAACCAAAACAACCCAAAAAAATCTTAACAATTCTCACGTAGCATCAATCTTATGTCTTCCTTGGCTACTAGACCCAACTATCTATCTATTTATAACATCGTAGCTATTCGATGTACCCTTTAACCCATTACAAAACATTAGGGGCTTTGACCCACCCCAAAACCCCTACGCAAGACCGACTTTTACAAAATTATATCAAAAACAAAGGTTAGGGAACCCCTTTCCAACACTCTGATTATGGGATATTCCAAAATCTACAATAGACTTAAGGATGCCCGTTACAATTGGTAATGAATTTAGGTATAAGGAATTCTACACATCCCAAGTTTCACTCAAAACTCTCAATCATAACAGCCAGTTACATAGCTACAACAAAGTGGAGATCTAACCGATTCCTTCTACTCAAAGTCATTCGAACTGAGTATACTGTGAGTTTCCTAGACTTGGCCGTCCTTGGTTATGGGACTGTATAGTTTGCCTCAAATCATGAAATAATGGTTGTGCCTTCGACTTGGATCACTTCCGTCATGGCTTAATTTAAACTGTGAGTTTGATGGGTATAATACCTTATCCATGGAATAAGGATAATAACCAACATGGTGGGATTATAACCACTGGAAATGGACTATACGTGACTCTGTGAGAGTAATCCATGAAACAATCGGTGGGTATGACCTCGACCATTATGTCGAGGAGTTAAAATCCGAGCTCCATTGCAAATTAGTGGGAATATGAGGTCAAATAATTGATTTCTTTTCTCTCTCTAGACCATAAGATTCCGGGATATTTTGGATATTTGCAATCCACATTTGGTTCCCCTTGCTGGAGGAAGTAATTTCAACCATCACTTACTTGTCTACTAGCTATCATAATTAGTTTAAGCTCAGTTGATTCAATGCACTCATGTATTCTTTGGGTTTTCTAGAAAAAGATACTTGTGTCCATTTAACCATATGTCAGTCATGGAGGTTCTCAAGGTCTAAAAGAATATGTCAGTCAAGGCCTTTGAAGGAATAATCTTTACTATTTTCTTTTTATGTTAACATCCTAATTAATGGTTCTTTCAAATGGGGTTTTTATAAAGTGGAGAAATTAATTTTCAAGATTAAAGAACCAAAATTTTCTTAACAAATCATTTTTACTAAACTGGTTGATGTATGAGTGGTAGAATTCAGAGAAAATTTTAAGGATGAAAAATTATCTTGAAATTTAACAAATTATAAAATGTTTGTTAATGTATTTGTAAAATTATTCAAATTTATAATGATTTTATATGTACTCTCTATATAATATTGGCGATTTTTAAGGTAAAATAATTTTATATTGTAAAATTAAAGAGAATCATAAAAATCATGAAAAATTATTAACCACTAAAATTATCCATAAAATTTATTATTAAATTTTCATTGAAAAATATGTTTAATTAAAAATAATATGTTTAACCCATAACTAATTTTTATAAATATTTGAAAATAGAATCCATTTGAAATTCTTGAGCCACCATTGCTCCTTAATGGGAGACCTGCAGCCGCCATTATTCGTGAGTGACCATGCAAGGAGAAGTGAGTAATAGTTGTTGTCTATAAAGCCACCAACTGAAGAATTGAGTAGTTGGAAAAATATAATAAAGGTGGAAACGCCCCCCTCAACAACACCGTGAGTCGTGTTGAAGACTTAAATAAATTTGCAAGTAATATTTTTCAGGAATTTGAAAGCACAATTTGTTTTGTTTTATAAAAGAGTGGAAGGTACCATAGAGTAAAGAGCATTGGACCAACAATGTTCAACCCATATTTGAGCTAGAAATAGAAATTGGGTAGAAATTGGAGAAGCCAAGAGGTTGAGAAAGTCAAAGTAATAACAATTACTATCTTTTTATTAAATAAATATTATTAATAATTTAAACTTAAATTTGCTTTCATCATTAATTTTTATTATTTAATTTTTAAATTTGGTCAAATAATATTTTATTATTATTTTCATGTTATTTTATTCATTATATTTTTTGACCATTAACTTAATCGATAATGTCTTATTATTATTTCCATGTTATTTTACTAATTATATTTTTTGACCATTAACCCAACCGATATATTCTTCAATTTTCCTATAAATAGGTTTTACAACACTTTGTTACTTGCTAAGCTCTATGGTTCGTGATGATGGATGGAATTACCATCTGAAACATTCGACAGATCACAAAAACACACATAGTTCTCTTCTGGGAAACTTCAACAACAATATGAATAACTGTGGAAGTCTCCAATCATTTATAACAACGAGAGTTGTTTTAGATATTTTTGAAAGAATTGGAAGTTAAAAGGAAAAATACTTCCTTGGCATTAAAATGCATAAATAAATGTGCATATGACAACATTCTTCCCCTCATTGTAGAGGCAAACACAACAAAGGAGGATTGGGATATCCCTGGAGGATTTTTTTGTGTAAGGAGGAATAATCAAGTTGAAGATGAAAAAAAAGGTAGATCTATAGCAAAAAATCTACATAAAGATGAAGATTTTGGTGAATCCCACTGTGCTCAGCCACAAGTGGATGATAATTGTGAAGAATCTGCAAAATTAGAAGAAAAATAGTACACAGATGTTCGAAAATATCATTGTGCTCGTCCATAAGTGGACAATGATTTAGTGAATCAAACAATAGATCTTGTTGAAGACAATGAAGCTTCCATTTAAGAAATAAATTATATGGTGTATCTAAAATTAAAACTGTTGATGTTAACTTTGATAAAGAGTAATTAACTAGTGGTGTCTGGTTGCATAAAATATACTTGAGTCAAATATTTTTCAATCTAGAAGTGAAGAAGGGTGAGTCATTATCCACCCGACCATAGGCTCAATTGTGCTACAATATTTCTCATAGCTAGCCACCTATGAGTCGGATCTTGGTCCCTTGAGGGAAAAACTAAACTCAAGGATTTAACACATAGTTTTCAATCCATATTTAACAAAAAAAGTGAAGGCCACTGTTGAGCCCTAGAATTGCCTTCTCTTTTACAAACCTTCACTTCATTTCATCATTATTTTATCACTTCATAAGCCTAAAATCAATGAAGAATGATTAGGATTGCTTAAAGGTTACATGCAATTGATTAACATATTGTATTTTCATGATTTTTGCTATTTTAACAATTTTCTGCAAAATAGCTACAGAATACAGGCATTCCGTAGCTGACCGTGCATTCCGTAGCTGATCCCGAATTCCGCAGCTGTTTTACAGTTTGAGTGGGTTCCAGGTGTCGTCTCAAGAAAAACCGCATATGGGCATATTCCACGTCATGTCTACATGGTTCGTTGCTCACCATGAAGGAAGAAACGAATTCTGTGTATGGTTTTGATACGTGGGAACATATTTAAGAAAGTAGACTTCTAGTAGGACTGTCTCAGTCCAGATGTCCATTTCCTTTTCACGTAGCCACTTTAAGAGTCCTAGTATGATTTCGATAAGGAAAGACAATAATCCTTGAATTGTTGCAAGTTCTGTTATGAACATTTGTTATATAAACACTTGGGAAACCGAGAGCTAGGCTGGAGATTTTTGTTCTAGATTTTGTTGAGACTCTGTGCTACATTTCTGAAGACACAGATTGCTCTGTTCAAGTTATTTCTCTTTTAATGAAGCAGACAGTGTTGTTTTGAAAGCATTGATTTGATTTGGAGTTAGATTCCGTCAGGTGGTAGAGGGCCCCTGCCTCTTGCACAGATTTATTTGTGTAATTTAGATAAGTATTCTAGCTGCCTTTACGTTTTTGAAGTTGAATTTGTAGTTGCTTTCATTAGCTACTGTAGTTATACTCATTCTAAAAACTCTTCCAAAAGAAGAAGCTCTTCCAAAAGATTATAATGATGAATGGGAAATTGCTATAGTATTGTAGGATTTAATCGTAATCTCTTTCGTTCACCATCACAGTTATACTTATGCTGAATACTCTTCCACAAGAAGAAACTCTTCCAAGAAATATTTATAATGTTTTAAGCATGATTGTGATCCTGAACGCTTCATTTGTGTGTTTTCACTAAGTACCATAGTTGTCCTTGCTCTTAAACACTTGCCCAAAATATCATAATGACGAGTGGAAGATAGCCATGATATCTTAGTTTTTAATTGCTTTCAGTATTTCTGTTTGTATAGCATAAGTTAGGATACTCCGGAGTTTAATTGCACTTAATTCATGCTAAGTTATTTTGTTTTGAGTTTGATAATGACTTGTAGTTCAGCACTGTTTTAGGCTAGTGACATTTTAGGTTCAGTTGTAGTTCAACTCATTACATTTGCACTCCATATTCAGTTGTCATCCACTGCATATTAGATTACTTCAGTTGTTAAACTTAACAAAATAGCCTTCATTATTTACAAACCTCTTCTTGTTCCAAATCTATAATTGATTCATAAACATAAGAACAGAAGACAGTATCATTTCAAGGCCTGAGGTCCTTTTGCAACTTCTTTACTACTTCATAAACAGAGCCTTTCCTCAAAATACTACCTTAAAAAGAAATCTATAACTCTTGGGTGAGGTTTAGTGATGATTAACTAAGTTGCAGAATAGAGTTAAGAACTAGTCTTAGAATAAAGATCTTATGATGGTATCAATGTTTTTCTCCAAACATGCTTCAACAAATCTCTAATCATGGATAAAATGTTGCATCATTATAAGCTAGTTGTTTAATTGTTTAGATTAGGAGAGTTTGCATACTTAGCTTAGGAGAATCTGCATACTTAGCTGACCATTTCTCAATCTCTTTCAAAATACCTTTGACAAAAGAATGGGACAAATTAGGTTTATGTTTTGAGTCATTTGCTTAAAATTCATTATCAAGCTTTGTTTCTGTTTAGTCATAGTTTGGATTTGATTTTGTTTCAGTAGTTTCCTTTGCATTCACCACTTGTCATCAACCAATCAGGTTTCACTCTGTTTTAATCATTAGCTTCTTTCCACTAGCTTTTTAGTCATTTTTCCTTGTGAACATAAAACTACCAAAAAGACCAAAAACATCATAAATCATCACAAAAGACCAAAAACATGTTACTGAACCTGACAGTATGAAGGGGTCTACAGGCACACTGGTGCCTTCACCTTCATGATTTCTTGCAGCCACAGTTTGACAATTAATAAACTCAATTTAGGAGACTAGGTTGAGCACAAACATTTTGGCGCCGTTGCCGGGGAAGTGTAACTAGGTATCCTGATTTCCTACATCCACAAAAACAAAAACAAAAACTTCAATCACCTACCACACCCACTATATCATGTGGTGCAGTAAGAGCCACACATCCACATCATGAATTCATATTTTTGCAGGTAGAAGAAGAGGTGATAAAGCAGGTTGAAGAAATGGATGGAGATGATGACAATGAGGAATATCCTTTTGGATTTCCCATTCAAGAAACTGATATCAATATTCAAATGAAGAACATCCATCCATCTGTACTTCCTAACTTCAAAGGTATGAGATCAGAAGACCCGGAAACCTTTATTTTTGAATTTGAAATAATTTGTAGATCTTATGGCTACTCATTGCACATGCAAAAATTGAATTTGTTTCCGGTAACATTGAAGGATAGAGCTCTTAGATGGTTCATGACTTTAGGAACAAATTCTATAGGGACATGGGATGATATGAAAAGAGTATTTTTGGAAAAATATAAAGGTTATTGCATGCACCAAGACCTTAGAAATGAAGTCTTTAAGATGAACCAAAAAGATGATGAAAGCCTAGAATATTTAGTGGAGAGATTTACTTATAATATCAAAAGATCTAAATTGCATAATTTAGGATCCGATGCATTAAAAACTCTCCTACTAAATGCTATAAAGGATGAATGGATTGATCTTCTTAATCTTGTGGGAAAATGAGATGTTTATCGATTGTCATTTCAAGAAATTTGTGAACTATGCAAGAACATATCAAGAGGAAAAGCAAAGTGTGTAAGGTCCCCTCAACATCCATTTGTGGCAAAAGTAAGTGAGTCAGCATCAAGATTGGTAAGTCAAACTGAACCTAACAATTTGATAAACATTCTTGGTAATTTAAATGAAAAAACTGACATGCTAAGAGTGCAAAACAAGCAAAAAGTTGCTTCATTTATATTTTGCCCTAAATGTAGAAAGAAACATGCTTTGCATGAATGTCCACTTGAAAACATTAAAATGTGTAAAATTTGTGCAGGATCACATACTACTGAAGATTGCCCATCATTACCAGGGTTGAAGGCAATTTACCAGAAGGATAATGGAGCAAATCAAGCACAAGAGAAACTTTGTTATGTAGCTCCAAGAGGACTATGGAAGCCTCACCAACCCAATATGATGCAATATCCTTATGCACAGTTTCAAGGTTATGCACAACAACCTCAAGGTAATTGGAGAACACCCTTGCCTTGGCAACCTTGGTCATCTCAATCCCAACCTCAAAACCAACCTTGGAAACCTTTGCCATCTCAATCCCAACTTCAAAACCAACCTTGGAAACCTTGGCCATATCAATCCCAACCTCAAAACCAATCTTGGCAACAAAGTTGGCAAAGGCCCTATAAAGGAAATCCACCATATCTTCAATCTTTCCCTCTCTATCCTCAATACCATGATCGATGTTATCCACACCATTTGCCTCCACCACAACATCAATATCACCCTCATTTGACCTCAATTCAACCTTTTCCATTACCATCCACACAAACACCCCAAAGATTCCCCACTCCACTACCTCCACAACCATTTCATATCCCCAACAATAAAACACCTCAATCAACTTACAATTTTGAGGTATTGCAAAATGATTCACCAGCTGTCATTGAAGAACAACAACCAGAAGAAGAAGAAGACTCAGATGAGGTCCAAGAATCATGGATGTCTATTGATAAAGAGAAGATATTGGAACCAGAGATTGAAAATTCTCATGCATGCCTATCACCAGATTCTATGAATGAAGATCACATCTCTGAAGACTTGCATTTCATGATAGAGGAAAGACAAGGAAGACAAGATTACATTGAATCTTGGTTCAATTCAGTCATTGGATTCCAATGCTCAATTATTCAATATCTTTTGACATCATCTAAATCAAGACAGTTGGCATCTCATATACAGGTACATGTCAAAGAGTATCTTTCAAACCTGCATATGAGTTTATCTATCATCTTGTTACAAACATGGTTCCATTGGAAGTACTCATATACTTGAACAAGATTTTCTTTTTCAAGTAGAGTAGGACATAAAAAAAAAAAAAAGAGAAAAAAAAAAGGAAAAAAAGAAAAAAAAAGTAAAGAGAAAAATAAGTTCTGTTGTGAAAACCAGCTTGCTGGTGCAGTTGGACATGAGCTTTGCTTGAAAACCAGGCAAATGGCAAGCAAAGTTCACAATAAATTCTGCAATTTCATGATGGTTTCAATCTTTCATGGTTCTTCAAATCATTCTTGGTTCTATGCTCGAGCTGGATGATGTGGAATTCCTTAAGGTCCACCTTCCAACAAATCTTGTCCCATCAACCTCAACACTTTATCTGGGATCAAGATTAGAGATTATTTGAAGTGCCTTGGAGCTTGCATTCATCAATGGCAAGCCTCCTCGTTGATAACAATGGGAATACAACAATGTCTCTTGATTGTCAAATCTTGCTGGCGACTCGACTTCGACACATTCATTCGTCCCTGTCAAGATGCACTGAGGTACCTTGACACTCATTTACATTATCGGTGAGTTGTATCGCATTGGTTAACGATTTTCATTATTGATCGGTAATCCAATGATTTCTTCCCATGCTCGACTTCGACACATCTATTCGCATGGTAAGAATTGTACCATGAATGTTGGCTTTGATGAAGACTAATGGTTTTATGGAATCAACAACAACTTGCAGCAGTACATTTTATTAGTTTCTTGTAGCAGCATGTTCATCTTCTTGTCAATTCAATAACAACTGCGGAAAGTGGCAGTTTCTGCAGCTATTGCTGTAGCAGCCCGTTCTTGTTTTTCTTGCAACTTTTTTCCAGAAGGCAGTTTTGGCGCAAATATTGGAAGAGATTGGAGCAGAAATAAAAAATTCTGAGCTTCTGGGTTTTCTCAGAATATGATAAATTAAGTAATCCGTGGACAGAATTTGAAAAAAAAAAAACAATTTTTAAGGGCATTTCAGAAGGGTTTTTCAGGCAGATTTTCAATTTTCAGCATTATGGACAGAATAGGACAGATTTGAGTATTTTTGCACAACAACACCTTTTCTTCATCAAAATGAAATTATGGAAGCATGTGGCAGTAGAGAAGGTAAAAATACACAGTTTCCCTTTGGAATCACTCAATTTGGTCTTAAAATGAGTTCGTGGCGTACTTTTTTGTTGCAACATTGGGCAAAATGAAGGGTGAAACAGGGCAGAAATTGATTTTATCGTAACTTTCAAACTATGCACCCATTGGTCCTAAAATTTTTATGGTAAATGCATTGAGGCAGGGTGAATAAACACAAAAAATTTCAGAAAATTTCAGTGTGTATTTTTCAAGAAATTGGCCACTTTCACATACAGCCATTTCTCATTTTCCGGGAGATTCGTGTAACCAATGGCAAATATTTTTCGTCAGAAGATGCATAATAATATTGGTGACAACCTCAGAAAATTTCAGGGAAGTCTGACGTACCATTTGAGAGAAATTGCAAAATTCATTTCATTCTACAATTCCACTCCATCTCACTCCACTTTCACTCCATCTCACGCCATTTTCATTTCATTTCACAAGTCCATTCCACTTTCACTCCAACTCATGCCATTTTCATTTCATTTCACAAGTCCTATTCCACTTTCACTCCATTACATTTCACATCCATATTCCATAGCCATACATCATTTCTTTTTACAGATTGCATGTTGCAGCCACATCTTATTCAACAGTTCTGACACAGTTATACAGCCTACAAAGAGATGATGATTACAGGAAATTGAAGGATTCTGTTTTGAAGACCAACATGTTCAAAGAGGACCAAAGGAACAACATCAAGCACAACAATTAACAAGGTCAAAATTCTGAGGTAAATTGTGAAAATTATTTTAATAGCAAAAAGTTAAAACATGAAATAGATACAGTGTGTATAATCATGTGTTTCCTAAACAACCTATCATTCGAATTGATTAGCCATATCCCTTATCCAACATTCCATATCTCACCACAAGGTCATCATAAATTCTCCATCAGATCCATAGCCACTTCATTTTCCCTTATAGCTTAATCACCTCCATCCATTCACCTCCATTACACTTTGCAGCCAATCCATCTCTAAGTGTAGAAAGGTAATTATGAGGGTGAAGCATCATTCTTCAACTAATCCATCTTCAGACACAGAGATACAATTTCAAAATAAAGCATTAGACTCTGTAGTCAATCTAGCTTCAAGCATAGAAAAGTAATTCTGAAAGGAAGATAATCTGCACAAAGGAGGAATGTGGCTAATTGTCAGGACACAATCAGTTGAAGTCAAGTATTTGGAAGGATATCCACAAGTCAAGGAGCTAGTACAATAAGAAGGGAGGCTAAATTTTATCGAGAAATTTGATGGCTTCCATAAGGAGATTACAAAATCTTTTTCCAAATCTTTTGATGGAGCAGAAGAAAAAAAAACTGACATGGTTATTGAAAATAAACTCGACACTCCACTACAAGAGGAAGATGAAGAACTAATCTCTGAAAAGTTAACAGAGATTAGAAAATAGATTAGGGCCAAAAGAAGCAGAAAGATAAGGTTGGATGTTCTAACAGAGGTTTCAAAGCACATGGAATAAGTTTTGATGAAATTGCATGAGGACATGCAATAGTCTTGCAGTGGGGGTATGTTGAGCCCTAGAATTTCCTTCTCTTTTACAAACCTTCACTTCATTTCATCATTCTTTTATCACTTCATAAGCCTAAAATTAATGAAGAATGATTAGGATTGCTTAAAGGTTACATGAAATTGATTAACATATTGTATTTTCATGATTTTTGCTATTTTAACAATTTTCTGCAAAATAGCTACAAAATACAGGCATTCCGTAGCTGACCGCGCATTCCGTAGCTGATCTTGCATTCCGCAGCAGTTTTACAGTTTGAGTGGGTTACAGGTGTCGTCTCAAGAAAAAACGCATATGGGTATATTCCACGTCATGTCTACATTGTTCGTTGCTCACCATGAAGGAAGAAACGAATTCTAGACATGGTTTTGGTACGTGGGAACACATTTAAGAAGGCAGACTTCTAATAGGACTGTCTTAGTCCAGATGTCCTTTTCCTTTTTACGCTGCCACTTTAAGAGTCCTAGTATGATTTCGATAAGGAAAGACAATAATCCTTGAATTGTTGCAAGTTCTGTTATGTACATTTGTTATAAAAACACTTGGGAAACCGAGAGCTGGAGTAGATTTTGTTCTAGATTTTGCTGAAGATTTTGTGCTACATTTCTGAAGACGCAGATTGCTTTGTTCAAGTTATTTCACTTTTAATGAAGCAGACAGTGTTGTTTTGAAAGCGTTGATTTGATTTGGAGTTAGATTCCGTCAGGTGGTAGAGGGCCCCTGCCTCTTGCACGGATTTATTTGCATAATTTAGATAAGTATTCTAGCTGCCTTTACGTTTTTGAAGTTGAATTCGTAGTTGCTTTCATTAGCTACTGTAGTTATACTCATTCTAAAAACTCTTCCAAAAGAAGAAGCTCTTCCAAAAGATTATAATGATGAATGGGGAATGGCTATAGTATTGTAGGATTTAATTGTAGTCTCTTTTATTCACCATCACAGTTATACTTATGATAAGCACTCTTCCACAAGAAGAAACTCTTCCAAGAAATCTTTATACTGTCTTAAGCATGATTGTGATCCTGAACGCTTCATTTGTGTGTTTGCACTAAGTACCATAGCTGTCCTTGCTCTTAAACGCTTGTCCAAAATATCATAATGACGAGTGGGAGATAGCCATGATATCTTAGTTTTTAATTGCTTTCTGTCTTTCTGTTTGCATAGCATAAGTTAGGATACTCCGGAGTTTAATTGCACTTAATTCATGCTCAGTTATTTTGTTTTGAGTTTGATAATGACTTGTAGTTCAGCACTGTTTTAGGCTAGTGACATTTTAGGTTCAGTTTTATTTCAACTCATTGCATTTGCACTCCATATTCAGTTGTCATCCACTGCATATTAGATTACTTCAGTTGTTAAACTTAACAAAATAGCCTTCATTATTTACAAACCTCTTCTTGTTCCAAATCTATAATTGATTCATAAACATAAGAACAGAAGACAGTATCATTTCAAGGCCTGAGGTACTTTTGCAATTTCTTTACTACTTCATAAACATAGCCTTTCCTCAAAAGAATACTTTAAAAAGAAATCTATAACTCTTGGGTGAGGTTTAGTGATGATTAACTAAGTTGCAGAATAGAGTTAAGAACTAGTCTTAGAATAAAGATCTTATGATGGTATCAATGTTTTCCTCCAAATATGCTTCAACAAATCTCTAATCATGGATAAAATGTTGCATTATTATAAGCTAGTTGTTTAATTGTTTAGATTAGAGAGCTTGTATACTCTAGCAGTGGAGAATTTCATATACTTAGTTGAATTACTTCTCAATCTCTTTCAAAAATACTCACAAAAGAATGGGAAAACAAATTAGGCTTATGTTTTGAGTCATTTTCTTAAAAGTCATTATCAAGCTTTGTTTCTGTTTAGTCATAGTTTAGATTTGATTTTGTTTCAATAGTTGCCTTTGCATTTGCCACTTGTCATCAACCAACTAGGCTTCACTCTGTTTTCAATCATTAGCTTCTTTCCACTAGCTTTCTAGTCATTTTCCTTGTGAACATAAAACTACCAAAAGACCAAAAACATCATAAATCATCACAAAAGACCAAAAACATCATAAAACACTAGACACAACGAAGTAGGAAGAGGTTACTTAGGCACATATGGTGCACTTCACTTCAGCAGTTTACTGACCCTGGTTGACAATTAATGAACTCAATTTAGGAGACTAGGTTGAGACTAAACAACCACTCTCCTCCACACACATGGAATAATCTCAATGTTCAGCCTTTCCATTCCTTAACTAAACCCATAGAAATTCCCAAATGACAATGCAAGTCTACACAACACAAGCGAGACCTTTTTTGATCTTTGTAGTCCCTTAACCCTCCCTTATTAACTCTCTTTGTGCCACATACAAACATGACATATCCTAGTCCTCAGAGCCATATAGGCTAAGGATAAAGCACTATAACGCATTCAATTTATATTACACAAGTTGTCACCAATTTTCCTTCGAATTTGAATTTCTAAGTGAGAGAGATAGAGAGAAAAATATACGAGAGAGTAATAGAAGAGATAAAAGCTAGAAGCTTAAGAACCAAGAGGAAGAACCCCTTTATTACTCCTCCCTCTTATTTTTAACGATCACACCTTGACCCTTCATCTTCCAAAACTTTTAGCTTCTTAGAAATACTAACCATCACATCAAAGGGAAATATTCGCCCAAGGTATATTTTCCCTCTTAAGGCAATATTTTCCCCTCCCCAAGGCATCATAATCTGTTGCTTGTCCCCTTTCTCTAGCTCTAGATTTTTTATTAATGAAAAAACATTATATCATATAATATAATTTGACATCATAGCATAAATTTTGAAGCCCAAAAATTACATGTTCTTATTACATTACAAAATTTTAGGGTAATATAAGGGGTATTACAAACCCCTCCCCCTTTAAGGAACTTCTTCCTCAATTTTCTACCATTTGTAGAACCATTTTATACATAAGAAGGGATGTTACACTTTCATATCAACAACATTTTCCATATCCTTACTTTCCACTTCGAGAAATTATTCATTTTTCATGGTCTAGTTACCTCTAGACTTGTTTGCATTTAGGCACATTCCTGTATGGCTTTTTGTTGCTTCACAAGGCTTCTATAGGGAACAAGTTCAACTCAATTTTTTCTTGCACACACACAATGCTTTCATTATTCCGATGTGTATGTACATGGATATTTGAAACCCAATTCATTCAAGTCTCCCCTTCCTTGCAGTTACACACCTTCCAAGTTCAAGCATCACTTTCTCTACCTCTTCAGGCACTTAGGCAATCCATTCATTGGCAAGGATTCCTCACACATGAAGAGTCTCAAGATTTATGGAGTCTTATAACCAATGAATCTCTTTGTATTTATCTAAACAACCCAACACATTTCTCATAACAAAACTCAGGTGATCAATATATGTCATAGAGTTTCAGTGTCACCACAATGGCCATGTCCCGAGGATTTTCAGCATCACAACCATCATTTATCCTTCCTGGATAGATCGTCATCTCACCTTATCACAACTATATAGTTTCCGAGATATTAATGATAATAATTTAAATCAAATATTCTTCCTTTTTCTTTTCTTTTCCAAACTTGATTCATATAGGAACAAAATTTCATAAATATGAGATTCTTCTCATTAAGTTTGACTCTTTCATATGGTAGTACTAAAACTTCATTATTATAACCAAGGTAATTTCAACTAAAATCTATACTTTCAATTAGCCAAATAGTGGTAATTTTTCATGCATAAAATATTTTCAATGCAAGATTTATAACATCCCCTGAAATGATTTCATAGTTATTATACACATAATAATTCAATCAATTTCAATTTATTTAAAAATAAATTGGAATGAATCTATCTTTGCATTATTTATTTGCATCATAATCATTTCAAGCATTCCATAACACATTCAAACATTTATTCCAACAACCAAAGGGTCAAATTGAAAGATACATGTATCTAAATCCATGAGTAATTAGCTTCCGCTTTGTTTTTCTGGATGTGGGATTCATGTCCCTCATTCCGCTATTCACCAGTCCCTCAAAACTATTAGAATCTATTTATTTCAATGACATGCAATCATGCAATTGAATGTATCATACAAGCATACATGCACTCAATGCACCAAGCATATGTACCATCATGATTCATAATATGAGTGCCATGAAAAATTCATGCCATAGTAACTCATGGATGCATCACAAAGATTCTAGCCTTCTTTACACATTGAAGGATTCTTGACTTTGTCATAACGCACTAGGTACTAATGACAAACTTGCTTTCAGATATCAACAATTCCATACAATTTTCACATTAACTAGGAAAAACCAATCCTTCAATTACATGTTCCTGAACAAAAAACTCAACATTAATGAGAGAATAAATTATTTGAAGCTTATAAAATATTTGGCCAATACTCATGGACTCATGAACATAAGTGCAATCTCTAGATATTCTTCAAACATTGCACATTTTCATGCATTTTGTCAATGCATTACCAAACATATTTTATTTCATTTTTGTATTATTCATTCATTTAATATATCTTCAATATGGTAGCTCAATGCATGCACACACTATTATGATTTTACAAAAACTTTCTGCGTTGATAATTTTCTTCCTTAACCATACCCTTTCTTGGGAATCCATGCAATACATGCACTAAAAATATATCAAATTTAGTTGAAATAAATTCTTGCACAATTCATTTATTGTTTTACCTTAGCTTGCTATTTACCATACGTACTTGGCTACCATCACATGCATTCTCAGCTAAGTTATTTCCAAACATTTTGGTTTCCTTCTTATCATAATTGATATTGCAACATTTCGTAGCTCCTAAGATGATCTCAACCTCACATATTAGTCACCAATCTATCATTTGATTTCCTTACACATACATTTCAATGTATATTCATAAAGGTATTTTGCATTATGTATCCAATTTACACATTCAAACAATGCCTTCAATCATGCACCCAAACATGTGCATAAGACATCTTGTCATGCATGGTCTATACTTGCACACATTCTATGCTATTCATACACATTTATTTTTAAATTAAATTTTCAGCCTCTTATTTTCAATCATTCACATGACAAGTCTCACAAGAATAAGCGTAAACACACTACTTTCTTTCATGTGGTAGTTAAAAATAAGATATCACTCTTGCACACTTTCCATATGAACATTCCATGTGATATGGAATTCATTAGGTAACCTTGTTGTATTACCCAAAACATAACAAGTACAATTTTCTATTTTCTTACCGTTCACACATTCATATTATTTTCATGAATAAAATATATCATCCAAGCATAATTTTTAGTCAAGGGAAACTCCCTTCTTAAGCCATTTTCATATTTGTGACTTCATTTTCCATATGGTTTATATTTACCCAATCGACCCTCTCATGATGGATTCTTTATCCACACGTGCCCTCTAATGCAACTTTGCAAGGTAGGCTTCCAAACCCATTAAGAATTTCATCACATGAATAAACATAACAATTTTATTAAACAAAGGCATATTTTTTACTCAATTTCTTAGGAGGCTCACAATCCATATTTATTCTTGTAACATATATGATGTTCCTTCCCCTTGCACTATTGTGCATATTATTTGTCTCAACACACATTATATCAGTGCAATTTTTTTTGAACGTGATCATTCATTCATGCAATCTCACAAGTTGGTCTCTATTTGAAAGCTTGAGATTTTATGGTGAAATTTGCAAGTTAATATATTGGGGGTTTTAAACACTTATGTCAATTTAATTAACACATTAACATGCTTCAAAACTCAATTTTACATAAAGTAAAGAAGACATTAGTACCATAACAATATACACAAAAAAATATGATGAAGGAGTTCACCCCTCTTGGGCTACATCTCATGGTCTAGCTTCCAAATTTGGGCCTCTTTGATTATTCTCAAAACATTATGTTTACGTCAAGTTATAGTGCTCAGAATGCTAAAAAACATGTCTCCAATGGCTCTAAAATAGTCAAAAACCCCTATATGGGCTCTTTCTACTCCCATAAAGGTCAAAAACTGACTAAGTTATGATGTAATGAAGTTTTCTGCTAATTGTCCTACAATTTACACTTCCCTACAATCTTTTCTACAATTTTTTCATTTTGCGGCCATGTGGAGTGACAAATTTGCCCTGCACCGATGAGATTCCCACCGCACCGAGTGCAAATTGGCGAGTTGTTAATCGAGTTGACCCTTTATCCGGATAAATTTGCACCAATTGGTATCGTCGGAGCCGTTGATTTCGGAGGTCGGTAAAATTTTTCTCGTTGATTTCTCATTGTAGGTTTAATTCCAGGTTGAGCACTAGTTTTGTTCATAGTGAGTTGGGGTTAGTGCAACGTTTCACAATGCAAGTACCTCTCCTCGACCGTTGGCCTCGATTGTGGCATCAAACATTGGCGATGACTGTTACATGTGTTGGCTCTTACCACCGATTCCAAACTGTCGAACCCCAAGCATTAAACCATCCACTCTGAATTTGGATAAAGGTTATCATATGGTTTCGGTGGTGTAATTCATATATCCCATTAGGTTTAATATATCACGTCACCAAACTTTGGGTACTGCATTATGGTAAGGTTTCGAACCAGGTTTAGCCCTTGACCTTGGTTGTTGGTCCGGGGTCAAGGGTTAACCCTGGTCCCCGCCCCCAAATATATCATGAATAAAATTTAAATATGACTACTCTAATATACATATCAAGTAACAATGCAACTTTTTAGGTGGAAGCCTTGGCTAATCTCTGTGGGGTCTAGTGTTCGATTCCCCAGGGGTTGTTTGGCCTCCATTAAATTTTGGTTGGCCATGAGGAGGCCACGTGGAAGCCACTGGTTGGCCCACATGGCTCTCCCTCATTGGACCACCACACAAACTCTTAATTAATAGAAATTCAACCAAATCGAACCAATAAGCTACTACCAAATGTCAACCACCAATTGGCTGATGGAGGACTAATCAACCTACCAAGTCGTGGTCCAGTCAGCAGTATGAACTGCTGACTAAGCATCCCTGCAACCCAAATTCAATTTTTTTTAGCTATTTTCAAAAACAAATAGAAAACGATATCGGGAGCATCTGATGTCATATTTAAGTAAAATGAATTCAATTGGATTCAGGGCGATGAGATCCACGCTTTAGCGTTGGTTTCAATCCAATCCGACCACTTTGAATTTTGAGCACTTTCTTGATTCAATGGATCATTCCTCCCCACTTGAATATTTTGGACCCCAAAAGATCACTTTTAGTTAAAAAACAGTTGAGGGTATAGTTCCCTCACCCTTCCAATCTCAATCCATTTTCCTTTTCTTGGATTTGTTCCATTTATCTCCACACGAAGGTACTCCACGTTCCCTCATTTTGAAATCCTTGTTTTTCTATCAAGGATGGTGTCTTGCTACAATTCTCCAAGATATTCAAGAGAAAAATCTTCCAATGAAGGAATATGAACATTATCTCCTTGATATTTAATCAAAGGAGTCTCATACAATCTTAAATTATTAACATTAACAACTGAAAAAATTTGCATATATGAAGGAAAATCCAACATGAATGCATTATTACCAATCTTTTCCAGAATTTTGAATGGACCATATCGAATTGGTTTCAGATTTTTACCTTCTCCTTCGAGTATCTATTTTCTAATGTGAAGCCAAACTTCATCACCGACTTGGAAACTATGATCTACACGATGCTTATCATTTCTTATCTTGTACTTGACTTGAATTTGCCCAATTGTTCTTGAAATGTTTGATGTACTAATTGAACTTTTTCAATGAATCTTTTGGATTTGTCTATGTCACTATGACCATCAAAAATAACATATTTTCCAAAGATAAAATCTAAAGGATATTTGAGAAAGTATCCCAATCATGCCTCAAATGGTGATGTTTGAATTGATGAATTCTTAGCCGAGTTGTAAGAATGTTGAATATAGTGCAAATGTTCATCCCACAACTTTGGATGCTTGCTCCAATATCCACAAAGAAGATGTATCACCATTCTATTCACCACCTTTGTTTGGACATTTGTTTTCAAATGAAATGTTGCACTCTTTTTAAATTTGGTGTCCATGAGTCCCCAAAATCTTGACAAAACGTTTCCGACAAAGTGACAATCTCAATCACTAACAATGGGTGTGGGAAACCCAAAATTCACCCATACATTTTGAAAGATAATTGAGAATTTTGTTCAGTTGTAAACTTATTTTTAGAATCCATCAAAATAAATTTTTTTCTGAAGCTATCCACAACTACATAAAGATAATCACGATCTCTCCTAGACATAGGTAGACCTCCTACAAAATCCATAGAAATGCTCTCCCATGCACGAGAAGGTAATGGAAGTGGTGTATACAATCCCAAATTTCTATTGCTAGGCTTATTGACAACACATAATGAACATCCTCTTACAAACCGTGACACACTTTCAAGCATACGAGGTCAGTAACAATACCTATGTAATTGTGCCATTGTCTTACCTACACTGAAATGACCAACAATAAGAGAAGTATGCGCTTCCCTTATGATGTTGAATTTCTCTCCCTATAGAATACAAAGCTTTCCAAGATGGTACAACAAGTTATCATGCACATGATAATCCAATTCCTCTACTTGGTTACCTTGACACAAAGTCACATATACATCTTTGAAATCATTATCTAAAGCAAATTGCTCAACATAGATATCATGCATGAAAAAATTATGCTTAATAATCATGGATGCACTAAAAATTGGTCAAGAAATAATATTAGCAACCTTGTTATATATACCTGTCTTATACCTTGTCACCAAGTGGATTTGTTGAAGAAAACCCATCCATTGAAAGTGCGTCGATTTTTGCAACTTGGTTTTTGATTGCAAGTATTGCAATGACTGATGATCTATGTGAATGATTGTTTCCTTACCCATCAAGTAGTGTTTCCGCTTTTTAACATTTTGAACCAATGCTCACAATTCCTTTTCATATGTAGAATAATTAATCACTTCACCATTAAAAGTTTCTGAATGAAAAAAGATGGGCTTACCATGTTGTGTTAGGATTGTGCCAATGGCATAATAACTCTCATTAGTATGTATCTCAAATGACCATCTCAAGTCAGGAAGTGCAAGTATAGGATCTGAACTGATATTTTCCTTCAATGCATCAAATGATTTTTGTTGTTTACCTTCCCATTGAAAAAATTGATTCACACTTGTCAATGCATGAAATGGAGCTACGATAGAAAAAAAAAAACACACATGCGCCATGTTCCATATTTCTTTGGCACTAAAACAATAGGTGAACCACATGGTGAAATACTTGGTCGGATGATCCCCTTGTCAAGAAGCTCTTAGATTTGTTTTTTAATTGTTTCATTTTCCATCACTGACATATTGTACATGCCAATGTTAGGAAGAGGACAATATTGCTGCAATTGGATTTCATGTTTGATTCCTCTTTTGGGAGGCAATCCCTTAGGCTCCTGAAACATCTCATCATTTTGGTTCGCAACCTCAACCAAATCATATTTCAACTTTGAATCATAACTTTGAAAGGATTCATTGTCAACATGATTCTTGGGTTTGATCATTAGAAGTACAAAATTCTTGCTAGAGTTAACAAGTCTCTTCATTTTTCCGACATTCACAAGTGAAAGGTTTAGTTTCTTGTGATGTGCTCTAAAAATGTAATCAATACCATATTTTAACAAGTGATATTTGTTTTCATGACAATGAAAGATAGATTTCCTCTCATAAATATATCAGCTTCCCAAAACAATACCATATATGTCTAATGGCACTACATCAATCTCTACCTTATCAATGAAGTTTGCAGTAATGAAGAATTTCAGTTTTCATTTTCTATTTACTTGCAACTTTTCATTGCCACACACCTAACCTAAAGGATATGGTTTATGATGTGGAATGGTTTCCAAATTCAACTTTTTGACAATGTTTTCAGAAATGATATTTTATTGTGAGCCACTGTAAAATAGAGTGTCAATATTGTTATGTTCTGAGATGACTCTAATATGGAAAATCTTTGTTCTTTCTTTTTCACTTTGAGTTTCATTGTGACTATTTGAAGAACTAGTGTTAGCAATGGATTCCTTACCTTTCAATCCCATATCTATGAACTTTGTTTTAGCTCCTGAATAAGATCCTAAATCCTATTGTGTAGTTGGAGCTATCTTTTTCTTTCCTTTGTTGTTAAAATTTTTGGGTCTCATCTCATGATGAAGTTTCCAATAGTTATCTTCATTGTGATTGTCCTTTGAACAATTATTTCATGTTAATTTTTCTCCCTCTTTCTTGATGCAATAATTCTTCTTCCCTTTTCCTTCAAAATTACCCTTTCCTTTATCTCCACTTTTAAATGGATTTTTGTTTCCCTCTTGTGGAACATTTTACCCTCTTGCTTCTAGATGTGTTTCCTGTACACAAACCTTATCTAAACTTGTAGGGTTAAACATGAGAATGGTATGTCTGAAATAGGCATGCAAACCTCCGATGTATTTTATAAAAGTATCTTGAGATGAAAAATCTACACCCAATATCATTGCTCTTCTTCTAAACTCTTGGGTATAACTTTGCACACTTTGACCCTTTAATTTCCTAAAGTTTTTCCAATCATGATATATTTTTGCATGTATGCTAATGGATAAAATTGTCTTCTCAATGCAGCAACAACATCATTCCAAGAATATAAAACCTTACCATGTTTCTTCATGTCATTTTGAGTTTTGGCTTCCCACCAAATAAGTGTTGCACTCTCCAACCTTAATGAAGCAAGTTGAATCTTGGTCTCATCATCCTTGATCCTTTTTATGTTGAAATACACTTCAAGTTGACAACGCAATTATATAATCTCTTAGCATTTACCTCTCCATCATACATAGGAAAATTAAACCTTATGTCAAGTTTTAAAAATGGAGTTTTACCATGTCCCTTTGGAGAATGTGGAGGTGTTTGTGAAGGGGTTGATGTGGAAGATGAAGATTGTGAAGATGGAGGTGAGGATGGAGGTGAAGAGAATGGTGCAGTCAAAGGTGGTTTGTCACCATTCCCTCCATTCCCTTTTGGAGTCTTATCCCCATATCCTTTATCTCCTTTTGAAGGCTTATATCCCTTTGGAGGATTGGAGCTCTCACCTTGCAACCTTGTGTTTATCTCTTTATAGAGAACCTTCACCATTTGTGTCATGTCCAAGAATTATTTTCTGAAATCCTTTTCATCCTCTGACATATTTCCAGGCTCTCCTTCACATGCCATGAGTGATGAAGCTTCAGGTGCAACTTGAGGTGAATTTGTGGTGGATATTGTAGCAAAGGTGCTCTCTTTGTCCTTGACCTAACTTGAGGACTTGAAACCACAATATTTACTTATCCTCTCTTGAGATACAACATTGTAAGCATCAGAATCACTTGCAACAAAATTAAAACCTCAAAGAAACAAAGAACCAAAGCTCTGATACAAAATTGATTTGTATTTGAAAGGTTGAGAGTTTATGGTGAAATTTGCAAGTGAAAATATTAGGGTTTTTAAACACTTATGTCAATTTAATTAACACATTAACATGCTTTAAAACTCCATTTTGCAGAAAATAAAGAAGACATCAATACCATAGCAGTATACAAAAAACAAAAAATGATGAAGGAGTTCACCCCTCCTGGGCTACATATCCTGGTCCATGTTCCAATGGTTGGGCCTCTTTAATTATGCTTAAAAAAGTGTGTTTACATCAAGCTAAAATGCTCAGAATGATAAAAACATGTCTCTAATGGCTCCATAACAGTAAAAAACCCCTATTTGTGCTCTTTCTGCTCCCAAAAAGTTCAAAAACCGACTAAGTTATGCTCTAATGAAGTTTTCTGCTAAGTATCCTACAATTTTCACTTGCTTGAAATATGTTCTATGATTTTCACATTTTACAGCCATGTGGAGTGACAAATTTGCCCTGTTAGTGGCTGTCAGTTGTGTCATTCACTAGTGTTATGTGTAATTTTTTCACCATGACATTTGACTATTAGTATGGGTCTATCACCATCCATATCATGTTCCCTTAGAGGTCAAAAACTATCTCATGTTCTTGAATCAAGTCTTGGAAATTGGAGAAAAGCTCTGTAAAACCCTTAAAATATTACCTGCGTAGTTTTTATAGAATTTTCCTACGCATGCGCTAATGCTTCTTCTATTAGCCGCGATGATCACCACTTTTTTCGCCACTAAAACCTGTGAACCCCCATGAAAGGAAAGTAAAAATAAAAAGTAACTTCTAGAATCTTAGTTGGTCGAATATTCTCCCAACTGAAAGCTTGTAGAGTTGTGCCAGTTCGAGCTTTATCCCTCTACTCATGGAGATTATCCCTTGATCCAAGGAACTCAAATTCCTTCATGGGAGGAACCCATCCCTCTCTTAGTGGATATGAAACTACCTCAATCTCTCTATAAATTGAGCTCAAGTTTCAGGTTGAAGGGTACCAATGTGAATAGATATTGACTTATATAAATTCTAAGTTGGAGAGAGTTCATATAGTAAATAGTTTCTGTGCTAGTAAGTTGTTGTTGACACATTGAAGATTACACCTTTGTGCCCATGAATTCATGCTGGTCATTCTAGAGAGGAAGTCTTATCGGAATGAAGGAAAACAATTGCTCAGACACACGGGAAAAATCTGTACAACATCAAGTCATATGGTTATAAGATTTCTCTTTCTAATTTACGATAATACATATTGATCTATTTTTCTCATTGTCTTGTTTCTGAATTCATGGGAATGATGTCAATATTTAGATTCCTTGATCGCTAATTTGGATTAGTCTTTATGATTATTATATATTGCATATGTTTTGATCTTTTGTGTGATTCCGGGTTCTTCTTAGCGTTGAGGAAATACTTTGTAGAGAAGGGAAAAAGACTACATCGAATGTCTCGACTGAAAGGTAGGAGCACGTCCTCTTATTTTCATGATTGTAATAATGTAAAGTAAAAATAATCTAGAGAAAGAGATATTCAATGGATCTTTGTTTCTAGTTACTTTTTGGAGTACTAGGGAGATTGCTCTTGTCTGCAAGGGGGATTAATCCTGTTAACAAATTGGCCGCCATATTGGGGAAGAAAAGTTTAGTTTTCTTTGGTTATCTTTAGTTTGAAATTATAACTTTCTTATTTCAAATTCTCTTTGTGTGGTTGGGTACATGACCTTTTAGAATCTCTGAGAAAGAAAATCCAAAAATTATTTTTTCCAACTTTTTCTCTATCTACGCGGTTTTCTATGGAAAACAGAGTGTAAACCTGCGCAACTTGTCACTCTAGTTCAGTGTGCATACACGCTGGTGTTAACTGAGAAGCTGCGCACCCCGTGGGAAATTTTGAAAAAATTGAAATTTTCTTTTTCAGAGCCAGATAATCAAATTTGTGAGATTTAACTTGATTTACTCCAGTTGTCAGAACCCGTGTGTGAACTCCTCTTTAACATCTTAGAGTCTTGTTTGATTAATCATCCTTTTTGCATTTTACAAGTTAGGGTTTTCCTTGGTTTATTTTTTTTCTCTTTGGAAGATACATTCATTTTACTTAGATCACTAGTTTTATGTTTTTGTCTCCTTGAGCCATCAGGATTATTGGCAACCTTACCTTTTTTGAATATTTGTTTCTTCTTCGATTGCAAAATGGAAAAGCTTCTAGATCACTGAAGCCTAATTTATCACAAGCTAGTCTTTCATGATTTCATTTCTGCTAGGATAAGTGGAAACACTCTTAGTCTCATTACAACTAAGGGAAATCATTTACAAAAACATTCATAGGTATCCTAGTTGAGATTGATAATTATAACTTTGATTTGATTTGAAGTTTTTATACTTTTTAGGGTTTTAGAAATTTCCTTCTTTTTAGATTTGTTTGTTTATCAAAATTGTAGTTTCCGACTTTGTAATCAATGCAATTTTATTCACAAAGAGAAATTGATCATGTTTGGAAATTATGTTCCTAATGAAATTGTTTTCTCTTTAAAAAGTAATTTTATTTGAGGAAGCTTATGCTTTTGAGTTCAAAAAGTGTTTTCAACTTTCTCCAAATAGAATTCATTGAAATAAAAGAGTTGTACTTTTAATATCAATGCATTTAGAGTATTTTGAGTCAGGACACAATATCATCAAGTTTCATCTCCATACTCCTTTGCGCTAAATAACAGCCAAATCAATACAACGCTTAATAAAATCAATCTAGACATTTTTACATTTTCTAGGGCTCATTCCACCAATTTATCTTAGGCTAGTGTTTTGGAATAGGTTGTAATAAACGTTACAAAGAAGTTAAAAAAAACAAGTAGCATCTTGCGGTAGGGAAATCCAATTGTTGCATTTGTACTCTGGGAAGCTCTTCTTAAAAGAGTGAAGCAGGAGGTCATGTGGACCTAGTGAGGTAATCATACCTACTTCATTGGTGAAGATAGAAGATGTGCAAGTAATACAAATGGTAAACATTGGATTAACCATTGTTGAGGAGCCTAGGGTCACTTGTTAGAAAACCTTGGATTTTTCGAGGATATTTCAAGGGGATTGAGCTTAATACTCTGTCCTTGCATGTATATCGGATTGTAGACTGTTCCCCCAGGTAAAATTGTCCTAGTTGTTGACCTTAGTGGCCATAATATTTAGGATTTTTCCCAGGGTGACGGTAGAGGGAAGGTCCCACTATACCTAGAGTAGACGTTGGCTAGACTCACTTGGACTTTCTAGAGGGTACTCTTCACTTCAAGATCACATAGTGGAGGTACTTTCACTAGACTATTTCATTAAGAAAGTTTCCAGGGTAACTGTTCCAACCGCTAGTTTTCCACATTAATCTCCGTGATGTTGGATTTCATCACCAACTAGTGCTTTTATTGTGGAAAAATACTATTTGTGTGTGGTTTGTGTCTTAGATTTTGTAGGTGTGTGTTAATTGGCTTGATTTTTCTTAGCAACCTTAGGTGTATTCTTTTGAAATTTTTTGATTTCATTTGTTAAAATATTAACCGTGGTTGAATTACCGAGAAATTCACGTAGAATGTAGGGGAAATCCCCTGAATATGCATCCAGTAAATTGGAAAAAAATAAATCTAAATGAGTTCAACCATCAAGAACTAGGTCTACTGAACAAGGAGAAACATCCATTGTAATACATCTTGATTTAGAATTTAATCAACCTCAGGTAATTGAAAAATATCAAGAACAACCAAAAATTTCTGAAGTAATTACATCTGAATATGTTACTGGTGAATTTTCAAATAATCATTCACTAAGCCTGAAATATTTGAACCTAAATCTAAATCTACTTCATCCGAGTCTCCTTTGGATTTCATAGCTCAGACTCCTGGTTGTCCTCGTTCACCTCGAGTGAAACTTCTTATTACTAAGAATCTTCCTCCTGGCACAATTAGTATTGAAGATATTTCTGACATGGAAGAAGAGATCACAATTCCTTCGTGTCAAGAATATTTAGATCTAAGGTTTACTTTCCTTTTAGACTGGATCCTTGGTATCATTAAATTACCGACTTTCTGCATAAATTTGGTTATAATTATCCTCCACGCTGTATCCCTTTTTACTCTATACCCAGAGGTAGTTACATGGATTCATCAAGCATTTCTACTGAGTCATCTATGTTTTCTTCATCACTAGAAACATTTTTTTATGGTGGTCCATCGGTTCTTGTTGGGTACCATTCACTCTCTAGCACTTTCTCAGGAGCATCTCCATCTTCCTAAAATTTTACACAATCAACTAGTCTCTATGAATTTTCCACCGAATCCTTTACAAAAAAACATATCTATAAGTTTTCTAGAAATATTCCTCAAGCTAGCTCTCAAGGTGGCTATATAGCGCCTGGAGGGAAGCAACCTCTTAAAGGGAAGTCACCTCTTTAAGGGCAGCAGTTTTATCAAGAGCAGTTATCTTTTCAAGAAGAAAAACATTTTACTAGAACTTATCCTTCGGTTGTAGGGTCAAAATTTCTGGTTAATTAATAAACTTATGTTCCAATACCTCAAGCTGGTTATGGTCAATTTTATGCATCACAACATTTGATGGGAGCTCCTTACCGAGGCATTAATACTGCGTGGAATCTGTTTTTGAATAAAAAATATTTGCAACCTACTTTACAAGTACCTTATAATCAACCTACTCAACGAGCTATACAATTTGGTTTTACCCAAGTCCAATAGCCTATTAAGAGCGCACTTCAAATTACCCCTTAGGTATCTATGTCTAGTAGTCAGCAAGGTGGTATAAGTACTCCAAGTACTCCTATCCAATCTACTACGCAAATTTTTGTTCAACAACCAAGTACACCTATCCCTAGAGTTTCTCAAACACCTATTGTTACAACCCTTCAAATGAAAAAACCAACTGTTACACAGGAAATCCCTCAGATTACTGCTCATCAAACTGGACCTATGGTTTAGTCTACCTCGCAAACCTCTGTAGGATAACCTGGTGCAACTGCGATTAAAAAAAGTCTGCCTTTTTCAGGTCAAACCTTTTAAGGATAGTTTGTTCATAGTCAACCATTCCAAGGGAAATTTCAATATGGAAAAATGGGACAAAATCCAGTTTACCAAAGTCAACCATACCCTAGTTATACATATCAAATACCATCTCAACCTCAGTTCAGTATGGCTAACACTGGATGCCCTGGAGGTATTCCAATCCCATCTGTTAAGGCTATCCCAGGTTATCCTAGATATCCTCCTCCAGGTACTGGTATTGTTCCTTAAGGTTATCAATTTTCACAGCAAGACGCTAACCGTTGGTTACCATTCATTGCAACTTTAGACTTACCAGAATTGTCTCGGCTAACAAATGATCCATTTTATTATCTTCTATTTTGGATTACAATGCCAACTATGTTTCCTAGTGATATTCCAAATTTTGAAGGAAAATCAGGAGAAGAACCCTCAAATAATGTGATGAATTATCATCTGTGGTGCGCATCCAACTCCTTAATCGATGATTCCATTCGTTTAAGACTTTTTCAGAGAACATTAATCAGTTTAGCTGCAAAGTGGTATATTGAGTTACCATGTGGCTCTTTCAATAATTTCAACGCTTTATAAACATCCTTCCTAACTCATTTTCAGTTGCCACTCTGTTATGAATATGGCACGAAACTTTTAACTTCATTAAAACATAGTAAGTCTACATAAATTTCAGATCACATACACGAATGGCGACGTAGATGACGTTTAGTGAAATTTTTTATTCCGGATCAAATTTTGGCGGAATGGTTCATTAAATCATTGCTTCCAAACATCACTGAGGATGTAGCTAAAGGAGGCATTGTAACAAAAGAACAGGTCATAGCTCAAGCATAGTACGTGGACCTCGTTTATATAGATTCTGATACTCTATATGATAAAATTCATGATTTACCACGCCCAGGTCAACTTACTGCAACTCTTTCCAGTTCTCATTCTGTAGATGGTGTAATTGGTACAGTTAATACTACTAAGAGTAAGAAGAAATCATCTAAATATACTTCTCCAATTCAAACTCTACCAGATTCACCTAAAGGAGACCCTTCCCTAGAAACTTCTGCCAAAATTCACATTGTAGACTCATCTACAACCAAAGCTAAATCTGGTAATAAGAAGAAGGGGAAGGGTAAAAATAAACAAAACACTTCTCCCAAAGAGAAAGCTGAAAAAAATGAACCATTAGATGAAAAACGGAAACCTCGTTATCCTTGTATTACTTGTGATGAGGATCACTACATCAAAGAGTGTCCACATCAGGCTGAGGTATCCAAATTTCTCAAAGGTTCATCCACACCTGCTATCTTAAAAGATATTTTTCCATCTCAAGATAGAAAAATGATCGGATCTTCTTCCAATTCATCGAAATATATACTGATGATGTCCCAGGTCATGGTTGCGACATGATCTCAAGACTATGGATCTAAGAGTCCCGTAACTGGTAAAGAAACTGAATCATCCAGTCAACCACCAATATCAACTCCTTCGGTTTTTGAACCACTACAAATTGAGAAACCTAACCCTGATTTAGTGATTAAATCGCTCGCCAAAGGCGCACTTCGAAAATCGACTTTCAATCCACATGTGAGAGCCACTCAGAATTACAATATTGTTGAAGATTTGGTCATATCCCCTTCAGCAATGTCGGCCCTCAAGGTACTGCAATCTTGTCCAACTTAGAGGAAATTACTTTTATTAGCTATAGGAAAAATTGATCCTCAAGACTCAAATCTAATTGTCTTTGATATTGAATTTCTTTTACCTAGACTTCCACATCAAATGGCTTTTAAAATTCCAGTATTAGTCAAATCAAGGCGAGTTTTCACATAGTAATTGATGAGGGAGTGTATACGTGAAATATGTCCTTATCTTGTTGGAAAAATCTTGGTTCTCCGACAATCAACCAGTCACCGACCATCCTTAAAACCTTTGATGGAAGATGTTTTCACCCATTCGGAATACTTCAGGATATGCCTATAGAAGTAGAAGGAAAAACCATAATGCTAGAGGTGGAACTTGTAGATGTCCCTCTTGATTACAACCTTCTTCTGGGTCTCAGTTGGTATTATGCGATGACTGTTGTTGTTTAATTGGATGATAAGGTTTCCTCATAAAGGAAAGATTGTTAAAATCAATCAGTTGTCTTATTTTTCTTCAGACCCTACTTCTATAGATAGTATCCAACATGTTGGAAAAATGGTTATCCCTTACGAAGACGTTGGAGTAGGCTATTTAAGGATTCCACTCTTATGGGAACTTTTGTTATGCCTTATCCCAATGTACCGCAAACTATTGCCAATATCAATATGATCACATCAAGAAAAATACCATTTGATGAGACATGGAATGTGCCTTTAGAATAATAATTGGACTCATATGGTGGTGAGATGCCTTTAAGTACTTTTGAATCGACATATGTATCAGTACAATCGTGTTCTGATACTCCATCAAATTCTACTGATTTAATGAATTTGGTCAGTGAATAATCATCTTCTTTATCAAGCTCAAATTTGACATCATTTTCGGATCCTTTTCAACAAGTATTTACAACTAATGAAAATATCCAAGAAATATGTCATCAGACAAATTTGCATGGGACAATCTCATCATCGATCTTATTTTTTACCTGACCTTGATAAACTTGAGAATGATTTTTCATCCATATTTACAATTGATCATGTTAAGGAACCTCAAAATCCCACATCGATTATACATTCATATTTTGAGAAAAATTTGGGAAATATCTCTACCACAATTCCTATGGACATATCAATTAAACCAAGAATTATTGAGAACATTCGTATAGGTGCTTCTTGATCGATTGAAGAGATCAAAACCTACAAAGCCCTATTTCAAGAATTTCGATACATTTTTGCTTGGTCTTATGAAGAAATGCTAGGTATTGATCCTAAGATTGTTATTCATTAAATTAAGACATACCCATATGCTAAGCCTATTAGACAAATATTACATCTGATACATCCACGGAAAGCTGCTGCAATCAAAGCTGTTGAAAAATTACTATGTGCAAGATTTTTTTTCCTATTCCTTTGACGAATTTGGTATATAATATAGTTCCCATAACGAAAAAACAAGGGACTATCAGAGTATGTGTCGATTATCGGGATATTAACAAGGCTTGTCCCAAAGAAAATTATCCTACCCCCTATATCGATAAAATTGTTGATGATTGTGTCAGAAACGAAATATACTCATTTATGGATGGTTTTTATGGTTATAATCAAATCAACATACTCCTTACTGATCAGCTTAAAAAAACATTTATATGTCCTTGGGGCACATTTTCATATTGTAAATTACCTTTTGGACTAAAAAATGATGGCACAAATTTTCAAATAGCTATGTCTTATGCATTTCACAATATCAAACATATTGAAAAACCCTACCTGGATGACTTACCTACTCATTCTTTACGTAGACAAAATCATCCTACACACTTACATGCTATCTTTATGAGATGTAGACATTACAACATTCGTTTGAATCCACAAAAATGTGTATTTTGTGTGAAATCATAACGTTTACTTGGGTTCATTGTTTCAAAATAAGGCATTCGTGTCGATCCATCACAGGTTGAGGTATTTTTAATATACCTCCTCCTTCCACTCTTCACCAACTCCAAAGTTTGCAGGGGAAAGAAAACTATCTGCATCATTTTATCCCAAACTATGCAGAGTTAATGAAAGGTTTTACCTGTCTGCTGAAATAGGATGTTCCATTCATTTGGGATGATATTGCCGATAAATATTTTGATGCACTTAAAAACATGTTGACCCATGCACCGCTATTGAATCCATGTAATTACCACCAGGATTAATTTTTGTATTTGGCTGCATCTATTTCCATGATTGGAATTGTTATATTTCAAGAGGATGATTCTAACAATGAACATGTGATTTATTACCTAAGTTGGTATCTCAGTCTGACAGAAATAAAGTATTCACATGTGGAGAAATTGGCCTTGGCAGCTATTCAATATGTCCAACGTTTCCGTCACTACATATTGTTACGCAAAACCACAGTGATATCTAATTGTAACTCGATGATGTATATTTTTACGAAACAATTTCTTGGGGGAAAATACTCCAAATGGATCGTTATCTTGTAAGAGTTTTATTTGGAGTTCGAGAAATCCAAGTCTAAGAATTCACTAGTATTTTCTGAACTTATGTGTGATTTTCGCAAGACTGAATCTGAAATAGTGGCACAAAATTATCTCGTTGATGAATATTTGTTACTAATCAATACTTTAGATCCTTGTTTTGGGGATATCATTATATATATGCAGACCCAAACCTTTTGACCATATATTTCATGATGAGATCGACGGAGAATTCGATACCAATCTCAACAATACAATATTGTTGGTGACACTCTTTATTGTCGTGGTGCCGATTCTGTTTTTTGACGTTGTATAACTCATGAAGAAGCTGAAAGGGTTTTGAATGATTTCCATTTTGGAGCGTGTGGTGGTCATATGTCTGGGTTTTCCATAGCCCAAAATATATTGCGCGTTGGCTATTTCTGGCCGTCTTTATTCAAAGAATGTATTCTCGCAGTTATAAAATGCCATAATTTCCAGTTTTATGATTGAAATATGCGTGCACCTCCAGCTCCTCTACACTCAATCATTGTTGTCTGTCCTTTCGCCAAATGGGGCATTGATTTCATTACATGTAACCCTCTCTCGACCAGGGGCCATGGGTATATTATTCTTGCCATAGTTTACTTTACCAAATGGGCTGAGGCGATGTCTACATTCGTGGCTAATGACAAAACTGCAACGATTTTCAAATTCAATCACGTGATTGCTTGGTTCAGTGTTCCTTAAGCTATCATTATAGAACATGGGATCCATTTTCGAAACATTATGATGACTGAAATATCTGATCAACTTGGCCTACGCAACAATAATTCTACACCATATTACCAATAGGCTAATGGTCAAGTTGAAGCAGTCAACAAGGTTTTAACCAACATGATTAAACCGACTATCAGAACTCATAAAACTAATTGGCATACCATGCAAAAAATTCCATAGGGTTCACTCCTTTTTAGCTTGTTTATGGTTTAGAAGTTGTGCTAATCATTAAATGTGAAATAAAATCACTCAAATTAGCCATTGAATTATTACCAATTACCTCTGAAGAGGAGAAACACTTTCTATACCTAGCACAGTTAGATGAGACTCTTTGCACTGCCACATTAGCTGTCGAGGCTCATAAAAAACGTGTTAAAGCTCAGTATGATCAAAGTATTAACCCCCACATATTTTCAGAAGGTAACCTAGTTCTAGTTTACGATTAACCTCACGACAAAATAGATGCTGGTAAATTGGAACCAATGTGGCATGGTCCCTATATTGTTAAGCGTGTGCTTTCAAAAGGAGCCTATGAATTAATTAATTATAACGATGTCTCTTTAGATAAACCTAGAAATGGTATTTATCTCAAGAGATATTATGCATGACTCTTCGTGTGAAGATCCTCCTTATACATTAGTTACAATTTTAGAACAGTCTTCCTTAGTTTACAAAAGTGTGCCTTAGGATTAGTTATTTTTTCTTGACAAATTTTGCTACTTTCGCTGCTTACCTTGATTACTCTTTATATTGCAGATGTCGAAATTCCTTCAAAATTATATTGGTTTTGCTGGCAGCGCCTGTCATAGTACACAAAACATCTCTTCTGCGACATGGGTTATCTATTCACCCACTGATGAGTTAGTCTCTGTTCATGGGATATGCCTTGGTCAAACAATGTACAATATTGCAGAATATAGTGCAGTCATTGAGCTATTATCTGATGCCATCACATTTGGTATTCAATGTTTTTTTACGTTATATTCACAACTCATTCTATTACATTTAAATGGTGTTTACGGTATTAGAAATCCAACTTTGTTAAGAAAGTTTTTGAGGGTTCGTCTCTTGGAAAGGAAATTTGATTATATTGAATACCAACAAATTTAAAGAAATTTAAACACATTGGCTGATGCATTAGCTAATCAAGTTTTAAATAGACATATGAAACATTAAAATTAAAACAAAACAATATTTAATCCATATTGAGCAAGATACTTAGAGATCAGAAGTAGTAATATCATTAGATTAAATAGTTGTGTGTCAAAAAATATTACATCGTCTGTGATCATAGGTTTAAAAAACTTTATGATCTAAAAGATACTGATACAAAAAAACAAAGTTTCAATCTAGATCGACCATCAGCTATCCATGATGATGATCATGATAGCAAACTATGGCATGTGCCACCTTGCGCAGAAATCTCCTGAACGGGCCTGGGAAATCAGTCACATGTATCTAAAGCTTGAGAGGTATATCATCTTTACCTGTCTATGGAACATCAATATTCAACCTCTCTAGGTTGTACTCCAGCTCTGCAAGGATCTCCACCACATCGTTCTGTGGTGGACCTGCTATAGTTTGTGCTTCTTGCCTATCAAAGAAACGAAGCGTTGCTGGTCATGTTGGACCGACGTATGCATTTAAAATTTTAATAAGAATTGGACGATATAAAATAAAATAAAAATTAGATAACATAAAAAAATAAAAATTATTTTCTTACCTGATGCATCCCATTGTGCCCCTGGTGGAAGTGATGTGTCAAGGCCACCTCTAAAATCCATCCCTGCATAAGGAAAATATTCAATCACGAAGATATGGTTCCTAAGCCATATAAATAAATGAGGAGTAAAGTGAAACACTGCACCACCATCACCACCATGGCAGGCCATCAATGATACCCAACGCAACATACGTGGTTCCCTAGGTCTTGTGGGATCTACCAGAGACTGCTGAGGTGTGAGGAGTGGGATCCTATCCAAAGAGAAAGACACAAGAATGGCTTTGTAGCCAAAGTTTTTCAACATCCCATTCTTAGCTCTCGTAAGTTGTCCCTTCATGTTAGCCAACACTCCTTTACTCTAGTTGAAAATATTTCCCCCATAATATTCAACTGCAATATGGATATTTGCTTTTGTAGTCACATGTGTAGCTGCTCTCCCACAGAACCTGGTAACATTGAATTCAATGATCTTAAGGTATAGTCGCACAATAGTTTTGATATCAATGCAACCATCATTCAACTCTGAATCTCGGCTACAATATTGAGCCATGTAAGAAGCAGTGGGAAGACCACTTGGTCTTGTCCCAAACAAGGAAATGTCCCTCCCTCTATAGGGTAATCCAGTGAGGAAATAGATATCCTCCAGTTCTATCACAAGCCTATGGTCTCCAATAATGAAACATTGATCTCGAACATTCCAAGCATTCACTAAAAACTCATCAGCTCAACCTATGCTTTCATACCTTAAATCGCCCATAAATTATACAAGCCACAATTTTTCAATGTGAAAATTTTTTCCGGATCATCTATGGCTTCATTGTCTAGAATTTCATGCTCTTTTTCTCGCAATTCCAACATGATTAACATCCCACAAACCATCAATTTAATCATTAGAAATTAGTTGGGAGAATTTTGTGCCATTTTTGTGGAGAGAAACATGTTTTTCAAAACCCCACGGCGCTTGCGCAGGTTTTGTGTGTACACAGTGAGTTTTTGCACATGAGCTACACATAACACCCATGGTGGCCCAATGGTTTTTCTATTAAAAAATCATCGGGGTGCACGGTTTTCTCCACGAAAACCTGTGCACCCCCGAGGGTGGATTTTAAAACCTTTATTCCCCTTAAAAAATGTCATAAAAATAAAAATAAAAAAAATAAACAGACGAAAACAAAGATAGTGATGATTTGGAATACCTGGCATGGAAAATTATTGAAATGGTTGGTTGGTTCTCCTGATATCAACTCCAAAATATTTAGGGCAAAAAATCTTTCTGCTCTGCTCTGAAAACTAAAATGTGAAAATGACTTGTTTAAAATTATATTTGTAGTTTTAAATGAATAAAATACTATTATTTTATTTATTTTTAATTTAGAAGTCAAATCAAAATTTTTTTCCTATTTTGAGAGAATATTTTCGTAATTTTTTGAGTTTTTGTGCAGGAAACAGGTTATTTTTGGAAATAGTCATTTTGACATTAAGTAGAATATTATCACTTTTTCGGGCTCTATAAAAATAAAAAAGAAAAGTGAAACCCTAGAGTCCTCTTTTGAGCCCTTTTCAAAATCTCTAAGCATGAAAAGATTGCCGAGTACTTGACTATTCTAACTCGTTAAAGTAAATCAACAGTCGTCCATTCCGTATAAGTTTACCCCTTTTCCTGACTGAATTGGACTATTTACGAAAAAGGTAAATGTTGACTAAAAATGGTCAATAGAGTTCTCTCCTGCATTATTTTATCCTTTTTCGGGCTTGAGGGACTAAATTTACGAAAAATAACACTTTGGAGTTTATTTGTGTTTTTGTTATGACTCCCTAAAATTGAAAAACACTGAGTTAATCCTGTTCTGGACTCGTTAAAATTAAATAGTATAGGACTTGTCGATTACAACAGGACTGAACCACTCCTTCTTAGGGTTTGTTTTTAATACTAAGATGGACTCATCCAAAGGATGAGCTTACACAATAAGAAAATTTTATCCTCCTTAAGCTTGAAAAAAATAAATAGGTAGTTGCCAGTAATGGTGGGGGAAAAAGTGAGAAGAAGAATCCATTCATTGTCCTTGTTTTAGAAAGCAACATGTCACTCTTGAACATGACACTTTGTCACACTTTTACTTGGGTTGGGAAACCCTTTGTCTTATAGTTAATAAAACCACATTGAAAGTCTTCAGACGGTTTCTAGGTATTATCTTTAAGTCAAATTTTTCCAAGCCATTTACAGTGTCGTTATGTGTTCAAGATAAACTTCAATTTACCATTCATTGCAAACATTTGTCTCCATTCATGTTGACCATCCCCGAGTTAGTCCCTGAAAAAAATTTCTTCAAAACTTGATCTAATGGTTTTGTGTCATAGGATTTCTTGCAACGAATCACTTTCTATCAACATCAACTCATTATCTAGAATGTTGATTTAGAATCCTATCATTACCTTGGAATCTACATGCCCTAATGGCAGATTTCTCACCTTCGACAATAGGTTCTCATCATTTACCTTCGATAGAATGATTCTATGGGTGTTAAACTACAAATCATTCATTCACAATTCAAAGATTGTGATGAAGTATATTGAGATCCATTGTCATTATTGGTAGTTTCTCTCATGCTTGTTAACAATTATCATCATTGACTGATAATCAAGTGGTTTCTACCATGTTTGACTTCGACACAATCAATCTCATGGATAGATTCGTACTAGTTCGAGAAGCAGAAATCAAGACCCTGGATCTAGTTTCCACCATCTAGGCTGCGAGGAGTTATGTATCCATAATATAGTATACTTCTTATGACAGAAGGTTGTGCCCATACTGTGTCTAATTTTTTGTGTAATACTGAAATCATATATGTACCAAAACACTTAGTTAGTTTTTCTCCGAGTATGGGAATGCCTACCTCAGTGATGATATATATTTGCATTAAATTTTTTGATAGGTTTTTAACCGATGTCTCCAATCCAATCCTTGGAATAATAAAGCGCTTCACTCTTTAGAAAAAATTTCTCAGACTTATCACTTTAGGGGGCAATCTGCTACACATCATTTTGTCACCATGAAATTTTACTGTCAGTATGGGTCTATCACCATCCATATCATGCTTCCTTAGAGGTCAAAAACACTCATGTTCCTGAATCAAGTCTTGGAATTTGGAGAAAATCTCTGTAAAACCCTTAAAATATTACTTGCGCAGTTTTTATAGCCTTTTCCTGTGCATGCGCCGATGCTTCTACCATTAGCCGTGACGATTGCCGCTCTTTTTTCCACTAAAACCTGCCCACCCCCATGAAAAGAAAGTAAAAATAAAATGTGACTTCTAGAAGCTTAGTTGGTCAAATATTCTCCCAACTGAAAGCCTTTAGAGTCACGCTAGTTCAAGCTTTATCCCTTTACTCATGGTGCTTATCCCTTGGTATAAGGAACTCAAATGCCTTCATTGGAGGAACCCACCCCTTTCTTAATGGATCTGAAACTACCTCAATCTCTCTATAAATTGAGCTCAAGTTTCAGGTTGAAGGGTAGATACCAATGTGAATAGATACTGACTTGTATAAATTCTAACCTGGAGAGAGTTCATAGAGTTCATATTTTATGTGCTAGTAAGTTGTTGTTGACACTTTCAAGATTACACATTTGCGCTCATGACTTCATGCTGGTCATTATAGAGAGGAAGGCTTATTAGACTGAAGGAAAACTATTGCTCAGACACACAGGAGAAATCTGTACAACATCTTAAAGGCATATGGTTGTAAGATTTCTCTTTTTAATTTACAATAATATTTCTCATTTTCTTGTTTCTGAATGCATGGGAATGATTTAAATACTTAGATTCCTTGATCACTAAGTTGGATTAGTATTTTTGATTATTATATACTGGAGATGCTTTGATCTTTTGTGTGATTTCAGGTTATTCTTAGCATTGAGGAACTGCTTTGCAATGAAAGGAAAAATACTACATCGAACATCTCGATTGAAAGGTAGGAGCATGTCCTCTTATTTTAATTATTGTAATAATCTAAAGTACAAATAATATTGAGAAAGAGATATTCAATGAATCTTTGTTTCTAGTTACTCGTTGGAGTACTAGGGAGATTGATCTTGTCTGCAAGAGGGATTAATATTGGTAACAACCAGTGATCAAATTATGATTTTCATATGGTCAGTAGGGTCATAGGTCAAATTTTTAAGTTTTAGTAGGTCTTCAAATAAAAATTTGGTCACTGGTCAGTGTGTCTAGATGTATTACTACTCCCTTCATTTCATTGTCAAATTGTCATTTTGGTTATACCATCACTTGTTGTGATGAGTCATCAGTGAAATGTATTGATCACTATCTCTGTCATCATCTTATGGTCAGTCATGTTTAAAGGTCCAAATCATCATTTTCATACTCCATTAGATGTCATCATTATGGTCAAGTCATAAAAAATGTCATGTAAATGAGTCATTTCACCATCAAAATAATCATTGGAGGAGTAGTAATAGGGAAAATTCATCAATAAAGGTTAGTAAGGTTTATTTTATCTTATTCATGATGTAAATATATGTAAAATTTTCCTAATCTACATTACACAAGGCATCTCATCAAATGGTGAAAAGACATGGTGGGGCCACATCACCACCAAGAGAGAAAATCGATTTCCAAGCTATAAAAAGACCAAAAGAGCATGTCATTTTCTCATTCCAATATCAAGAAACATATCTTCACCTTTAAAGATCATTTTCGTCATTAGAGAAGAAATTCCTTCCCACCAAAGTGAAAATCCTCCTCCTACGTTGTGCTTTTCACTCGAAGCGTTGCGCTTTTGCCAGAGTGTGTTGCGTTTTCTCAAAGGAGGAAAACTATTCAATTACAAGGGTTATTTTCAATAGCCACAAGTTTCATCTCATCAAATAAAGGTAAATGAATCTCTCACGCTGCTCCTTCAACTTCATTTTGCTTCAGTTTATCATTGAGAGCTCAGGATTCCCTCTTCTAGTGTTTTGCTGCATTTTCTTGCTTTCATAGTCTCTTTGATAGAAATGCTGAGACAAAATATCACATACAAGCTCATTCACATTTTAATACCTTTCATATACCTTCCTAAACATTTTTTCCTCACCCATATCCCTCAATTTCATCATTTTTCCCAAAACCCTAGACTAAACTACACATTTCTAGGCTAGGGTTGTGTTTTTCCCTTTTACACCCCTTCCCCTCATCCATTTCCTAAATTTACACTTTCCCCCGATCCCTAACATCTATCCATACCCCCATAAATTTTCCCAAGAACTTATAATCCCTACAACCCCTTCATTCCCCTCCATTTCCAAAACTGCCTAAAATCCCTTGTTTTTCCCTACACTAAACCCTAATTTCCCCTCCCATTGAGCTAGGGTTTATTATGGATTCAAGGAATACATAGAAGAGGAGGCATAAGGGAGGCCAAATCAGTAGGTTTGATCCCACTACAACATTGGATGTCATGACTACACCATTCCTCAATAAATCCTTACAATATGCAGGTTGCCTTGCCTTTTTCCAAAGGGTTGAAGAGCTTGGTTTCAATGACGAGCTTACTAGCACTTTTTCCAATGGTCTAAGGAGAGATAAGGTGACTATTGCAGGGGTTTCATTCAGTATTTTAGTAGAGACTCTCTCCATGGCTATATAGATTCCAAATAGTGGTGATCTTTGGTTCAAGAAAAGATTCATTGAACTTGAAAACTACAAGATGTTCTTGAAACTGTCTTACAAAGCTGCTCCAAAGCACATATTTCCATTCAGGCACCTACTTGAAAAATATGCCCCTCTCATGAAATTAATAATGAAATATTTCACATGTGAGGGTAGATTCTCCAGGTTATATCAATATCATGTGAAGTTGCTCATGCATTTCACCAGTGTAAAGGCACTTAACCTACCTCATTATCTTTACAAAAGCATGGTTAAAATGGCAGAGAAGGTACATATCAAAGGAGAGGAGAACCATACTATTTCGTTCCATCATGGCTTGGTGAAAATATTGGTTTTATATCATATTCCGCAGGTAAATTTGTCATGGGATGGTTTCATATATTCAGTTGAACTCTTACCTACTCCTACTCAGTTAAGCAACCATTCTACACCTTTGACTTCAACTATGTAGCAAGAGGTGGCTTCAACAAGCAAAACTATAACAAGGACACCTAGAGATGAGGTGAAAACGACATACACCAGAGGGAAGAGGCTAAGTTTTTCTCTAGCTAGTGTGGAAATGGCTCAACCTGCTACAACGGTTGAAGACACACCAACACATGAGGCACCATTTCATGAAGAACCACATGTACATTTTGACACTCCTATGGCTGATTTGGAGGTGCACGAGGGGGTCCAAACTTCTGAGCAGATCATATAGGATAAGGAGGCTGGAATTAGAGAGCTAAAGGATCATTTTTCCTAGGAAAACTTCATGATTACTTTCCTTCAGCAAGAAAAAAAACAACTCCAAGTTAAGCAACTTTTTCTTAGCAAGCCTGAAACTAGTTTGGTGACAGATGATGCCAAATGTAAGGAAATTGTTGATGTTGATGATTTAGAAGATCCAAAAGAGCAGGTTAAGACAAGGAGACCAAGAAAAAGGGGTCTCAAGAGGTCACTTGATCAGCAAAGGGAACCATCTCCACCATTGGACCAAGAAGACTTTGATGACCTAATTGCAACAGAAATTGAGCAAAAAAAGGAGTTTTGGCTTGACAAGGTCAATTTCCACTTGGAGAATTTGCTTAAGAGGACTAAGAGGAACAACAAGATGTAGAGGCACATGGTCATGCACTATTGTACAAGGAACAAGATCTCCCAAATTAGAATCAAGCAATTGAAGAAGAAAGTGAAGCAAACCCTAATGAGGCAAAAAGAGAAGGACAAGCTTGATTATAGAGAGGTCCCTCTCTAGTTTGGTAGGGCTAGCTTCCAAACTAAAATTTTGATTTTAGGCTACCTCCGTCAATTTCCATTCTTAGACTTGGGACATTGTGGAGGATAACACACCTTATACCAATGAGATTCCCACTACACCAGGTGAAAATTGTTAAATCGTTAATTTCATCGGTCAGTCCTTTATCTAGCTAAATTTATGCCAACTGGCATTGCCAAAGCAGTTGATTTTGAAGGTTGGTACGATTTTTCTCATCGGTTTTAGACTATAGATTTAACTCCAGGTCGAGCATTGGTTTGGTTCACGATGAGTTTTGGTTAGCGAAACCCTTCCCGACGAAGGTTCCGCTCCCCAGACGTTGGCCCTGAATGTTGAACTAAACATTGGCAATGACCATTACATGTGTTGGCTCTTACCTTCGGTTCCAAACTGTCGAACCCCAAGCATTAAACCATCAACTCTGACTTTGGATAGATGTTATCATATGGTTGTAGTGGTGTATTTCATATATCCCATCGAGTTTAATATATCGCAGCAAACAAATTTGGGTAGCGCATTATGATAAGGTTTAGGGTTGGGGTTAGCCCTTGAACTTGGTTGGTGGACCAGGGTCGGGGGTTAATCTTGGTCCTCACCCCCAAATATACCATGAATAAATTTTAAATAAGACTACTCTACTATACATATCAAGTAACAATGCAGCGCAATCGGTGGAAGCCTTGGTTACTCTGTGCGAGGTCCAGTGTTCGATTCCCTTGGGGTTGTTTGAACTCCATAAAATTTTGGTTTTCCATGAGGAGGCCATGTGGCAACCAATGGTTGGCCCAGGTGGCTCTTCCTCATTCGACCACCACAAAAACTCTGAACCAATGGAAATTCAACCAAATCGAACCAATCAATTGCTGCAAAATGTTGACCACCCATTGGCCAATGGAGGACTATTCAACCTGCCAAGTCATGGTCCTGTCAATAGTACAAACTACTGACTAGGCATCCTTGCAATCCAAATTCAAGATTTTTAGTTGTTTCCAAAAATGAACAGAACACGATATTGGGAGCATCTGATATCGGATTTGAGTGAAACGAGTTGCATTAGATTCAGGGTAACGATATCCACACTTTGGCGATGGTTCTGAGAAAATCTAAGAAATTTTAATTTTGAGCACTTTCTTGATCCACTGGATCGCAAGCATATACTCATATCATGCACTTAATTAGGAATTCAAACAATGCTTTAAGTGTGCATAAAATTCAAGAGTTAAAATCAATAATTACTATAACAATTATTTGGAGAAAATCACCGATTAAAAGAAAACCTCTTGTTTTCTCTTAGCCATAGGTTCTTCTGCTCTTGTTTTCTTCAATAGTGGGTCATTCTTAGGCTCTTCCATGACTTTTTGTAGTAGTATTTTAGGCCTATGTGAGTTAACATAATTATATGAGTAAATGTATGTAATAAATGGAAAAAGGTAAATGTATGAGTGATTGGTTGGATAATGTAAAATTGTTACAACCACATCTACTATGTATAAATATGCATGAAGTTAGAATAAGAAGATGGTTGGAATTACTTCCTAAAAATCTGTTCTTCTTTGTGTATTGTGTATTTTCTTGTTGAAAATGGCACCCATGAGGCTTATGATTTAAGTTTCCCTTAATTAAATTAGAAGTAAATTGTAATTCCAGATCACATGACAACTTGTAAGTGTTAACTAATGCAGGACAACTTAGTTAGCTCACTCAGTTCGAGTTGAGGGTCAAACTAGAGGCATGTAGGGTGTCTCCTACTTTTTAGGAGATGTAGTTGAGTTTATTTTGAGTTATAATTAGTTAAATTAGTGCATTTGATTTAAAATCAGTTTAACTAGTTCTAACTAATGGAGGAGCTAGAGAGAGGTCCAGTGAATTAAATATGATTTAATTCACATGCGAGGAGAAATAATTTAACTGATAATTCACCATAAATAGTTGTTGCATGTTAGTTATAAGGAAAGCCTATTTGAGATTGGAGTTAAAGGGAATATAACTATCAATTGTATAATTTGAAAATTTTACATGTCATACATGAGGTCATCAACAAACCTTAGATGTATTTCACAATCATTAATTTGGAATTTCATAATGAATAGGGGCTAAATTAGCCCAGGAATGCGTAAGAAAGGTTGGTCAGGAAGAAGAAAACATGGGGTTAAATATTGGACCAAACTTGCTTGGATCACAACAAGGATCATTGATGCAGGGGCATTATACACTAGCCAACAATGTAGGAGGTTTTGTCCACATGTTGTGGCTAGGAGGGATCAAAATCATTTGAATTTGTAACAGCAAGGTGTCAATACCTTAGCTGCCTGTTGCATTTAGATTAGTTAGAGGCAATAGAAGTCAAATAATTTAGTTCAGTCCATCTGTCATGTTCAGTTATCTGAATAATATAATTAAGTTTTGTTAGAAGATAGACAGTCCTCACTGAGGAACTGAAGAGACACATTGTAATGCATATAAATTGTATCCCCCGGATGTGTTGAGGGGAGGATATTTCCACAGCGAACTTGTGTGTTAAGAAATTGCTTCCGGTTGAATAAATTTCAGTTCTCGTTGATTATCAAATGGTCTTGAATCGATATTGTGAGGGAATTTGTTTAATTGTGAGGCGATTGAACACTGTTCTGTGTATAATTATTGAATGGAGTTGTTGTATTATCTCCGCATCTATCTGTCCATTTTTTCTCTTGAATTATCTGAACAATCTCTGTTGAATTAATCCCCACTCGTGGAAGAGGTTTGCGTATTGTTGTGGTCGTCGAGCTCTGTCCCGTAGCAGTGAACACTCCACTTATAAGAGAAATAGACTGTCTTGTTGATTAATTGAAATCCTGAACCGGAGTCAGATCCTGAGTTAGTGAACGGGAGAGCATAGGAAGGAAGGCGTTAACCCGTGGTCGATCACTGTTCAAAAGCTGGAAGCGGTTTTGATCGCGCCGCTTTTATGGGACGAGCGGTATTCTAGAATTTGGAGCAATTCCATAGACTGGCTGACACGTCGCATAAGGTGGGGTTCCAAAAACCGCCCTCATCGTGCGTTAACCTTCGACCGACGACTCAATGCGATATTGATACACGCCGCCCGATCTGGAGGGTGGCCATCGAACGATGGTCGCACGTAAAGGTGCACAAGAGATAACTTAAGGTATGGACGTCGAATCATTTGAATTCTGTCGATTGTATGGTGGGCTCGAGGCATAAAGTTGGTTAATTATAAAGCATTGGTTTATAAAATCAAGATTCCGAAGGATGATGAGAATTAAGTTTCAGGGATACATTTAATTTTCCAAAGTTTGCTGAATGTGTTTATTTATCAATTTATCTGAATTTGATACAATTTCTAAGGAATTGAGGAAGACTACGTGGAAATAACTGAATTAATTCAAAGGAAAATGCTGACAGAACTACATTAGGGACCAGCTCTCCTTAGAGGCCCAAATTCAATTTTTTTGCTGTCATTGGTGGTATCAGAGCGTTTTTGAGTTGTTTTTGCAGAGAATTAACATGGCTATCCGAGTTGGTAGGGGTGCTGGCAGGAGGATACCCATTGCCAATGCAGAAGTATTGGAGACCTTGCAGAGGGTCCAAGCCAGAATGGATGCCATAGAGCGAAGACAGCCCATAGATCCTAAAGACATCAATGAACCCGAGATAGAAGAAGCTGGAGAATTTGCTGAGATTCCTCCTGACATGAGGCTCCTTAGAACTGTTATGGGGTCTGCAGTTAAGCCCAATATTGAAGTGTCAAGTTTTGCAGGAGGACTGAATCCAGAGGAGCTGGTGGACTGGATTAATGAAATGAACAAGTGCTTCGACTATGAGGAAATGAGCGAGGATAAGAAGGTCAAGTTTGCAGTAACAAAGCTGAAGGGACATGCTGCACTTTGGTGGGATGGAGTGCAGGCAGAAAGGAGGAGAGTTGGCAAGCAGCCTATCAAGAGCTGGACCAGAATGATGGCTAAGTTAAAAGTTAAATTCTTGCCTAGTGACTATCAGCTAACATTGTTTAGGCAAATGCAGAACCTGAGACAGAGGTTGCTGACAGTAAAGGAATACACAAAAGAATTCTATAGAGTAAGTATAAGAGCTGGGCAATTTCAAGACACACCAGAGAAGACTTCTAGATATGTGAATGGTCTCAAGCTGGAGATCCAAGATGAGATTGGTATTCTGTCTCCTAATACAGTTGAAGAGGCCTATTAGATGGCCTTGCAAGCAGAGGAGAAACTCTCGAGGAAGAAGTTTGCCAAAGGGAGAGGTAATTTCCGTGGAAAGGGAAGTCAGGGTGGTAGAGGAAAGCCTACTACACCCAGAGATGGAGCTAAGAGTAGCTCACCTCAGAATGCATCTACAGAGGGTGATGCAAGAGGTAGAAGGGGTTCTTACAGAGGAAGAGGAGGTAGAGGTAGAGGCAGAGAATTGAGATGCTATAGATGTCAGCAAGTGGGACACAAGCACTATGAGTGCCCAGAGAATGTGGGTACTGGTCCAAGAAATGCTATTGTTTCCCAGGCTGAGGAAGAGGCAGAAATTGAAGAAGAAATCCTACCAAAGAGGGGAGAGTCCTTGGTGGTAAATAAGGTCCTATTGAAGCAAACCAAATAGGTCACTGAGCCTGCACAAAGGAATACTTTGTTTAGGAGCATATGCAAAGTCCAAGGGAAATGCTGCCAGATGGTCATTGATAGTGGCAACACAGACAATATGGTTTCCACTGAGGTGATAGAGAAGTTGAAGCTGAAGACAAGGGAGCATCCAACTCCCTACAGAGTGTCATGGCTGCATAAAGGGAACCAGTTGATTGTAAAAGAACAGTGTGAGATAGAGCTACAAATGGGCAAATACAAAGACAAAGTACTGTGTGATGTGATGCCCATGGATGTGTGTCACATACTGCTGGGTAGACCTTGGCAGTTTGACAGAGCAGTAGTGCATGATGGCAAGAAGAAAACTTACAAGTTCTTCAAGGATGGGGTACACCATACATTGATACCCATGGAAGAAGGAGAGCCATCAAGCAGAGTGATTGATCCAAAGACCCTGTTGCTGAGCGGGAAGGAATTTCTACAACAGATTGAAGAAGAAGAGGTAAGATTTGCTTTAGTTTGCAAGCCTAAAGTAGTTCTTACTTCTACAAAGATTTTTGATTTTCCAATAGAAATCCAAGAGATGCTAGACAGTTATTGTGACATTGTTGTGGATGATTTACTTGATGAGCTGCCACTTGTGAGGAAGATTAGCCATCAGATAGATTTTATTCCTGGTTCAAATCTGCCAAATAAGGTAGCCTACAGAATGACTCCCATAGAAAATGAAGAAATCAGGAGACAAGTACAGGAATTGGTGGACAAGGGACTGATCAAAGAAAGTTTGAGTCCATGTGCAGTACTAGCAGTATTGAGCCCAAACAAAGACGGAGGGTGGAGGATGTGTACTGATTCCAGAGCAATTAATGAGATAAAAATTAGGTACAGATTCCCTTTGCTCAGAGTTGAGGATTTAATGGATTGTTTGAGTGGTGCTAAATATTTTTCAAAGATAGATTTAAAAAGTGGATATCATCAGATTAGAATAAGAGAGGGTGATGAGTGGAAAACTGCCTTTAAAATGAATGAAGGACTATATGAATAGATGGTAATGCCTTTTGGGTTGTCGAATTCACCTAACAATTTCATGAGACTTATGAATGAAGTATTGAAAGAATTTATTGGTAAATTTGTGATAGTATATCTGGATGGTATATTAGTTTTCAGCAAAACTAAAGAAGAGCATTTAAGGCATCTTAATTATGTCTTGAAGAAGCTGCACCAAGAGAAAATGCTGATAAACTTAAAGAAATGCTCATTCACGAAAGAAGAGTTGGTGTATTTGGGCTTTGTTGTTTCTGCAGAAGGATTGAAGATGGACCCAGAAAAGGTTAAGGCAATTGTGGAGTGGCCTTCACCCATAAATGTTTTTGAGGTTAGAAGTTTCCATGGACTTGCTAGTTTTTACAGGAAATTTATAAGAAGCTTCAGTAAGATTAATGCACCCATTATTGAGACAATAAAGAAGAGCAAACAACCATTTAAATGGACTGCTGAAGCAGAAAGAAACTTTAAACTTTTGAAGCAAAAGATAACTGAAAAGCCTGTTTTGGTTCTGCCTGATTTTACTAAACCATTTCAAGTGAAGTGTGATGCCAGTGGAGAAGCCATTGGAGCTGTGCTGAGTCAGGATGATAGGCCTATAGCTTATTTTAGTGAAAAGATGAATGACACTAGAAGGAAGTATTCCTCTTATGAGAAAGAATTCTATGCAGTTGTTCAGGCACTGAAAAAGTGGAGGCATTATTTGATGTCCAAAGAATTTGTATTATACTCTGACAATCATGCTTTGCAGTGCATTGTACAACAGCCCTAGTTGAATCATAAGCATGCCAAATGGGTGGAGTATCTCCAAGGTTTTAACTTTGTTTTGAAACATATAAGTGGCCAAGCAAACAAAGTAGCCAATGCTTTGAGTAGGAGGCACATGCTTGTTCAAGAAACCAATTTTGAAGTTGTAGGATTTGAATTTCTCAAAGAATTGTATAGAACAAATTCAGATTTTAAGGAAGCATTTGAGGTATGTTGTAACCCTGTTCTAACAGATAGAAGCCAGTGGCTGGATTATTTCTTGCAGGAGGACTTACTATTCAGGAGAAACCAACTGTGCGTACCAAAATGCTCCATGAGAGAAAATTTGATCAAGGAGAAGCATAGTGGTGGACTTGTTGGACACTTTTGTACTAACAAAACCTATGAGCAACTGAGTCACTTCTATTATTGGCCCAAGATGAGAGTAGAAGTGGATAATTTTGTGAAAAATTGCAAAATCTATCAATATGCCAAAGGAAGGAGCCAGAATGCAGGATTGTACACTCCCTTGCCTATTCTAGACAGGCCTTGGGACATGGTGAGTACGGATTTTGTTCTAGGATTTCCCAAGACTCAGAGAGGGAATGATGCAATCTTTGTTGTAGTGGACAGATTCTCCAGAAATGCACATTTTATTCCATGTTATAAAACTAGTGATGCCACCCATGTTGCCAATTTGTTTTTCAAGGAAGTTGTTAGGTTACATGGGTTTCCCAAGAGTATTTTTTTAGACAGAGACACCAGATTTGTGGGCCATTTTTGGAGGACACTGTGGAAGAAACTTGGTACGAAACTGGGTTTCAGCTCATCTTATCATCCTCAGACTGATGGACAAACTGAGGTAGTGAATAGAAGTCTGGGAAATTTGTTGAGAAGTCTTGCAGGAGAGTATCCCAAGTAGTGGGATCATATTTTTCCCCAGGCAGAATATGCATATAATGACTCACCAAACAGAAGCACAGGGCAGAGTCCATTCCATATTGTTTATGGAATGCACCCCAGAGGAATATCAGAGTTAAGAAATCTGGGAAAGGTAGAGCTAAGGAGCGCTGACGGTGAGGAATTTGCTTCACAAATCCAAGCCATACATGAACAAGTGAAACAACATCTACAAGGTAGCAACATCAAATATAAAGGCAGAGAAGACTTGAGCAGAAAAGAAGTCCATTTTGAAGTAGGGGATCTGGTTTTGGTACACTTGAGAAAGGAGAGATTCCCAAAGAAGCAGTATAACAAACTGAAGTTCAAAAATATTGGGCCATGCAAGATACTTAGAAAGTTTTCTGCAAATGCTTATGAGATTGAATTACCTCCTGATGTTGGAATATCTCCCATTTTTAATGTTGAAAATTTGTACAAGTATGAAGATGATGGTGCAGAAGAGGGACTAGCAAACAAGGAACAAATTGAGTGGGAAAAGCAGCTACCTCCAGCACAACCATTGCAGCCAGAGAAGATATTGGACAAAAGAGTGTTCAGGAAGACCAGAGGACAACAGTAATTTCAGTACTTAATCAAATGGAAGGACAAGCTAGAAGAAGACACCACCTAGATGATTGAAGGAACGTTGCAGAAGATAGGCAGATCAGTGAAAGAGCTCATGGACAGGAGTCCATGAAGAAAATTTCCCTCGGGAGTCTAATGCAGGGGCATTAGACACTAGCCAACAATGTAGGAGGTTTTGTCCACATGTTGTGGCTAGGAGGGATCCAAATCATTTGAATTTGTAACAGCAAGGTGTCAATACCTTAGCTGCCTATTGCATTTAGATTAGTTAGAGGCAATAGAAGTCTAATAGTTTAGTTCAGTCCATCTGTCATGTTCAGTTATCCGAATAATATAATTAAGTTTTGTTAGAAGATAGACGGTCCTCACCAAGGAACCGAAGAGACATATTGTAATGCATATAAATTGTATCCCCCGGACGTGTTGAGGGGAGGAGATTTCCATAGCGAACATGTGTGTTAAGCAATTGCTTCTGGTTGAATAAATTTCAGTTCTCTTTGATTATAAAATGGTCTTGAATTGATATTGTGAGGGAATTTGTTTAATTGTGAGGTGATTGAACACTGTTCTGTGTATAACTGTTGAATGGAGTTGTTGTATTATCTCCACATCTTTCTGTCCACTGTTTCTCTTGAATTATCCGAAAAAACTCTGTTGAATTAATCCCCACTCATGGAAGAGGTCTGTGTATTGTTGTGGTCATCGAGCTATGTCCTATAGCAGTGAAGACTCCGATTATAATAGAAATAGACTGTCTTGTTGATTAATTGAAATCCTGAACCGAAGTCAAACCCTGAGTTAGTGAACAGGAGAGCATAGGAAGGAAGGCGTTAAGCTGTGGTCGATCATTGTTCAAATGGTGGAAGTAGTTTTGATCGCGCCGCTTTTGTGGGACGAGCGATATTCTAGAATTTGGATCGATTCCATAGACTGGCTGACACGTCGCATAAGGCAGGGTTCCAAAACCGCCCTCATCATGTGTTAACCTTCGACCGAGGACTCAACGCGATATTGATACACGCCGCCCGATCTGGAGGGTGCCATCGAACAATGGTCGCACGTAAAGGTGCACGAGAGATAACTTAAAGTATGGATGGCGAATCATTTGAATTCCGTCGATTGTATGGTGGGCCCGAGGCCTAAAGTTGGTTAATTATAAAGCGCCGGTTTATAAAATAAAGATTCCGAAGGATGATGAGAATTAAGGTTCAGGGATACATTTAATTTTCCAAAATTTGCTGAATGTGTTTATTTATCAATTTCTTCGAATTTGATACAATTGCTAAGGAATTGAGGAAGACTATGTGGAAATAACTGAATTAATTCAAAGGAAAATGCTGACAGAACTACATTAGAGACCAGCTCTCCTTAGAGGCCCGAATTCAATTTTGTTGCTGTCAATCATAGTGAGACAGTCAGCAGAGTGTAGAGGTTTCTCAAGAATGGAAATAACATTGTATTGTTTCATGATCTTGACTTTATGCAATATACAAATGGCGGGGATTTTAGCTGATGCTTTCCTGAGATACATCTTGTTTTTTGTGATTGATAATTCTTTCTCTTACTTGTTTATGTGATTATGCGATCGAAATTGGTTTCCACAATTTGTAGAATTGATTCAGTATTTTGTTTTAGTAAACTACAAGATCAATTGAATATATTTAGATATTTATACATGGTATCAGAGTAGGAATCACAATATAATATAAGAACCAGAGTTTGTTTTGAACATGTACATCGAATATGAAAATTTATTCTTTAGGACCATTAGAGGATCAATATGTCTTTCACTGGCTTGAGACTCGAATATGCCCTTGAGGAAAATTCAAATTAAAAAGCACGGAAGGACATGATGGAGGCAGTGATAAAGGGCAATGGACTGAAGGAATTCATAAAACATTATATTTTGCAACTCGTAGCAGCAGATTCTCAATTTATTGATGCATGGAATAAGAATGTAGAAAAGGCGAGAAGGATATTGTTAGAAGGAGTTCGAGATTGTATTGTCTTGAACCTCCATGCAAGGAGAATACATATGCTATGTGGAAGGCCTTAATAATTCGTTTTCAAAATAAAAATGACCACAGGAAGCTGGGGCTGAAGGACAAGCTCAGGAGGATCAAGATGGAGGAGGGTGAGATGATACAAGAATACTTGACGATGTTCACTTAATGTTGAGATGAACTTGGAAGTGTTGGTGTGACAGTATCCTAGGATGATTTTGTGAGCCTAGAACTTATAGGCCTTCCCAAGAGATAGCATAACTACCAGGAATCAGTGAATGGGAGGGAGAAGCTACCAGAGTGGGAGCGATTTTGGTCTGAATTTGTAGAAGAAGAGATAAGGCGGAACACCAGAGACATGACCTCTTGCAAAGGCAATGAAGAATATTTTGCATTAGTTACAAAAGGAAAGAAATCCAAGGCAAAGAATTCCCAAGCTGAAGAGGGCAATAGAGATATATCTGAGCTCAAGTTTTTTCACTGTCACAAGTACAGGAACTATGCCATGAAATTTCCATAGAAGGAAAGAAAGAAGGAGACTATAGTTGCAGCCGTAGGTGAAGCTCTAGATTTACAGTTCATGCTTGATTTTAGTCTCATTTCATGCATGGCCAGCACTATAATGGGATGCATGAGGTATCTCTACAACGGTGCCTTGTTCCATATGACGAGGAATAGAGATCTCTTCAGTGACTTAGAGGAGAAGGACCTACAGTAGAACATGGAGTTTGGATATGAAAAAAGGTATAGCGTGACCAACATAGGTACAATTACCTTTCAGAGGGAGTCTAATTCCCCACTTAGAATGATATATGTTTCATTTATCCCAAGACTAAAGAAGAATATTATTTCTATGGCAGTATTGGAATACCGTGGCTATGTTATGATATTTAGAAAAGGAAAGGTTTTCCTTAGCCCCATCACGACAGGGTAGGTGAAACAAATCGATGTGTGAGTCAAGAACCTTTATTCTCCCTAGGTCGAATATGCATGCAAATATTTGAGGAGAAAAGGAAAGGTCAGAGACTTGGTGGTTGAGAGGGAGCATAAATTACCTCTAAACATGCGGCCTCAGAAGTAACCTGAGAAATTTGTGGAGTAGCCACAATTAGAGAAGTATAAAGGAGACAGAGTGGAGGCATCCACTCAAGAAGAGACCTCTAGTAGGGGGAGATTTCAAGACAGGTGGGAAGAGGGAGCACATTCATCCATACCTCCAGGAGAGAGGTGGGGCGATGTGAAGTCATAATCCCAAGAAAATAAATTTGGGCAGGGTGCATTGAGATGTCTTGTCTCAAGGATAATTACCTTGTTACGAGAGCCCACAGTAAATAGTAGCAGGATGGATGAGTAGCAGTTGATGTAGTCAGATGTCAAAGTGACAGATGTCATATACTAGAGCACAGATCGGAGTTGGCATTAGTGTAGATGGTACAAATGTAGAGTCAGTAGCAACGCAGAGTTTTTAGTAGACACTGCAGTAGCTATCAACAATCAGAGACTCTGGAGACAGATGCATCATATTGATTTAGTTTGGATGCTTTTTCTTTCAAAAGTTGCAGTAGAAAAAAAGACTAGAAAAGTGTTGCATGTAAAATATTCCAAAGGTACCAGATTGGGATAGAGTTGAATTCCTTTCTTATTGAGAGGGATTGTTGAAAATGACAACAAGAAATATTTAAAATGGCACCCATGGGGCTTCTGATTTAATTTTCCCTTAATTAAATTATAAGTAAACTGTAACTCCACATCACATGACTACTTGTAAGTGTCAAATAAGTCATGAAGACTTATTTAGCTCAGTCAATTCGAGTTGAGGGTCGAACTAGAGGAATGTAGGGTGTCTCCTATTTTTTAGGAGCCCTTGTTGAGTTTATTTTGAGTTGTAATTAGTTAACTTAGTGTATTTGAGTTAAAACCAGTTTAATTAGTTCTAACTAATGGAGGAGCTAGTGAGAGGTCCAATGAATTAATTCTGATTTAATTCAAATGCAATGATCAATTATTTAACTAATAATTCACTATAAATAGTTGTTGCATGTAAATTATAAGGAAGGCTCAGTTGAGATTGGAGTTAAAGGGAAGATAAATATCAATTGTGTAATTAGAAAATTTTACAGTCATGCATGAGGTCATCGAGAAGCATTGGATGTATTGCAAAATCATTAATTGGGAATTTCCTAATTAATAGGGGCTCAATTAGCCCAGGAATGCGTAAGCAAGGCTGGTCAAGCAGAGGCAATCAAGTGGTTAAATATTGGACCAAAATTGCTTAGATCAGAGCAGGGATCATATTGAGACAGTAAAAAAAGTGCAGAGGTTTATCAGGAAGGGAAATAACATTAGTCTGTTTCATGATCTTGACTATATGAAATATACAGATAGCGTGGTTTTTAATTGAGGCTTTACCCATATACATCTTGTGTTGTGTGATTGAAAATTATTTCTCTTACTTGTTTATGTGATCGTGTGATCAAAATTGGTTTCCAAAATTTGTAGAATTGATTCAGTATTTTGTTTTAGTACATTACAAGCTCAGTTGAATCTATGTAGATATTTCTACAGTTCTTGTTATTCATCATGTAGTCCATTCTTGTCTACATGCTCAGGTTATTATTTCAACATTGGTTCCATTGTCGTTGTTAATTGATTCCAAGACAGTAAGAATATTAAATGAATAGGAAATGAACCTTCAAGAAGCAATCTAAAGCCAAAGAGGAGATCAATAAAATCTGAATCTACATGAAAAATCAAGGTCTTTCTCATTGATTACATGTGATGGTGCTGCTCCAACCTACAAATGAGAATATTTGTTGATGATAATTGGTAGAGGAGCTTGACTATTCATGGATGATGTTCAACTTACCTATTATGGATTCTCCTTTTTGGATGATGCATGTTTTTTTTATTGGATAAAAAATTGTACGCATATGCATTTACCAAACTTTAATTCCATGTGATGATCATGTACGAAAGATAAATTATGCATAGAAGTAGAGATATCTACATGTTTGATTGACTTATATGCATAATAAAAAATAAGAAAATGTGCATGCTCGAAGATAAATTCTTGCAAGGTTGTTGTTTGATATTAACTACGCTCAACAAAAATAATTGGACATCTTGGTTGTTGTTTGAAATAAAAACTAACATTGGGGCATATCATGTTTCTCAACTAAACTGACACAACAAGATACATTTGCTTGGAGAAATGTTCGAGAAAAATTTACTCAATATTTTTGTGCTATATATATATATATAATGGAACATGAGACTTGAGATTTCCCTTTACAATTATTCATGATAGAAATATTTTGGTTTAGAATCAATGCTCACATTATTATTAATCTATATGATTGAACTTCTCATAATTTGACTCTCTCAGTTCTACTTTTACGCATGGAAGATGTTATAAATAGTATAAATTGTTATCATCTTCAGTTTTGAACTCTCATGCTAACATTGATATACTAGAGCTTGATAGTATGCCTTATTATTGACATGAAATTGTTTTTTTTTCTAAATTAGTTTAATTCTATTATAGAGAAAGAGTAATATACATCGTGGTCGAAGCCTTAGCTTTACCAAAAAATTGTGGCATGTTTAGCAAAAAAACCGGAAATTGACTGCCCACTAAGGGAAACCAGTCCAGACATTGTGCAAATGCACTGCCCACGTAGGGGTATCAGCCTTGTATTCCACGATTATTTACACAGTTTGTAGACTTTCAGACAAAAAATACTTGACAATATTGCAAAAAACTCAAGATTTATCCCATAGAGTTGGGCCTCAAAAAGAAAAAACCAACAACATTTAAAATGACTAAATTGCATGATGAGGAGGAGGTTCTTCAGTAATGAGGCACCTGTAGGCCTCCATGTCATCTTCATCATTTGGCTTGTCCTCATGAGAGGCTGCACTATTCTTGGAGCACCCAGACCTGTGGGAATCCTTTTCCTCATCAATTGAAGCTTTCGCTTTGTGCATTTCCTCTTGCAGTTTCTTTGCTGCCACGTCCTGAGCCGTCTCAGTTGCCTTCCCGCCTGAATGTGTGCTTGCTTTAGCCAACTGTGGTTCCTCCCTAAATGAAACTGAGATGGATGCTATGATTCGAGGGCGATTCATGGTGCAATTGAAGTAGAACTGAGCAGTCTGAGGCTGATTGGAATCGAGGGAAGCTGGAGTAGCACGGGCGGAAGAGGCCATCCTAAAACTGGCAGAGTGGGATCTCCCCTTTCCACTTCTAGTGTTCGGGTACCTTCCAGCAAAATATTAAGAGGAGGGAGATGAGGATTCAGAATTGGATGAGGAGGGGGCGCGCTGAGGGCTGCTTCTGGCCTCTTCTACATCGCATGCGGTGGCGCAGTCTCGGTATGGTGTCTTGCTCAGAGTTGGGAAAACGAGGATGCAGGGAAGCAGAGCAAGAAGTGAATGGATTGATTAGGAGGTCAAAGGTAGCAGAGTTCAGATTGCAGAGGCTGTTTCGAGATAAGTGAATCCCATTGCCCAGCTCAATGCAGCAAGATATAAGACACCGTCTACCCATTGCAGTGCGAGAGCAGGGTCTCACAGCGTTAGGGGAGCAGAAGCTTTGAAACAGGGGAGGAGCAACTGAATTTCCTCTATTGTCTTCCATCTTAATAAACAGGGCATAAGTGACTCGATGAACACCTGGCTTAATTAACCCATAAATGTGATCTGTGAGTTGTAGCAGAGAAATCCTTACGGAGGCGCAGGTGAGAATGATGGTTGGTTCTCGGCCTTCATTCGGCTTTAATGCAGCCTTGATGACAGCAACAAGTTGGAGTAGTTCACGCATGGAAGTGGCATGCGTGGCCAAGTGTCCCAGCCACTTTCCAACCCAAAGTCCCATCAAATTAATCCACAAGCTCGACACCCCCATCTGGGAATTGGCATGACATTGTTAATGTCTAGATTGTTAACATTGATATATTGGAGCTTTATAGTATTCATTATTATTGGTATGACATTGTTAATTTTTAGATTGTTAATGTAGTGATTTTTGACATGATAATTTATTGATGTGGTATAATATGGTGTGGGAAAATTTTCATGTGGAATATGATGATATATATATTTTTTGATATTACATAAGCTGATGTTGTTGCAAAATTACCATGTAGGATGTTTTGATGTGAAAATTCCTTAGATATTGATGTTAATAACATAATTTTTTTTATGTTAAGTCTATCATATGCATATAAAGTGCATAATTACTTACACTTGGAAGATAAACATTTATGCCATGAAAAATGGATATACAAATGTCTTTGTTAGTGAAAATGAAGACCCATCTCTTAGATGTAGATGCTTGAAATGATGTTATTATCCCACTTGTAGGCCAAATGTTTCATCTATAAGTCACATGTAGTTGTATGGAGTCTTGTGTATGGTATATAAGCCATACAATTATATTTTAATATGAAAGCCATTGGTTTTATTCTCTAATCCATATTTTTAGGCATGGAACTTACACATGGTGTACACAACTTCAAATGATGCTCACAAACCACATATTCTAAATGTTTCATTTATAAATTCTTAGTATTGATCTAAATCACTATGCATGACCTATGAGGCCAAGAAGTGTCGAAATAGCAACAAGAAATGGCTTCTAGTTTAATTTACCCTTAATTAAATTATAAGTAAATTGTATTTCCACATCTTATGACAACTAGTACGAGTTAACTGAGTTAGGAAGACTTAGTTAGCTCAATAAATTCAAGTTAAGGGTCAAACTGGAGGAATGTAGAGTTATCCCTAAGTTTTATGGGGTCCAGCTGTAGTTTATGTTTATTTGTAATTAATTAAATTAATTATTTGAGTTAAAATTAGTTTAACTAGTTCTAAGTGAGAGATGAGCTAGTGATAGGTCCAGTGAATTAAATATGATTTAATTCACATGTAGTGATCAGTCATATAACTGATAATTCACTACAAATATTTATTGCATGTCAGTTCTAAGAAAGGCCTAGTTGATATTGGATTTAAAGGGAAGAGAACTATCAATTGTATAATTAGAAAATTGTACAGGTCATGCATGAGGTCATCAGGATGCCTTGTAAGTATTGAACAATAAATTTATGGGAATTTCCTAATTAATAGGGGCTCAATTAGCTCAAGAATGCATGGGAAAGGTTGGTCATTCATGTGTAGGGAATTGGTTAAGTATTGGACCAAAATTGCCAAGATCAAAGTTAGATAGTCAGAGATAGTGTAGAGGTTTCTCAAGAAGGGAAATAACAGTGTATTGTTTCATGTTATTGAATTTATGAATATATATATAGAGGGGTTTTTAGTTTAGGCACTCCCCATATACATCTTTGCATTGTGCGATTGATATTATTTCTCTTTCTTGTTCATGTCATTATGCGATTGTAATTCGTTTATGCAATTTGTAGAATTGATTTAGTTTTTAGTTTTAGCATATTACAAGGCCAATTGAATATAGTTAGATATTTCTACATGGTATCAAAGTAGGAATCATTATATAAGAGAATAATTTTTTTTTTTTTTTGAATAGGTGAATCGAATTTGCAGATTTAATATTCAGTACCAACAACAAATCAAGATGTCTTTCTCTGTATTAAGACTTGAATATGCCCTTGAGGGTAATTAGAATTACATAGCATGAAGGAAATGATAGAGGCAGTGTTTGAGGACAAAGAACTGAAGGAATCCATAGACACCGATATTCCCCAGCCTACAGTAACATATGCACAACTTCTTGATGCATGGAAGAAGAATGTAACAAAGGCGAGAAGGATTATGTTAGAAGGAGTTCGAGATCATATTTTCTCGAAACTCCATGGAAATGTAACTCCATATGATATGTGGAAGTATTAAAAAATGATGTTTCAAAATAATAACGACCATAAAAAGATGGCGCTGAAGGAAAAGCTCATAAATATCGAGATGGAGAAGGGTGAAACGATTCAAAAATACTTGACAAAGTTCACTCAATGTTGAGATGATCTTGGAAGTGTTGGGGTGATAGTTGCCTAGGATGATTTGGTGAGCCTAGTACTTCTAGGCCTTCCTAAGAGCTATCATAGCTACTAGGACTCGGTGAATGGGAGTGATAATCTAACAAAGTGGTAGCGATTATGGTCTAACTTGGTACAAGAAGCGATTCGACAGAACACCAGATATGGATCCTCATCAAAGAATGACGATGAGGACAATTGTACCTTGGATGGAAAGGTGAAGAAAGGGAAAGGGAAGGCATCCCATTCCAAATCAGATTTGTGTCAGGAAGGAAAGAAGCAAGAATTGTCAAAGGTAATAATATTTCACTATCATGAGCTTGGACACTATGCTATAAAGTGTTTGCACAAGAAAATAAACAATAATTCCTTAGGAGCAGCGGCAAGTGAAGCAATTGCTTCATAGTTTGATTTGTATCTCACCCTCATTGCATGCATGGTGTCATTGGTGTTGGGTTCTATGTGGTACTTAGATAGAGGATCTTCGTTCCATATGACTGGTAGAAAATAATTCTTCAATAAATTGGAGGAGTAGGATCTCTAGATGCACATCGAGATGGGAGATGACGAGAGGCATAACACTACCAGAATAAGTATAGTTACCTTTCAGAGGGAGTTAGGTACTCCTATCACAATAAAATATTTCATGTATGTTCCTGGTTTAAAGAAGAATTTGGTTTATGTTTCTATGTTGGAAGACTGTGGCTATGATGTTATATTCAGTGAAGGAAAGGCATTCCTTCGTCACAAAGCCATGGGACATGCGAAAAATATTGGGGTTCGAGTAAAGAAACTCTATAAATTGGATGTAGAATACTATGCTACCTTGAGCACGAAACTAGAGAAGGTGGAGAGCCGAGACATCAATGAGTTATGGCACATGCAATTGGCCCATCTACACCATGGCGCTTTGAAGATCATGAATAAAATTTATACAGGACTTCTAAAGGGTGCACTTGTGCAACGAGATACATGCAAAGGGTGTACATTGGGGAAGTATACCAAATCCATCTTTCATGATAAGGAAATTGGAGCAAAGGAGATCCTTGAGAGAGTTCACTTGGACGTGTGTGGATCATTCTCGATAGCTTCCACAAAAAAACACAGGTTTTATGTGATTTTTGTAGATTATTTTTCATGAAACTATTGGATTTTATTCATGTAGAAGAAATATCATAAGTTCTGAATGTTTTGTGAGTTCAAGGCACTTATCGATAAAGATACAGGGAATAAGGTGAAGGCTCTTAGGAGCGACAGTGGTGGATAATATGTCTCTAACGAATTGAATAAATTTTGTGCTTCAGAAGGAATTTGAAGGGAATTGGTAGCACCTCATAACCCACAACAAAATGGGGTTGCAGAAATTAAGAACATAACTATTGTGGGAGAAACTAGAGCTATGTTGTATGATTAGGGACAACCATTGCATTTATGTATGGAAGCATGCAACACAAAAGTATTTGTGCAGAATAGAAGTCCTCATAGTATACCTGGGATGAGTACACCAGACAAAGATTTTTTAGGTAAGAGACCATATATGTCGCATTTTAAAATTTTTGGTTCATTAGTTTATTGTATGTGACCAAATATTCCAAGAAGAATCTAGAGCCAACAACTGAGTTGGGGATATTTTTGGGGTACACTGATACACCTCAAAAATATCAGGTGTACTTTCCAGCACACAGGATGACTGATCAGAAGAGATGTGAAATTCGATAAATATAAGGCCATGTGAATGTCCCTTGAGAGGGAGCTTTAGTTGCATGAAATTGAGGAGCTCTTGGCTTCAAAATAAGAACCTCAAGATGTGGACTAGTCACAAGAAGAGATGCAGATATTGGAAGCACACACTCATTCAGATACATCCTGAGATGGAAGGAAATGCACCAGAGAGGCTAGCAGGTTGTTTCTTTATGCTAGAGAGAATGTGGGAGCACCAACGTCACAACGCAGACAGAGAAGGTCCCTAGATAAGTACACTATTTACATGGATCTTATGAGCGAACGTGTAGAGATAGAGCCATCCTATTTTGAGGAAGGAGCACAACAAACAATTTTGGTTGATGCCATGGTTGAGGAGTATGACTCCATTATTAGAAACAGTGCTTGGGAAGTTGTCCCAAGACCGAAGAGGAAGTCAATTGTAGGATCCACGTGGATCTACAAGGTGAAGCAGGTAGCATATGGGAGTGTGGATAATCAAAAGGCCAGGTTTGTGGCCAAAGGGTTCTCTCAAGTGGAGGGGATTGATTATGATGAGACCTTTGCACCAGTCGCAAGGTAATCATCAATCAAATCCATCTTTGAACTCTCGATGCAGACGGGATGAAAGCATGTGTTTAGATATCTCAGAGGCACTACAGAGTTTGGGATATGGTACAAACGAATAGAGGGAGTGAAGCTTCAAGGCTTCACAGATGTAGATTGCACAGGGAGTCCATTCGACAGGAAGAGCACATCAGGGGGCATCTTTAGCATAGGATCAACAACCATTTCCTGGTACAGTAGGAAACAAACATCAGTTTCACTCAATTCAGCAGAGGTAGAGTACATGGCGGAAAGTCAGGAAACATTTGAGGCCATCTAGATGAGAAATATACTTCTTGGTTTGTTTGGTCGAAAGATGGATCCAACGGTGATTTATTTTGATAACCAGAGTTGCATCAAACTCTCAATTAACCCAGTTTTTCATGATAGGTCCAAGCATATTGATATCTGGTATCAAAATCTCATAGATTGTGTGAAGTGGCCAACTATGTAATTTTAGTACATTCCCATCAAGGAGCAAGATGCATACATCTTGAAAAAGGCATTGTCAAGAAGAAAATTTGAGTTCCATAGAGGCAAGATCGGGGTAGAAGAAAATACCTTTCTTTTTGATAATGAGTGTTGAAATGGAGACAAGAAATGACTTCTAATTTAATTTTTCCGTAATTAAATTAGAATTAAATTGCAATTCCACATCTTATGACAACTTGTAAAAGTTATCTGAGTTAGGAGGACTTAGTTAGCTTTGTCAATTTGAGTTGAGGGGCAAACTGGAGCCATGTAGAGTTATCCCTAAGTTTTAGGGGGTCCAGTTGTCATTTATTTTGAGTTGTAATTAATTAACATAATTATTTGAGTTAAAATTAGTTTAACTAGTTCTAACTAAGAGATGAGCTAGTGATAGGTCCAGTGAACTAAATCTGATTTAATTCACATGCAGTGATCAATCAGATAAATGATAATTCACTATAAAAGTTGTTTCATGTTATTTCTAAGGAAGGCCTAGTTGAGATTGGATTTAAAGAGAAGAGAACTATCAATTGTATAATTAGAAAATTGTACAGGTCACACATGAGGCCATCAAGATGCCTTAGAAGTATTGGAAAATAAATTAATGGGAATTTCCTAATTAATAGGGGATCAATTAGCCAAGGAATGTGTGAGCAAGGCTAGTCAGTTAGGTGCAGGGAATTGGTTAAGTATTGGACCAAACTTGCCAAGATTAGAGTGAGACAGTTAGAGATAGTGCCAAGGTTTCTCAGGAAGGGAAATAACATTGTATTGTTTCGTGTTCTTGAATTTATGAAATATACATATAACGTGGGTTTTAACAGAGGATTTCTGGAGATACATCTTTGTATTATGCGATTGAAATTCTTTCTCTTTCTTGTTCATGTGATTGTGGGATCGCAAATTGTTTACACAATTTGTAGAATTGATTCAGTAGTTTATTTTAGCATATTACATGATCAATTGAATCTATTTAGACATTTCTACAAGAAGCATACTTTATGGTACAAGATATTATTTTTATTTCTTAAAAGAACACAAGATCAAAAGATCCATTTTTCTAATATGAAAAACCTCAAAATGATTACCATGTTGTGGAAAATATTCACTTTAAAGGATCTATATGTAGGTTTAAGCCCTTTTTCTTGCTTCATCACCTCTATAGTCACCATTTAGGGAATAAGACACTATTTTCATCTCGAGGTCATAATTAGAGCTTCAAAAAACATGTCTCGTGTGTAAAGTATGGAACTAGAGCCCATAACCTACTCATAGCCTAAGCATGAACTCTCAATGGCTACTGTGGTGGTTCAATGTTTTTTTCATGGACCATGACGCCTTTAAAAACATAGAAGGTGCAAGACCCTATTTTTTATATCTATCCATGTTTAGCAACCCAAACTCCATTCTTGGTGCATAATACCCTAAAATGACATCCACTTTCCACTCATTGGCTAAATATTCCTTTTACATGACATGATAGGTGGTTTGGAATTCCATCCATGATGAATGACTCTACAACCATATTTTAGGGTCTACGGGATTGGTTTTCATCCCATAATAGTAAAAAAATCCATGATAGGTGATTTGGAATCCCATCCACAATGAATTGCTCTACAATTATATTTTAGGGCCTAAGAGATTGGTTTTCATCCCATAATAGTAAAAAATGTCATGAGACACATATTGAACATGAGAGATTATGAAATAGTGTATCTTATTTCTAAGAAAAAGATTATTTCTATAAGACTTGTGGTGGTTTGAACCTTAAAAATATGCTATGAACTCTAAAAACATATTTAAATAATAAGACTTTAATTTTCATCCCTAAATCATAAATCATAACCATCATATAAAGATACATCCATTATATACAAAACCTAAAAATGTATCATATTGAAATGATTACCACATCTAATTAATAACTAATAAGACATCATTTTTTTTTGCTAAATCACAACAATATGTAATTATATATAACACATTATATATAAATTTTTAATAAAACACAATAGTACATGATTATATATAACACATTACATATAAATTTTCAATGAAGCACTTCAAATATCTTAAATATTAGTCATCCACTATCAATAAGAAAAATAGTCTTTAATAATATTAGGCTTGAGGCTATAATTTTTATATCACTTTACTTTATAATAATTTTTATAAAAATGCATCATTATAATAAACCAATTCATTATATCTAAAACTTTAAAATGTATTGCATTGAATTAATAGCCTTATATAATTCAAAACTAATAAAACATTAAAACTTTTACTAAAATGCATAATTATTATATATAATACACCCTTTATTTATAACCCAAACCTCAAAAAGGGTAATTCAAAGGTCTTAAATATTAATAATCAACCACATACCAATAAGTTAAATACTTTGAGGAATAATACCAGTAACATTTTACTTTACACTATTTACATATTACTTTACTCTATTATTTTATTTTATTATTATTATTTTTTTTAATTGTAAAATAATAATGACACTCTTTCACTATTTTGGAAAAATAAAATAAAAAATAACACTACTTAAATCTTATTGTATATATATAACTTATGATTCACATGACAAGTTATCCTCCCATTTGGTTCAAATCGTGATAATAAAATATTTACAAATGGTGGCGAAGGGCTTTATTTTGCTACTAGTTTTATTTGGCTTTTAATATATTTTTATTTCGCCTTTGATGCATTCAAGCGAAGCCCTGCTGCTACTTGTCTCGATTTAGATCGTCGATTTGTTTCAGAGTTATTTACCCTAATCAGCATCGTCGATTTGTTTCGATTTGTGTCGGTCGGTGCGCATGATTATTTGGAGAAGGATTAGAAATTAGCAGATGAGGAGAAGCAGCCGAAGAAAGGCTGTACAATGATTCGAAACAAATCACAAGAAGAGCCTGTCAGAAATTTGTGTCCTGTATTTGAGATATTTTTGCGATATATATATATATATATATGTTTGTTCGGTAAAAGTTTATTTTTTGGGTCATATATAGAGTAACGTGAGACTTGAGATTTCCTTTTACAATTTTTCATGATAAAAATATTTTGGTTTAGAATCAATGCTCACATTATTAATCTATATGATTTACTGTCTCATAATTTGTCATTTGGCTCTGCCAGTTTTATTTTTGCGCATGGAAGATGTTATAAATAGTATAAATTGTTATCATTTTCAGTTCTGAACTTTCATCTGACATTGATGTATTGGAATTTGATAGTATGTTTAGTATGATATGGTTAATGTTTAGATTGTTAATGTCGTCATTGTTGATATGATAATTTATTGATATGGTAGAAGATGGTGTGGAAAAATGTTTTACATGATAATATAGAATTTTTTGATATTATATAAGTTGATGTTGTTGTAAAATTATCATGTAGGATGTTTTGGAAATTTTTTTAGATATTGATATATATTTTTGTGATATATATATTTGAGAAAAATTTAATATATATATATATATATATATATATATATATATATATATATATAATGGAATGTGATATTTGATATTTCTCTTTACAAATTTTCATGATAAAAATATTTTGGTTTAGAATCAACACTCACATTATTATTAATCTATATGATTTACTTATTCATAATTTGGTTCTTTTAGTTCTACTTTTATGTATGGAAGATGTTATAAATAGTATAAATTGTTATTATCTTCAATTTTGAACTCATTAGAACTTAATAGTATGCCTTATTATTGGTATGATATTGTTAATGTCTAGATTGTTAATGTAGTGATTGTTGATATTGTAATTTATTGATGTGGTATAAGATGGTGTGGGAAAATGTTCATGTGGCATATGACGATATAGAATTTTTTTGACATTACATAAGTTGATGTTGTTGCAAAATTACCATGTGGGAATGTTTTAATGTGAAAATTCCTTAGATATTGATGTTAACAACATAATTTTATTAGGTTAGGTCTAGATATGTATAGAAAGTGCATAATTACTTACACTTGGATGATAAACATTTACGACATGAAAAATGGATATAAAAATGTCTTTGTTAGTGAAAATGAAGACCCATCCCTTAGATCTAGATGCTTGAAATGATGTTCTTATCCCACATGTAGGCCAAATGTTTGATATATAACTCAAATGTAGTTGTATGTAGTCCTGTGTATGGTCTATAAGCCTTAAAATTATATTTTAATACGAAAGGCATTGGTTTTATTCTCTAAACCACATTTTTAGGCATGGAACTTACACATGGTGCACAAAACTTCAAATGACGCTCACAAATCACATATTCCAAAGGTTTCATTTATAAATTATTAGTATTGATCTAAATCCCTATGCATGACCTACGAGGACAAGAAGTGTTGAAATGGAAAAAGAAATGGCTTCTAATTTAATTTTCCCTTAATTAAATTAGAAGTAAATTGTAATTCCACATCTTATGACAGCTTGTACGAGTTAACTGAGTTAGGAAGAGTTAGTTCGGTCAATCAATTCGAGTTGAGGGTCAAAATTGAGGCATGTAGAGTTCTCCCTAAGTTTTAGGGTGTCCACTTGCAGTTTATTTTGAGTTTTAATTAATTAACTTAATTATTTCAGTTAAAAATCGGTTTAACTAGTTATAACTGAGAGATGAGTTAGTGATCGGTACAATGAATTAAATATAATTTAATTCACGTGCAGTGGTTAATTAGATAAATGATAATTCGCTATAAATAGTTGTTGCATGTCAGTTCTAAGAATGGCCTAGTTGAGATTGGATTTAAATGGAAGAGAACTATCAGTTATATAATAAGAAAATTGCACAGGTCATGCAAGAGGTCATCAGGATGCCTTGGAAGTATTTCATAATCAATTGATGGGAATTTCCTAATTAATAGGGTCTCAATTAGCTTAGAAATGCATGAGAAAGGTTGGTCAGTCAGGTGCAGGGAATTATTTAAGTATTGGACCAAACTTGCCAGGATCAGAGTGAGACAGTCAGAGATAGTGAAAAGGTTTCTCAGGGAGGGAAATAAAATTGTATTGTTTCATGTTCTTGATTTTATGAATATACATATAGCAGGGTTTTTAGTTGAGGTTTTTCCTAGATACATCTTTGTGATGTGTGATTGAAATTATTTCTCTTTCTTGTTCATGCCATTGTGCGGTAGTAATTGGTTTCCAGAATTTGTAGAATTGATTTAGTATTTTGTATTAGCTTCTTACAATGTCAATTGAATATAGTTTGATATTTATATATGGTATCAGAGTAGGAATCACTATAGAAGAGAAGAACCAAAGTTTGTTTTGAACAAGTAAATCAAATTTGTAGATTTATTCTTCAAGACCGGCAATAGATCAAGATCTATTTCTATAGATTGAGACTCGAATATGCCTTTGAGGGTAATTTGAGTTACATAGCATGGAAGGAAATGGTGGAGGAAGTGTTGGAGGACAATGAACTAAAGGAATTCATAGATAATGATATTCGTTAGCCTGAAACAACATATAGTCAACTTCTTTATGCATGGAAGAAGAATTTAGCAAAGGTGAGAAGGATTCTGTTAGAAGGAGTTTGAGCTCATATTGTCTCAAACCTCCATGGAAAGGAAACTCGATATGTTATGTAGAAGGCCTTAAAAAATATGTTTCATAATAAGAACGACCACAGGAATACGACGTTGAAGGAAAAGCTCAGAAAGATCAAGATGGAGAAATACTTGACGAAGTTCACTCAATGTCGAGATGAGCTTGGAAGTATTGGGGTGAAAGTTGTTGAGGATGATTTGGTGAGCCTAACACTTCTAGGCCTTCCCAAGAGTTGGCATAGCTACCAGGACTCGGTGAATGGGAGGGAGAAGCTAACAGAGTGGGAGCAATTATGGTATGACTTGGTATAAGAAGAGATTTCGCGAAACACCAGAGATGGATCCTCATCAAAGACTAATGATGAGAAGAACTGTGCCTTGACTGGAAAGGTGAAGAAACATAAATGGAATGCTTCCCATTCCAGATTGGATTCCATTTAGGAAGGAAATAAGTGATACTTGTCAAAGGAAAATAAATTCACTGTCATGAGATTGGGAACTATGTTAAAAAGTGTCGGAACAAGAAGACGAACACGAAGTATTTAGGAGGAGTAGCATGTGAAGCACTTGATTCACAGTTGGAGTTGTATTTCACCCTCATCGAATGCATGATGTCATCAGTGATGGGTCTTTTGTGGTACTTAGATAGTGGAGCTTCGTTCTATATGATCGGTAACAAAGGATTCTTCAGGAAATTGGAGGATAAGGATCTCCATATGCACATCTATATAGGAGACAACAAGAGGTATAGCACTACCAACATAAATACAATTACATTTTAGATGGAGTCAGGTACTCCTCTCACATTAAAATATGTCATGTATTTTCCTGGTTTAAAGAAGAATTTGGTTTCTATTGCCATGTTGGAAGATTATGTCTATGACATTATATTCAGTGAAGGAAAGGCATTCCTTCATCACAAAGCCATGGGAAACGTGAAAAATATTGGGGTTTGAGTAAAGAAACTCTACAAATTGGATGTAGAAGACTGTTATTCCTTGAGCACGAAAGCAGAGAAGGTGGAGAGCTGAGACATTGGTGAGTTATGGCATAAGAGATTGTCTCGTCTACACCATGGTGCTGTAAAGCTGATGCATAATATTTTGATACTAATTCGAAAGGGTGCACTTGCGCAACGAGATACATGAAAAGGGTGTACATTGGTGAAGTATACCAAAGCCACTTATCATGTTAAGGAAATTCAAGAAAAGGTAATCATTGAGAGAGTTTACTCAGACGTTTGTGGACCGTTCTCGACAACTTCCACAACAAAACACAGGTATTATGTGAATTTTGTAGATTATTTTTCACGCAAGTGTTGTATTTTCTTCATTTAGAAGAAATATCAAACATTCTCTAAGTTTTGTGAGTTCAAGGCATTCGTGGAGAAAGATACAGGGAAGAAGGTGAATACTCTTAGGAGGGACAATGGTGGAGAATATGTCTCTAACAAATTCAATAACTTCTATGCTTGAGAAGGAATTTGAATGTAATTGATCACACCTCATAACCCACAACAGAATGGGGTTGCAAAAAGGAAGAACATAACTATTATGGGAGAAACACGAGTTATGTTGCATGATCAGGGACTACGATCGCATTTGTGGGGGGAATCATGTAATACGAAAATATTTGCGTAGAATATAAGTCCTCATCGTATACTTGGGATGATTACACCGGAGGAATATTTTTCAGGTAAGAGACCATATATGTCGCATTTTAAAAGTTTTGGTTCATCCGTTTCTTTCCATGTGACCAAATATTCCAGGAATAAGCTAGAGCCAACCACCGAGTTGGAGATATTTTTCGGGTACACTAATACACCTCACAACTATCGGGTATACTTTTTATCACACAGGATGACAATGATTAGAAGATATGTTAAATTTGATGAAGAGAAGGCCATGTGAATTTCCCTTCAGAGGGAGCTTCCGTTGCATGTAGTTTAGGAGCTCTTGGCCCAAAAAGACGAACCTCAAGATGTGGAGTAGCCACAAGTAGAGGTGGAGAGAGTGGAAGCAACCATTCATACAGATACATCCCAAGACGAAAGGAAGTGCACCAGAGAGTTTGGCAGATTTTTTCTTGATGCTAGAGAGTGTTGGGTAATTTGATTAAGTATTAAATTACTTGCATTAATATGACAAATCCAGGTACGTTAGCTTGCGAAGTACACTACAACTTATGTGCTAGGAGATTATCTTTCAATATTTATACATAAATTAAATGAATTGGAAAATTCAAAAGGAAATTAGATTCTTTAATATAAACTATGAAAGTAATAAGTTTTTGGGAAGGAAATTAATATTAAACTAGAAAAAAAAAACATAAAGATTATTGATCTAAGAAAACATGAGATTTTATCCTATGTAATCATGGAGATTTTGTTCTAAAACTTACAAACTTTAATATATGGAATCATGAACATTTTAATCTAAGAAAGCATAAACATTTTATTTATGGAAAGCATGAATTTTTAATCTATGACAAGCATAAAAAATTAATCTATGTAAAACAAAAAATCCGTGAGAATGTGAAAGACATAGAAAGAATATATAATATTCTCAAATATCTCCATGGGGGGCCTTCCTCAAGATTGCAAGGTATTTAAAATACATTTCAAGATAAGAGATCTAAATCACCAATTTCTTTCAGAGTTGCGACATATAAAAAATTATATTGAATGTAAAAAATTAGAGTTCTTATCCTTCAATAAGAAACAACAATTAAAAATTAATATCATCCTTGACATATATGATTTCTCATCTCATCAAAGAGACTGAAATTTATAGAATTTTGAGACAATTAACAAATTCATAATTTTCTTTCTTAAGTTTTGGTCATGAGATCAAATCAAATAAAATTTCATGGATTTTTGGATCAAATATCAGCCCAGATCTGATAAAAATTATCTCTATGCCATGAATTTAGTAAAGAAAAACTCATTAAGGCCTTTTTGTTGACTGTGTATTAAATGAAAAATTGAAAAACCATTTATCCACGTATTCTACAAAATAATTCTCAAAAGAAATTCGAAAATATATCAAATGTTAATGAGTTTGAGAAAAATGATTAGTTGAAACCTAATTAGGTTCGATTTGAACAAAACCCATGTTTTTGTTTTCCAAAATTCACTTTCATTTGCTTAGAAAACGAGTTTTAAGTTGACTGGTAAAAACTGTTGTGTTTTTCCCTTGATCTTTTGCTAGAGGTCCACATGTGCGAGCTGGGTGGAATTTAACTAATAAAAATCCATATTGGAACCTTCAAAATCAATTCCCATGTGAAATATTTCCTTATAGAGTGGCTCTACTGTGGAAACTATAGAAACTTGAACTGTCAAACTATCATTAGTAAGAATTAGTCAAAATTATTCTTAATTCATTAAAAATAATAAAAATAATAATATTAAACCATGTAAATATGTATGAATTGGTGCGTTTATGTTGAAATATGGTTAAAAATGATGACAATGGGTGAATGGAATGATGTGAAAATTGATGGTTTCATAAAAAAAATTATGACAAATTGAAGACCCAATAGAGAGAATGTGGGAGCACGAACATCAAAACGTAGGTAGAGAAGGCCCCCAGAGCGGTACACTAGCTACATGGATCTTATGAGTGAAGGTGTAGAGATAGAGCCATCCTCTTTTGAGGAAGTAGTGTAACAACCAATTTGGGTTGATGCCATGATTGAGGAGTATGACTCCATTATGAGAAACAATGCATGGGAAGGAGGGAAATTTTTAGGGGCTATTATTCGCAGGTGGGTTAATTTTCCATGCTTTTGCCAAAAAAAAATTTCGCCAATTTCCATTTTTTAAAATTTGATTCACCATTATTTTATAGTATAAAATTATTTTACCCTAAAAATCGTCAAAATTTTATATATACTAATATAAAATAATTAGAAACCTAATTTTTTTTACAAAAATCTCATAAAAAAATTTACAATTTACATATTGGTGATAAGTAAGATTCGCCAAGGTTTCTAAACTTTATGATAAACTTCAATCCTTAAAATTTTCCCTCATGGGAAGTTATCCCAAGAACGGAGAGGAAGTCAATTGTAGGATCCAGGTGGATCTACAACCTGAAGCAGGCAACATATGGGACTATGGAGAAGCACAAGGCTGGGTTTATTCCCAAAGGGTTCTCTGAGGTGGAGGGGATTGATTATGATGAGACCTTTGCATCAGTCGTAGGGTAATCATCAATAATATCTATCCTTGCACTCTCAGCGTAGATGGGATGGAAGATACATCAGATGGATGTAAAGACCTTACTTAATGCTGTGATTGAAGAAGAGATGTACATTGGTAGCCGAAAGGTTTTGAGACCTTTGACAAAGAGTCGCATATGTGCAGACTGAAGAGAGAACTACATGGGTTGAAGCAATCACCTCGTGCTTGGTACACTAGGATCGACAACAATTTCACTGGGTTGGGCTTCACCAAGAGTGAAGTAGATGAGAACCTTTACCATATTGTGGTAGAAGGTAAGATTTTGATCATCATACCTTATGTGGCTGATTTGATAATGAAAGGTGATGCACAACTCATCAAGTCTTGTAAAGAGGATCTTGCAAGAGAATTTGAGATGAAGGACATGGGGCTCTTGCACTATTTCTTGGGATTGGAAATATGGCAAAGAGATGGGGTGCTATTTGTATCTCAGAGCAAGTATGCCAACAAGATTATGAGGAAGTTCCACATGGAGGGAAACAAACCCATGGAAACTCATCTAGCAAGAAACTAGAGGAAGGAGGATGCTACTTTAGGCGAGGTAGTAGATGCTATTATTTACAGGCATCTTGTGGGTTCACTCATGTATTTTGTGAACACATGACGAAACATATGCTATGTGGTTAACCAACTTAGTAAAGCTATGGTTAATCCTACCAAGTTTTTTTAGAAGGAATGTAAGCATGTGTTTAGATACCTTAGAGGCACTATATAGTTTGGGCTATGGTATAAAAAAACAAAGGGAGTGAAGCTTCAAGGCTTCACAAATGCAGATTGGGCAGGGAGTCCATCCGATAGGAAGAGCACATGATGGGTCATCTTGAACATAGGATCAACAACAATTTCCTAGTACAACATGAAACAAATATCAGTTTCACTCAGTTTAGCAGAGGTAGAGTACATGGCAGCTAGTCAGGCAACATGTGAGGCCATCTAGATGAGGAAGATACTTATTGGTTTGTTTTTTCAACATATGGATCCAACGGTGATTTATTGTGATAACCAAAGTTGCATCAAACTCGCAATTAATCCATATTTTCATGACAAGTCCAAGCGTATTGATGTCCGGTATCACCATCTCAGAGATTGTGTGCAGTGGAAGATTATGTCATTAGATTACATTCCCATGGAGGAGCAGGACGCAAATATCTTGACGAAGGCACTATCAAGAAGAAAAAATGAGATCCATAGAGGATTAGGGTAGAAAAAAATTCCTTTCTTATTGAGAGTGAGTGTTGAAATGGCAAAAAGAAATGGCTTCGAATTTATTTTTTCCTTTATTAAATTAGAATTAAATTTTAATTGCACATCTTATGACAACTTGCATGAGTTAACTAAGCTAGGAAGACTTAGTTAGCTTAGTTAATTCGAGTTGAGGGTCAAATTGGAGGCATGTAGAGTTCTCCCTAAGTTTTAGGGGGTCCAATTGCAGTTTATTGAGTTGTAATTAATTAAATTAATTATTTTATTTAAAATTAGTTTAACTAGTTATAACTGAGAGATAAGCCAGTGATAGGTCTAGTGAATTAAATATAATTTAATTCACATGCAGTGATCAATCAGATAAATGATAATTTTCTATAAATGGTTGTTGCATTTCATTTCTGAGGAAGGCCTAGTTGAGATTGGATTTAAAGGGAGGAGAATTATCTGTATAATTAGAAAATTATCATCATGACGCCTTGGAAGTATCATACAATAAATTAATGGGAATTTCCTAATTAATAGGGGTTCAATTAGCCAAGGAATGTGTGAGCAATGTTGGTCAGTGAAGTGGAGGGAATTGGTTAAGTATTGGAACCAACTTGCCAGGATTAAAGTGAGACAATCAGAGATAGTGCAGATGTTTCTTAGGAATGGAAATAACATTGTATTGTTTCATGTTCTTGACTTTATGAAATATACAAATAATGTGGTTTTTAGCAAAGGCTTTCCCTAGATACATCTTTGTGTTGTGCATTTGAAATTATTTCTCTTTCTTGTTCATGTGATTGTGCGATCATAATTGGTTTCCACAATTTGTAGAATTGATTGAGTATTTTGTTTTAGCATATTACAAGACCAATTGAACCTATTTAGATATTTCTACACAAATTATACTCTATGGCATAATATGTTATTTTTATTTCTTAGAAAAACACAAGATCAAAAGATCCATTTTTCTAATATGAAAAACCTCAAAATGATTACCATGTCGTACTTAAAGAAAAATATTTCCTTTAAAGGAACTATATGTAGGTTTAAACCCTTTTTCTTGCTTCATGACCTCTATAATCAGCATTTAGGAAATAAGACCATATTTTCATTTCGAGATCATAATTAGAGCTTCAAAAAACATGTGTGGTGGGTAAAATAGCGAACTGTAGCCCATAACCTACTCATAGCCTAAGCATTAACTCTCAATGGCTCATGTGGTGGTTCAATGTTTTTTGCACCGATCATGACTCCTATAAGAAACTTACAAGGTGCAAAACCCTAATTTTTATATCTAACCATATTTAGCAACCGAAAATCCATTCTTGGTGCATAATACCCTAAAATGGCATCCACTTTCCACTCTTCGAGCCATATTTTAGGGTCTACTAGTTTGGTTTTCATCCCATAATAGTAAAAAAGGCCATGATAGATGGTTTGGAATCTCATCCACAATGAATGGCTCTACAACTATATTTTAGGGTCTAAGAGATTGGTTTTCATCCCATAATAATAAAAAAATGCCATGAGACATATACACATATTAAACATGATAGACTATAAAATAGTGTGTATATCCTAGAAAAAAATTATTTCTATAAAATTTATAATGGTTTGAACCTTAAAGATATGCCATGAACTCTAAAAACATATTTAAATAATAAGAGTTTGATTTTCATCCCTAAATCATGACCATCTTATAAAAATACATCCATCATATACAAAACCTTAGAATATATCATATTGAAATAATTTCCATAGCTTTACCCCCTAATTTTTATTGGAGAAGAAAAATGCCAGTTATGTTCAATATTTGTCTAGATGATGCCTTTATTCATTCAAATAATCCCTTTTTTGGAAAATTACCTGAGGCTTATGCAATTTTTTGATCCAATTGTCGATGTAATGCCAATTATTCCTGTTCTCTCTTTTCTCTTAGCCTTTGTTTGGCAAGCTGCTGTAAGTTTTCGATAAAAAGTATCTTTTTTTTTTCTTTTTCAAGTTTTTGGATCGCTGTCATTGATCTAATTTTTGTATAAATCTTTCCATTTTTTTGTGACAGAAGTTCTATCCTTGTTCCACCCGACGATACCAGATTCAGATACCTTATCTGCTCCCGGATAAAAACTTTTCCACTAACCTTCATCAATTCCTTCCGATCCCACCGCTCACTTCGGATCGAGCTATTGGGTCACGTGTTGATACGATCGATACCAATGACATATTTTCATAAATATTCGATAAATATCTGGTTGATCCAAAAAATAAGAGGGAAAAAAGACCATTTGGAAAACAAAGAGAAAATTTCTCTTCTTCTTTCAAATTTATTTTCACGCGTGATTCGAAGAAATAATTTCGTGATTTATAACAATCATACTATTGTTTGGTATTCAAGTATCCATATATGGTACAAAGATTGATGATCTATTCTGTTGTACTTATAATAAGGATTCCGGAGATTACGTAATGCTTACTCTTAAGCTATTCGTTTACGCAGTAGTGGTATTTTTCATTTCTCTTTTTATCTTTGGATTTCTATCGAACGATCCAGGACGTAATCCCGGACGTAAAGAATAGTGAAAAAAGTCTCCAGGTTAATGGGTCTTTTCCGTTCCGTAGAAAGATTCGGGGTTATTCGTTTTCGGGATCAATAGTGTACGAACGGAGAGAGAGGGATTCGAACCCTCGGTACGGATGATCCGTACTACGGATTAGCAATCCGCCGCTTTGGTCCGCTCAGCCATCTCTCCTAGATGGAAGAGTTCATGTGTAACAAAATGAATGGTGGAGTAAAGGTGTATACCATAGTATGTACGGGTTGTATCGGCAATATAATGAATATTGCAATTATTGAGTTGGATAAAGAACAATCTAGTCAATTGTATTGCTCATTTCGTTCAAAATAGTTATTTCTTTTCCTCTCTTTTTTCTGACCTGCTTGGCCTGGCCATCGGCCAGGCCAAGCAGGTCAGAAAAATTATTCATACACCTAATTTGAGAGCTAGAATACTTGCTGTAAAGGCAAGAAAAAAAGCTCTCAAAAATTGAACTAATGTAGCCTCATTCTCTCCATAACCCGTCTTTTAACCAGTTTATTAAGCTCTTCTGGACAAAAATGGAAAATGAAAATAATTGTTGTAAAGACAATAAAAAAAGCTACCCAAAAAAAAGCTACCAAAAATTGAATCATCTCTACCTCCCTAACCAGTTTTAATAAATGCGTAGGTTACTACTAATCGAACCTACGCCAATACAGCCCGTAGTTTCCAGTATAGTCATTCTTTTACCATAGTTTCCAGTATAGTCATTCTTTTACCGTAGTTTCCAGTATAGTCATTCTTTTACCATAGTAGACTCATTATAGGTTACTAATGGAACCTACGCCAATGGGTAGGCTTACAGCCCGTAGTTTCCAGTATAGTCATTCTTTTACTATAGTAGACTCATTATAGGTTACTAATCGAACCTACGCCAATGGGTAGGCTTACAACCCGTAGTTTCCAGTATAGTCATTCTTTTACCATAGTAGACTCATTATAGGTTACTAATCGAACCTACACCAATGGGTAGTCTTCGTATCAGCTCAGCCCGTAGTTTCCAGTATAGCCATCCTTCTACCATAGTAGACTCATTATATATGATGCATAATATAAATGATGAGGGGCCCCTTTAACTCAGCGGTAGAGTAACGCCATGGTAAGGCGTAAGTCATCGGTTCAAGTCCGATAAAGGGCTCATGTTTCCCACAAAGAAAGATCGATGACTAACTCCCAACTCTCGAACAAGTTGTTCGGTCGTGGACCTCTATCAAATATGTGATAGAGATGAAGTATTTCGTATTTCTCCCGGAGAAATATCCCGATCCCATCTTCCCTCCGTTCTTTTGAACGTGAAAGAAGAATATTTCTTCTTTCGTATCAATCCTTTGTCCATTAACCCACGGGCGATAATTATTGTTTTTCCTATTATACTTTGGTAACACAGTTTTGCAGATTGGTTCGGTAGATCCCACGTTATTCGAGTTGTAACGAACGGGCCATAACCATTAACATGGTTCGGTGTAAATTGAATTTATAGAGATCTATCTTGAGATTTATTTTATGTTTTATCTTGATACTAAGATCTTTTCCATCTAAACAACTCTGGGCAGGGTATTTGATCGGAGGGTCGTTGTTTCAAATGATCAAGGTTGCGACTGTGTTGACAAGTTCGACCCTATCTGCTTGTCACATATTCAGATTCGATGAATCTATTTTAACTTGTATCCTTCCTTCTCGTATTAGAAAGGATAGGGCTTTCCAATATGGAAAATTTTGTAATCTTACATGCACGGTTAGGAGACAATCAAGTTCTTTGTTATATTATTATGCAGGGCAGGTTATGGAACAAATATACAAATTTCAAGGCTCATCTACCAACGGAGATAGTGAACATTTGATGAATTAAATATAATTCTGTTTGTTGTCTTTCAGTTAATTCGTTTGAAAGTTTCATACAGGTCAAGCGGAATAGGATTGGTAGGCGTCAATCGATCCGTGGAACGTATCAAATCTTTTACGTATAAGTTGTTTAGATATAACTAATAGAACATCAAAATTTATGCTTGATCACAACCGTAAATGATTATATATAACACACATTACATATAATTTTTTAATGAAGCACTTGAAGCACTTCAAAGGTCTTAAAAATTGATCATCCACTATGAATAAGAAAAATATTCTTTAATATTATTAGGCTTGAAGCAATAATTTTTATATCACTTCACTTTATAATATTTTTTTATAAAAAACATCATTATGATAAACTAATTCATTATATCTAAAAACTTTAAAATGTATTGCATTGAATTTATAACTTACCTAATTCAACCCTAATAAAACATTAAAACTTTTACTAAAATACATAATTATTATATATAATATACCCATTATTTATAAACAAAACCGGATGCTTGAGGCAATAATTTTTATATCACTTTACTTTATAATATTTTTTATAAAAAACATCATTATGAAAAACTAATTCATTATATCTAAAAACTTTAAAATGTATTGCATTGAATTTATAACCTAACCTAATTCAAACCTAATAAAACATTAAAATTTTTACTAAAATACATAATTATTATATATAATACATCCATTATTTATAAGAAAAACCTCAGCAAGGTTAATTCAAAAGTCTTAAATATTAATAATCCACCACATACCAATAAGTTAATAAGTTGAATACTTCGAGGAATAATCCTAGTATCATATGAAAATGTAATCCATTAATAATAATGACACTATTTTGAAAAAAAAATAAAATAATACTACTTAATTGCTATTATATATATACACAAGTAACTTATGATTCACATGACAAGTTATCCTCCCACTTGGTTCAAATAGTCATAATAATATATTTACAAATGGTAGCGAATGGCATTATTTTGCTACTAGTTTTATTTGGCTATTAATATATTTTTATTTCGCCGTTGATGCATTCAAGCAATTAGACCCTCCTGCTACTTGTCTCGATTTAGATCGTCGATTTGTTTCAGAGTTATTTACTCTTGAAATATCTTTCTGCAACTTACCTAATGAACAGGTGTCGTTCGGTGCGCATGATTATTCGGAGAAGGATTAGAAATTTGCAGATGAGGAGAAGCAGCCGAAGAAAGGCTGTACAATGATTCGAAACAAATCACAAGAAGAGCCTGTCAGAAGTTTGTGTCGCAGAGCCATTCACAAATTTTTCTTATGTTCACCCATTGCACGTACTTACTGCTAGAATCCTTTGCAATTGGCGTACCCTCTCCATGGTTCTGAGGGTTTTGCCATCATTGATGAGAGGAATAAAATGGAAAGGAGCCGGCGCAATGTTAAGTCTGTACCCAGGGTCGGCCATAATAACTCGTACGTGTTCACTTTTCCAGCCACCGAGAGACGCCAAAACTTTTACTCGCCGGGATTGATCGATTTTGTCTTCTTAAATTCGCAGTTCCAGAGGTCTCCATACCCCATAATTTATTTCTTTCAACATGGGAGATGGAGGGTTTATCAAGTTTCTCTCAGGGACAATGAGCCGATAATCTGCATCCTGAGGTTTGAAGCTCAGCAGCTCAGATCAGATCGTGTCACGCTTCTCAAACCTCAAGATGCAGATTATCCTCTCGTCGTTCATGGACCATGATTCATATGCATCCTCCGTAAATTCCCTACTCTGTTTTTTCACTTTCATTTTTCCTTTTTTTTTTTTCTTGACACGGTTCTTGTTAAAATATTGTAACGCACTATCTGTACACTCTGTATTTTCTATTTCTTGACACTGTTCGTGTTAAAATATTGTAACGCACTCTTTGTAGTCTCTGTATTTTCCACAGTTCGTCGATGCCATCGAAATCACCCATGAATAGTTTGATAGGAACCAGAATAACTCTTTTTTCCGAGGAGCATATGCAGCTTTTTTGTTTTCCTAAGTAGATTGTTTTGCATAAATTTTAGCCGCTGGTAATCTGCATTTTTTATATTTTCTTTTATTTTTGTAAATTTAATAGTTATTTACTATTTTCTATTTATCAAAGAGAGGCAGGTTGCAATATATACATATTTGGTGATCTCAACTTGTTCGAGGAAACTAGGTCGCATTAAATGCCATTCAAAATTGAAATTGTTTCTTTCTTCTACCAGCCACTATGTCCATTTTACTGTTTAAAACAAAGTCTAATTGACAACATAAAACATAAAAGCTATCCACAAAAATCATAAAAACTTAAAGCTTGATTTACTAGCCATCTAAAGAGTCAATCGGTATCTTTTGTTGTAGAGCAGAGCATGTCAACTTGTTGCATCTGTTGAATCTGCCTTTCAATTCTGCCAATTCGGGTTGTTGCATGGTACTGTGACACCTTGATATCTTGGAGTTCAGTTTTTATTCCGTGAAGGATTGAGATCACTTTAGGACTGCCATCTATTGGCTGTAAACTTTGCAGTGCTTTGGCCAACACATTTATGGATAGTTTGATGAAATAGAGAAAGGCAACTTCTAGTATTTTACAAAGTCCATACTTTCCTCCTGTCTCTCTATGTCTTTCTCATTATTGTTGCTTTCTCTCTCCCATCTCTGGATTACATTTCTAATTTGTGGGATTACCTCCAAGAAATTTTCCATTATCTTTTTCTTTATCTTGATACCTCTCTTGCTTGGCTCTGCTATGTTTTTTAATATTATTATTAGAGTTATCTATTTCCCATAAATTATTAACTTATTTTAATTTATTTTATTTTTATATTTATGGCTAACTTATATTAATTAAATTGGTGTATGAAAATGTTTTTTTAAATAAAACAAGTTATCATCTCTACACAGTTTTTTGCTGTTCAATTTTAATTTTAGCTTTACTGAATAAATATTTTTAGACATTTTTAGTTCATATAATTTATATTTTCGTTATTATTATTAAGATTATCTATGTAATGTAACTTATTAATGGAATAAATTTATAATTAAAATACTAACTCGGTGTATGAGGAGGGAAGGGATAATCTCTATACAGTATTTTTGTTTTTTTGAAATATACATATTTTATTTTTTTCAATTTAAATTTACAATTTGTTTTATATATAAAATATATGTATTAATGGTGTATAATTAGTTTTTAATTATTATTTAGAAATTTGTGATTTCAATTACATTAGTAAACTAATAGATAGTGTTGGATAAATTTGATTTGTATTTAAATTTTAGTAAAAAAATTTCGATTTTTATTTAAATTTTACTATTTAAATAATAATACTTTAATCAAATATATTATTGTAACAATCTCATTATTATTGATTAAAATTATAAAATCAAACTTAATTAATTCACTTTTTTGCAAATTATCTTTTAATCTATATTATTGTAATAATTTTAAAATATTATTGTAATAATTTTAAATCTTATTATTATTAATTAATTTTTTTTAAATAAAACAAATTTAATTTATTCAATGCTCAAAAATGTACAAAAAGTAATTTGAAAATAGAGTGTATTAAATATTATTTTTTATTTTTGGAATTTAAGGTTCTGTGATTCATTATATAAATTTATAAAAAAATTTCGGTAATAATCACATGCAATGGAACATGGATCAACGGTTCGTCGACCATGTTTCATTACATGTGATTATTAAAATTTTTACAAAAATTATTTTTTATTTTTATTTTTTTTTCTGTTAAATTTAATGATATATTTTTTAGTAAAATTTTGAATTTCAATAATTTCAAATATTTTTTTAATCTATAAATAAATCCAATTCCCTAAAAACAACTGGAATACTAAATTTCTAAAAATTACATATTTCTATCAAAATTGAAAAAAAAAAATTGCCCCAACTTGTCAAAGTTAGACTGCTGTCATAAAGATCAAAAAATCCAATACATATCTTTTTGGGTTTCCAAACACTTGTTATGGAATATATCCAGTAAGTCATGCTCCGTTAAATGACTTGTTTCATCGGCTGCAATTTCAATCGCATGGCGTGAAGTTTTTAGTTGATCACAAAATGAAAAATTTATTATATTGATTTGGATGATAACAGAGAGAAGAGTTAAGTTTGTCTAAACGGTCATGCGATTTTGTTTATATATTTTTAATACTTAACATTAAAATGTTAATGATGATAAAAAACTTATAATTTTTCCTCTGAAAAAACATAAAACTTATAATTTAGTTAGTATATTGTTTTCTTTGTTTCCATTATTATGGTGGAATAGTTTTGTACATGGTGCCAGAAGGCGCGGCTTTTACAGAAAGTGGCATAGAGTAGACGACGGGCCGAGTTTAGTTTTCTAAAGAGTTGACATTCGTGCATGTTAAAGTCTCTCAACTTTAAATAATGGGAGTGACGTTCAAATGGGCCGTAAACAACGTTGATAAGCGATATATTCCGTACATTTTTTAAGCATAAGTTTCATGGGATTTTTAATCCCAATCATAGAATTAATACTAGGGTATTTTTATTGGATATTTTTATCTTAATTATTATTATTTTTATTCTAATTATAGAATTATAGTATTAATATTGAGATATTTCTAAGAATATTCATAAAATCTACTTTCATGTCTAGCAATTAATGCTTTATATACCCAGAAATTAATACTTTGTATTTTTGTAATAATATATAGATTGGCTCTTCTATACGGAAATAAAAGATTTATGGTTCTGCTGGTTTGATTTTCCAGTTGTAAACTAGCAATAATTTGGTTTCTATATAGTTTTTCTTTTCATTAATATTTCTCTTTCCATGATATGTGTGTAATAATAATTTTACATTGGTTGCAGTCTTGAGAATTGGGTGGTTTATTAAGTCTTTCACTCACCAAACCATTTTCCAACGTTGGTAGCTTTTCAGGTCACATGGTGGAGGCTTGCTCTAGGTCTCCTACTAACATTTGGTGTGTGTCGTGATTGTGGTGTTTGCCCCCGTCTCCCTGGTGTTTGTCCCCCGTGATTGTGGTGTTTGTCTCCCGTGCGTCCGTTCTCTTGATTGTTTGATCTAATGAGGACTAATGAGAATCTTTTATAAATGACTACTTTGCATCTTTTCTGAAGATTTTGATAAGAGTGTGGAGAAAATGGCCTGTTGGGGTTGGCCATTGCTGTAGATTGTTGTGTATCTATAGCAATCTTTTGTGAAAATTACTATAGATTGTTGTGAATCTACAGCAATCTTTTGTGAAAATGGTTGTAAATTGCTGTGATTCTTTTGTCAAAATTGTAATAGAAGTCTTGAGAAAAGGAAAGATCTGGTGGCAACTCAATATCAAGAGTCAAAGAGGAAGAGATGGGGAGGAAGGGTAAAGATTATATTGTAAAATTATAAATTATTTCTAGAAGTTATAGGGGAAATTATATATATGTAAAATATTTTTTTATTATAAATATTTTTAAATAATAAAATTAATAAACTATTTTTAAAATTATATTTATTAAAAGTTTATATTAAAAATAATTTATTAAAAAGTTATATTAAAATTTAAAAATAAACAATCAAGTCTTACTAGTACAACTAGGATCAAAGGTGGTTATGTCTCAGTGTTAGTGTTAGGGAAAGACCACATGTTAAAAATCCAGCCAGCTAAAAATTAGTGTGACCTAAACTGCATGTGATCCACAAACAAGTACCCAATTGCCAAAAGCTGCCTCAAGTAGCAGAGTGATATACAATACAGTCCAAGACTGGATGAGACTACTGCAGCAGTGAGAGATCAGATGATGAGCTCGCCAGCATAGTAGAGCTTCCTTACAGTACTACTACTTGGAATTATCTCTCTGATGGTAACTACTAATCTCTTTCTCTGATGGTATGACCTTCTGTTCTTTCGTTCACTAGCTGTGTGAATGACAAGGTAGGCACAAGTTATGCAAAATTTAGTCTATTCAAGTGCAGATCTCTGTACTTCCATGTAATTTGCATTGTCCATACACCAACACTGGCAATGAATTCATTTTGACATTTATTTCGAGTAGTACACCATCTCCACGACCTCTCCATACGAGGAAAAACCAGACCTGTACTATGAAATTTCCAGCTAGTACATTTAAAACACCGATGAATACTTGGATCATTAGTATATTCTCTGACATTCAAGCAGTAAATTAATTATGCACGTGTCAAGCGATTATTCTGTGCGGCTTGAGAGTTTCAAACTAGTTTTATGTAACAACAATATAGTCTCGAGCTAGTCTTATGTAACAACAATAATATAGTCTCAGTGTTTATTATTAATAATGTGTTGTAGAGCTTTGTCTGCTTCACACCAGTCAAACTTTTGACAGAAGGGACAAAATTCTATGAGTGCAGAGCACTTGAGAATTTTATTAGTGTATCCCCATTCTGCACAAGGCTCTCACCATTGTTCAACATGTCTGGGCTATTAATAATTGAATTTGATTTCGATCAAACAAGCAAGGGCCATTGTATAATCCGCCCTGCACAAAAACGGGAATGGAGTACAAGAAAGATTGCTATTTTGAGAGTACTTGTTTTTTTTTTTACACATGGTGAATTAGTAATTTTTTAGAGTAATCTAGGGGAGACCTAGGATCAATCCTCATGGTCCCAATATAACATCAGGATATATATATCTGACAACCTGCAAGTCAGATATACCAGATCTTATGATCCAGCAAGAGCCCAGACCCCTCGGAAAAGGGGGAGCCTACCCCTTGAGCCAATACCATAGCAAGCCACATACTCAATGAAATTTGAACTGCGGTATCTTAGATTTCACCCAAAAAAAACTTTCCGTCAAACCACACATCACTGTATGCTCCTGCTATAACTTGTCGATCTACTATTGCAATTGAGTTTATGGTCTACCCCAAAATTTAGATACAATAAGGTAAAGGATACGTTAAATCCTCTGCTTCTATCTCCTATATCTCATGAACACTCAACCTCCCAATGTTTCATGCAACTTGTGCCAAATTCAAAGAAAATTAGAGGTTCACTGTCTATTATCGACCCATACTCTGCAATATGAATCCTGCAAGTCCTTCCAAAATAAATTCCTGCAGAAAACATCGACCATGATCCTTCCAGCAACAACTTGGTTGGTTCATCCAGTTCTTCGTCATTCTATGGAATTTGTTCTCCTTTCTAGATTATGGCATTTAAGCTGTCTGTTTCGAATTCAACCCCAACATTGATAGATAACATTTCAGTCTCATCTAATGCAAGGACTTGTTGCCCCCACAGCCACCTTGTTAGAGATGTTTTCAATTGCCCCCACAGCCCCCTTGTTAGAGATGTTTTCAATGGAAGGATTTTGAATTTGAATTTGAAGTTGGTTTTTGTAGGTTGTTTGGAGATGGTATTATTTTTATAATACATTTGTATAAAGTTTGAGATTTTGGGCAAGGACTTGTTGCCCTCACAACTTCTTTTAGATATGTTTTCAATAAAGGATTTTGAATTTGATATTGGTTTTTGTATGTTGTTTGGAGATGGTATTATTTTTATATTACTTTGTATAAAGTTAGATGTTTTGTTTATGAAGTAATTTTATAAGGGAATTTTATGATCTTATATGAGAAGTATTTTAAATTAAGTTAGTGAAATTAAATGGACATTTAATTTTTTTTTATTTTTATTGAATAGATATAAATCCACTCAATAAATTAATGAGTGGATTTAATTTAAATCCACTCAATAAATTAATAAGTGGATATAAATTAAATAGTTTATGAACGTGAATATACATTAATTTATAATATACAACAAAATTTTATTTTATTATACATTTTATATTAAAAAAATAAAAAAACAATTGAAATTTATTCTTATTATTATTAATATTATTTAAAAAATAAAAAATAATAATTATTATTATTATTTAAAAAATAGTTATATGAATTAAATATATATACCTCAAAAAATGTAATAAGATTCTTAATCATGCATATTTTTAACATATCATTATACTTTGTTACAATATTATGAGTCAATACCATAACTTCTCAATACCACATGCCTAAAAAATCATTATAGCTAATTTTAAAATAGATTCCAATCTTCTATTTTAACCTTTTAAAATATTTCATAAAAATTAAATTTTTAATATCCAATTATTCATAATTAAATTAAAATTTAAAAAAATCCTATTCCAAAATAAAAACACAAAAATTTAAAATAATATATAAAACAATTTAAATAAATAAAAAGAAAATAAATATATATCCACCCTATATAACACATGTTTCGTAAGTCGTTAAATTTTACGTACACATAAACACTGACCGAGCATACAAGTAAATGCCCCTTTCTATTCTCTGAAAATAAAAAGTAGATGACCCTTTCTCATGTATGATATAGTACAACAAATTTGAGCGACTAGCTTATGTAAAAAGTTTGTAGAGCATTGGAAAACGTGTTTGTTTTTTAATATTCAATCTCCTTGCTAGCCGTAAATAAAAGCTTACCAAACCTTCTGATTAAGATATGGTCAAGCATTTTGAGCGTCTCTATAACATTATTTAAACCCACTATAACATTGGAATCCTGGTCTATAAAGGAGATAAACTACACATTTTGTTTCCAATGTGCTATGGTTGTAAACAACAAAAATGTAATATATATAAACAAAAATAGTTGTTGGGAATCTAGCAACAGTAAGGCACACAATGGTTATGGTTTCATTCATCTGGCTGTAAGCATAGATTAGCATAGAGATATACTAGTTACTTTTATTGTTAATATGGCGCACAATGCTTATGGTTTCATTCATCTCGCTGGAAGCATAGGTTTGCATGATTAAGGGTTTAAACACTTTTTGAGAGAAATATTAATTACTTTTATTGTTAATATTTATTTGTATTGTTTTTTGAAGTAGAATATGCAGATATTTAGAGTATAGACTACTTACATGGTTCATTTATCTTGTGGAAAGCATAGTAGTGTACGAATTAAAGGATATCATAATTTGATATTGAATATTAGATACTTTAATGATTTGTGCTCTTGATATTTGTTTGTATTAAATTATTTTTCAAATTGAATGAGTTTAATTTTATTTTTTATTAATTTTTATTATATTTATAATTTAATAAAAATATAAATAAATATTAGTATAATATATGAGAAGCTGAGATATAAATATAATATTTGAATTTTAATAGTAAAATCAATTATATTAAGAATTTTTTTTTTTAATAAAGTATTGAAAATATTTAATAGTAATTTATTTTTTAATTTTAAATAATTTTAAATGTTTTTTTATATAGGTGATTGAGTCAAAAGACTTATTCTACATTTTAGTATAAGGTTCATTTTACTCTAGGTTAAGCACAAATTAGGTCGTAGAATAAGCTTTTTGGCTCATAAATTAAAAAATAATATCTGCAAGTTATTGAAAAAAGAAGAAATATATATATTTGATTAGTTTTACTTAACAATAATATAAATAATATTTTAACTCTAACTATAATTGCTTTATTAGTTGATATTAGTACATAATACAAATGAGATATCACTATGATTTCTTTATTAGTTGATATTAGTACCTAATACAAAAGAGATATGGTTAAATAAAATAAAACATTTTCATGTACATATGAAATAATATAATTTTATATTATTTTTTTGTGTCATATATCTATGTATATATATATGAATTGATTTCATATAATTTTATATAAAGTTTTTGTACACACACATATATATATGAATTGCAATAAAAATATTTAAATGTGTAAAAAAAATAGGTAATTGAAAATATAGATTCAATTCTTTCAATTTTTTCTTTATAAAAGTAATAAGAGGAAGATGTGTAATTAATTTAATTCTTAACATAAAATTAATATGTGACATTTACAAATTATTAATAGTAATTAAAAAATTCAATATACATCATAAATAAAATATTTCAATATATGAAATATATATATATATATATAATACTCAATTAACTAAATTATTTCAATTTCAATAATAATAATAATTATTATAAATTTAATTTTAATAATAATAATAATTTTTATTATTATAAATTAAATTTAATATTAAAATATGATATCTAATAAAACATTGTATAGTGCATTTAATAGATACTCTGTATAATCCATTCAATAGATACTCCATAGGTTGACTTAACACTCCATGAAACACATGTAACCCTTAATAAAATTCTTTATTAATCTAGGATCGAGGGGATTAAAAACCATGAAGCACATAGCTCCATTAAATTCCATTACATTAAAACCATACCAATATAATTTTAAGGTAATTATATTGTTCTATACTAATATTTGTGTGATAAATACGAATGAGAAAAATATGAAAAGGTAATGCAACTACATGCCCTAAATTGCAGTAACAAAACTCAAATTTGCTAGATTATTGTTAAAAGAAAAAAAAAATGCAAACTCAAAAATGAAAGTAACCATGGTTGAAAGATAAGTTGTATGAGACATGAATATGTCATGACAATGAGTGTATGACTTAATGACCATAGTAAAGGCTATTGTTGGGGGTATGAATTTATTAATGATGTGATGGAATGTTTTAATGGCCATGTGGAGAATATGACCATGGCTATTATAGATAACGTGATTTAACAACTACACTATGAAAGACAATTATTAGGTCCATTCATTCTCCTCGTGGTTATTACAGAAAACATGATTTAACAACTATACTATGAGAGACAATTATTAGGTCCACTGTGATAGATAGTAGGAAAATTAATATTTATGCAGGAAAGTGGCCAAGGTCATGATGATAAATAGTAACCATCGTCATTATAATATACAATAATAAATATAGTTGTGAAGGAATAACGATGAAGCTGCGGTGTAGACTATTCCCATAGCCACTTCATAATTAAAAAAATAAATGTTGAGCTGCATAGTTCACTATAAATCTTCAACTAAGGATTGTATAATCTTATAAGGTGTTGTGTAATGTATATATAAATTATATATCAGTATACATATTAAAAATATATAAGGATGCAGTAAGAGGAATAAACGATTTTAGGTAGCTCAGTCCAATTCTATATCCTAAGCTAATGGTTTCAACATAAATCTTTCTTGTAATTTTCTGAATGTCAGATAAAAGTAGTATCATTTCCTAGTGAAATTTGAGATAATACAATGAGAATTATTCTTAGAATAAATGATTACTCTATCAATCTAAAAATAAGGAAGTGGTCATAACATTACGCATTATGTTTATAGAGATTCACAATGTATACATTTAAAGGCACTAATAATTAAAATTAAGGATAAATAAAATCATTAAAATATATTAAATTGAAAGTACTAATGCAAATAAAATTCTTGATAATATGCCCAATCAGGGTGTAGAGTGGCAGGTGAGCCTTCCTGTCAGCAATTATGATGTAGGCCTTAGTATTGAAGCCCACCACCCTCCACATGATTGGCAAGGGTGGCAGGGCATCCTTTTGCATGCATACTACTTGGAGAGGTGGAGGGATGGAGGCCTTCGCAATCTGTCAAATACATGATTGTGGATGGTGTAGGGGTTTTGTTGCAAAGGTGGAAGCTGGTGCAAGCATGGTAGCAGAGTGGCAACTCCTCGACTCTTGGCCAAGGTGAACTTCGGGTATGTAACGGTTTCTCCTACGAATCTCATGCCATGTTTTTTTTTTTTACGCCGGTCTATTTGGTATTCATGGGAGTATGAGGGTAGGAAGTCGACCCTGCATAGGAATTTTTTTGGTATCGGGGAGTCATGGGGCAATAGGAAAGTTTGCCTGGGTGTGGTCAGGATATTTCTGAGTTTCTTCTTCTGTGAGGCAATGAGGTATGCCCTTTGCACACGACATAGTGAGAGTAAGGTCAGAATGGGGTATAAACCTGAAGGGGTTGAGTTGGGCTGGGATGTTTACCCTCTGTCAAGAGTCTATCCAGGCACTTAGACTTCTAATGGCACTGGTTTCACATCGGTTATTATCACCAAGAACCACCATGTCTCTGTGCGAAAGGTGAAGGATTGGTGGGATTTGACCTGGGAAGGGGCTGAGGTTAGGAAAACCAATTCTAAGAAGTGGGAAGGTTGGAGGCATGTCGGGTGGGCCGCTCCCCTATTCGGGTTGGGGTTTCTAGTTGAAGGCCACATGAATGGGTGTGAGAGGAAGGTGTCAGTGACAATTCGGGTCGTCAGTGCTAAGTTGGGTCAGGGTATCATAGAGGTTAAGCATGGCGCTGGGCAGACCCATAGGGGAAAACCAACCAACCTACCTGTCACACAAGGATTTGAGGAATGGGAAATTGACTTGTTGCATGCCTTGGGGTATGATTCCAATGGATATTACGTTGCATGGAATGAAATTTTGTTGTATTTCACGAAATTACGGTGCTATGTTGGTCATTGGACTAGTAAGTTCCTGGGCTCTCGAGACTGTTGGAAGTCTCATCCTACCACACCTACAGTTTGTTGTATTTCACGTAATTACGCTGCTGTGTTGGTCAATGGACAGGTAAGTTCTTGGGATCTCGATACTGTTGGAAGTATCATCCTCCCACACCCTTACAGACATCAAATAGGCATTCGACCGAAGAGAAAAAGAAGATGTCTTCATCAAATATCCCAACAACACGAGGTCAAGGTCAGAAAAATAAAGGAAAAGAGGTCGAGGGCCAACCCAACTCGCCCATGGGTAAGCCAAGGGGTAGGAGGCCTGCTGTGGAAATCATCCAAGACGCCGCGAAGGCCTACCATGAAAATAAAATGGAGTAAATACTTAAAATAATTGAGAAGTGGGAAAGCCAACATCAATAGGAAGGCTTGAATAATGGAAATGGATGTAGAAGTGTGGAGGGCTCTTGTCCCCAATCTGGGGCAAACGCAGGGTAAATTGACATAGTTCAAACAAACCTTGTTTATTTATTGGTCCATGAAGGGAATTCTCAGCAAAGCCTTGGAATAGATTTCTATGAGTTTAGTCACCATAGTTCAGGATTTTCTAGACTACAAGAGTGATTTTGATAAACTCAAATTTCAGTTGCAAAAATAAGGCAGGCACCTCGATTGCATTGAGTATCTTCTCCTGTGCATCTCTAAGCCGATTGAGTAGGTCGACACTTCATTCCAAGATTCGAAACCTATTGATTCTGCATCATATGAGGAGGAAGGGTAGTTCCATGTTGTTCATTTCAGTTAGTTTTTTGTTGCTTATGTTTATATACAGATAGAATTTACATTTTCATGGTTAACTAGTCCTGCTAGTAGGTAAGTAAAAAACAATTTATGTATGAACATTCAGACATTGGTAGCTCGGTATGAAAGAATAAGAACCTTATATTTTTGCATGGCATACCACGCCATCAGGTGGCCAACATACTTGGTTTCTCGCTCAGGGAAATTTGAGGCCACCTAATAGTTTTCATCTGGTTGTATCTTGATTTTAAAAATTAATGAAAAATGAGGTAATACCAAGCTTAAAAAAAAAAAAAACCCTTGATAATACAAAACTTTGTAGAAATTAAATAATATGCTACATAGGAGTATATATAAACTCTTCAACAAAAAAAAATTGCTATAATAAAAAGAGGATTTTGTGGCATCTCCCTTAGTGAGATGTACCAAGGAAACTCTTTGAATCATGTGGAAAAATTAAAGGAAAAGGACCAAAATCTAATATTTTTTTACTCTATTCACAAATTTCACCTATGAAGAGATGATTTAATTTTACCCCTTGACCACACAAATAAATAGTCTCTTATAATATAATATAAATCATATTAAAAAATTTAAATTTGGAGCTTATCTCTAAAATAGAGGTCTATATAAATATTGAAATAGTACTTGAGAACTCTAACTGACTCTAACTAACCTAATTAATCATATCTTGAAGGGAGATTTTTTACATAATTGTCTCTTTAGCCAACATAATTGAATACTTAAGAATTTTTGTCCCTCCCCTAAATAGGTCAATTTTTATTTTAACAAACATGAGACTCAGAGGGATTGCGTTTTTTCAAGATTTTAAATAATGTCTTCTAATACTAGTATTTTAGGGGTCGTATTGATAAACAAGGAAGAAAATATCCCTTGAATTTCTAATAACTTATCTCTTGATTGAGAAGTTCTTGGTATTGCATATTTCCAAGAATGTAAGGATTGAACACCCATTTTTCTTATTTTCATGGGATTAATTGGAAAGTCGGCAGTCATTGTTGCATTATAATTTATTCTCACTAATCCATGTTATTCAATATAGTTCAAACCACAAATCAAACTGAATATTTCCTTCAAACATTAGACATGTCTTATATAATTTTGAAATTAAACTAAGAATTTCACTCAAATAAGTATATGTTAATATCATCTAATTTGGGCCATTAAAAACAAGAGTGTTTAGGAAATTATTAGAAATATGAGGAAAATATGTCAATAACTGAGGCTCATCACTATATTTCAATTGGAGGGTTTCAAACCTCTATGCACACAAAAATATCCTCAAAAATTTTGTTGCTCTTTGCTTAGTCCTCATTATTATATTGTTGTTACCTGCATATATCTTTGAGTTCATATTCCATAATGTGTGCAATGGAATCTTCATTATGGTACCTTCTTGATCTACTATGCTCTACATTTGTTTCTCTTTATCAATGTTTGTCTCTCTTGGAAGTTGCAAAGATGGAGTGAAGTGTTGGAAAAGAGAAAATTTGAACCTAAGGAAAATATAACTAGAATTTATTTCTCTTAAAGTATGCAATTATAGCTTTGACGTTTTAATGGATACCTTTATACCTTTTGAGGGATGGGGATCTTTTTTATTGAGTGCAGTCATTAATTCCTCCCACTTTCTCTACAATTATAATATTATACGTATAGTTTTATTATAATATTTTAATATTGTATTATGGACTCATACTTCTCCCTCAAAATTGGAATAATTTCCACATTTTAAATCAATTTGGTATGGCTCCTTAACACATCTCTAGACAATCCTTAGCCATAAAATAATGTTGATATCCTCTTCTTTATACCTTTGAGCTTCTATGAATTTGATCTCTTCTTTGTGTATTCATGAAAACATTACCTTAACTAAACATTCCCACGTAAGGGTTGAGAGACCACTTGAATGGATGAAAGAAAATAGAATTCACACATCAATCTTCTTTCATTTCATGTGAAAATAGAATTCACACATCAAGCTCCACTCCTCTTCATGGCATATATGATTTATTTCAATGAAATATCTTTAGTTATCCATTTGAAAAGGTAGATATCCAACAATATGATACATCTGGAACCTAAATAATTAAATCTTTAAGTAAAAGGTATAATTTTTGGGAGGACACCTGCAGGAGAGCATTTCTTCTATAATTTTTGTTTCCATGTAGCTAGAGCTATCAAAGATTACAATATTTTCAACCATTATTTTACTATCCTCTCATTACCATATAATTCTAAACTTAGGATTAAATTCCAATTATCTAATTTCTTAATGGTTTTCTTGTGTTGCATTTTGAAATTTATATTTTTCTTAAGGATCAAAATACATACTAATGTTGCAAAAATGGGATTAATGTATCTCTATTTTTTTTTATGAACCTTGCAGCTTAAAAATAATAATAAACCAATCATTACAATTCTGTCTCGGGGGGTGGGGGGGTGGGGGGGGGGGGGGGGGATAATTTTAAAATGAATACAATGTGAAAGGAAATATTTTACTATTTTAAGGCTAGGTCTCCTTAGTATGCATATATGAGACAAAGGGTACAATTATAATCAAATGGGACCATTGGAGATTTTGGCCTATATAACAATATAACAATAGAAATGTAATAACTCAATATCTGGGACTTAATAATTGGTTTTAGGGTTAAAATGGGGCTTATATCAGCCTTAACATTCCCCTCCCATTCAAAGAAGTGGTGTGGAAAAAATTTGACTATATGCAGGTATTTATTCATAAAAACCGCATATTCACGTGTCGATTATTCCACTAGTAGGTTCTTCCATTTGATGAGGTACTCAATAATTAATCGACATCTCAACTTTTTAGTCCTTCTGTCCAAGGTTTTTTCTTATTATAGCATTATTTTTCCTTCTTCATTAATCCCTAACAAAATAGTTTGGATTGGGATCTTGTCATTGATTACCATATTTAAGAAAGAAACATGGAGGAATGAATGTACACGCGAAGATGGAGGAAACTCTATTTTTTAAACCATACTTTTAATCCTTTACAACACCTAATAGGGGCCATAATACTTTGGTTCTAATTTATTATCCTTATCCCCCACTTTAAATTCCATTTCACTACGATGTTGATATGTTTGTTGTTTCACCCTATTTTGTGTTATAACCAAGTTGTCCTTTAATATTTTGAGAACATATTCTTTTTGTTATATGTAGTCCTCTACTACTTGAGCATTTATAGTCCCTTTCAAGGGTGATGTGATGGATGGAGAATGATATCCATAAAGTGTCAAAAATGGTGACATTTTTGATGAGGTATGGAAGGGTGTGTTGAACCACCATTCTACCAAGGGAAATTATTTGACACATATGTTTGTTTATAAAATTCAAATCAACATAGATATCCTTCTAAACATTTATTCAAAATCTCAATTTTCCGATTAGATTGAGGAAGGTAAGATGATCTATGAGCCCATTGAGTACCCAAATAATAAAATAATTTAGGCCAAAATTTTCCAGTGAAATTTGGATATCTATCACTTACATGAATGATTTTCCCATTGTACTTGGTTTAAAAGGATGTGAAAGAGAGATAAAATTGGCATACTTTCTCATTTGATATACCACTACCATAACGACACTTGTTCCTTTATATCTTGGTAAAATTTTAATAAAACCCATTGAAACTTATTTCCAACATGGGCCTGGTATGGATAATAGCTGAAGGAGCCTTGAGTTTCAGCTTGGTATGACAAGTTAAGAACCTTATATTTTTGCATGGCATACCATGCCATTAAGTGGCCAACAGACTTGGTTTCTCGCTCAGGGAAAGTTGAGGCCACCTAATAATTTTCATCTGGATGTATCTTTATTTTAAAAATTAATGAAAAATGAGGTAATATCAAGCTTACAAAAAAAAAAATCTTGATAACACAAAACTTTGTAGAAAGTAAATAATATGCTACATAGGAGTATAGATAAACTCTTCAACAAAAAAATTTACAATAATAAAATGAGGATTTTGTGGCATCTCCCTTAGTGAGATGTACCAAAGAAACTCTTTGAATCATGTGGAAAACTTAAAGGAAAAGGACCATAGTCTAATATCTTTTGAATCTATTCAAAAATTTCACCTATGAAGAGATGATCTAACTTTACCCCTTGAACACAAATATAAATAGTCTCTTATAATATAATATAAATCATATTAAAAAGTTTAAATTTGGAACTTGTCTCTAATATATAAGTCTATATAAATATTGAAATAGTACTTGAGAACTCTAAGTGACTCTAACTAACCTAATTAATCATATCTTGATGGGAGATTTTTTTACATAATTATCTCTTTAGCCAACATAATTGAATACTTAATAATTTTTGTCCCTCCCCTAAATGGGTCAAGTTTTATTTTAAAAAACATGAGACTCAGAGGGATTGCGTTTTTTCAATATTTTAAATAATTTCATCTAACACTCGTATTTCAGTGGTCGTATTCATAAACAAGGAAGAAAATGTCCCTTGAATTTCTAATAACTTATCTCTTGATTGAGAAGTTCTTGGTATTGCATATTTCCAATTATGTAAGGGTTGAACAACTATTTTGCTTATTTTCATGGGATTAATTGGAAATTCGACAGTCATTGTTGCATTATAATTTATTCTCACTAAATCCATGTTATTCCATATAGTTCAAACCACAAATCAAACTGAAGAATTCGTTCAAACATTAGACATGTCTTATATAATTTTGAAATTTAACTAATAATTTCACTCAAATAAGTATTTGTTAATATCATCTAATTTGGGCCATTAAAAACAAAAGTGTTTAGGAAATTAGTAGAAATATGAGGAAAATATGTCAATGATTGAGGCTCATCACTAAATTGCAATTGGAGGGTTTCAAACCTCTATGCAAAAAAAAAAAAATCCTCAAAACTTTTGTTGTTCTTTGCTTAGTCCTCATTATTATATTTATGTTACATGCATATATCTTTGAGTTCATATTCCATAATGTGTGCAATGGAATCTTCATTATGGTACCTTCTTGATCTACTATGCTCTACATTTGTTTCTCTTTATCAATGTTTGTCTCTCTTGTAAGTTGCAAAGATGGAGTGAAGTGTTGGAAAAGAGAAAATTTGAACCTAAGGAAAATATAACTAAAATTTATTTCTCTTAAAGTATGCAATTATAGTTTTGACGTATTAATGGATACCTTTATACCTTTTGAGGGATGGGGATATTTTTTATTGAGTGCAGTGGTTAATTCCTCCCACTTTCTCTACCACTATAATATTCTACGTTTAGTTTTATTTATAATAGTTTAATATTGTATTATGGACTCCTTATACTTCTCCCTCAAAATTGGAATAAGTTCCACATTTTAAATCAATTGGGTATGGCTCCTTAACAGATCTCTAGACAACCCTTAGCCATAAAATAATGTTGATATCCTCTTCTTTATACGTTTGAGCTTCTATGAATTTGATCTCTTCTTTGTGTATTAATGAAAAAAGGACCTTAACTAAACATTGCCACAGAAGGGTTGAGAGACCACTTGAATGGATGAAAGAAAATATAACTGTGAAAATAGAATTTACACATCAATCTTCTCTTATTTTCATGTGAAAATAGAATTCACACGTCAATATTCTCTCCTTTTCATGGCATATATGCTTTATTTCAATGACATATCTTTAGTTATCCATTTGAAAAGGTAGATATCCAACAATATGATACATTTGGAACCTAAATAATCAAATCTTTAAGTAAAATGTATAAGTTTTGGGAGGACATCTACAGGAGAGCATTTCTTCTATAATTTTTGTTTCCATGTAGCTAGAGCTATCAAATATTACAATATTTTCAACCTTTCTTTTACTATCCTCTCATTACCATATAGTTCTAAACTTAGGGTTAAATTCCAATTATGTAATTTCTTAATGGTTTTCTTGTGTTGCATTTTGAAATTTTATATTTTTCTTAAGGATCAAAATTACATACTAATGTTGCAAAAATGGGATTAATGTATCTCTATTTTTTTTGTTATGAATCTTGTAGCTTAAAAATTATAAGAAACCAATAATTACAATTCTGTCTCTCGGGGGGGGGGAATAATTTTAAAACGAATACAATGTGAAAGGAAATATTTGATGATTTTAAGACTAGGTCTCCTTAGTATGCATATATGAGATAAAGGGTACAATTATAATCAAATGGGACCATTGAATATTTTGGCCTACATAACAATATAACAAAGAAATGTAATAACTAAATATCTTAGGCTTATAATTGGTTTTAGGGTTAACATGGGGCTTATATCGGCCTTAACATTCCCCTCCCATTCAAAGAAGTGGTGTGGCAAAAATTTGACTAAATGTAGGTATTTATTCATAAAAAATGCATATTCCCGTGTCGATTATTCCACTAGTAGGTTCTTCCATTTGACGAGGTACTCAATAATTGATCGATATCTCAAATTTTTAGTCCTTCTCTCCAAGATTGTTTCTTATTCTAGCATTATTTTTCCTTCTTCATTAATCCCTAACAAAATAGTTTGGATTGGGATCTTGTCATTGATTACCATATTTAAGAAAGAAACGTGGAGGAATGAATGTACATGTGAAGATGAAGGAAACTCTATTTTTTAAACTATACTTTTAATCCTTTACAACAGCTAATAGGGGCCATAATACTTTGGTTCTAATATATCATCCTTATTTTTTTTTTCCTCGAGGGACATATATTTATATGGTTGTAGTCTCAAAAATACCCAATCCCCCACTTTAAATTCCATTTCACTGCAATGTTGATATGCTTGTTGTTTCACCCTATTTTGTGCTATAACCAAGTTGTCCTTTAATATTTTAAGAACATATTCTTTTTGTTGTAAGTAGTACTATACTACTTGAGCCTTTATAGTCTCTTTCAAGGGTGATGTGATGGATTGAGAATGATATCCATAAAGTGTTAAAAATGGTGACATTTTTGATGAGGTATGGAAGGGTGTGTTGTACCACCATTCTACGAAGGGAAATTATTTGACACATTATGTTTTTTTATAAAATTAAAATCAAAATAGATATCCTTCTAAACATTTATTCAAAATCTCAATTTTCCCATTATATTGAGGAATGTAAGATGATCTATGAGACCATTTAGTAACCAAATAATAAAATAATTTAGGCCAAAATTTTGCAGTGAAAATTGGATATCTATAACTTACATGAATTATTTTCCCATTGTACTTGGTTTAAAAGGATGCGAAAGGGAGATAAAATTGGCATACTTTCTCATTTGATATACCACTACCATAACGACACTTGTTCCTTTTTAATTTGGTAAAATTGTAATAAAACCCATTGAAACTTATTTCCAACAATGGCATGGTATGGATAATAGCTGAAGGAGCCCTCAGTTTCAGATTGCCTCTCCCTTATTTTGTTGCCATACCACACATTTGTTTTTTGAAGTTGGACTAATCTATTAATATGAAACATAGTTTACAAAGCGATACTTACCTCCAGAACTGCATAACCATCCAATTCCGGAGGGAGTCTTGAGAAAAAAATAAAACAAGAGACTGCCCCTCACGGGGAAACCGACCCATAAAATGTTGCCCATAGATGGGAAACCACCTATCAAAGAGTTATTCAAAAAATATTTTACAGCCAACTTGTCCCAAAAATACAATAAAGGATTAAAATTGACGATAACAAGGTAAGGAGACCTGTTAATGCCATGGATGGCCATCAAGATAGTTGTCGAGATGTGTTGGAGGAGGCTCCTCCACTATGGGAAATCTATACTCCTCATCAAAATCGTCATCGTCTCCTTTGGACTGCTGAGCAGTGTGATCAGGAGAGGATGTTGAGCATCCTTTCTTCAACTGCCTGTTTGAATGCGCAGAGCTCCCACTGCTGTTGCCTGTGTTGCTAGAGGATTGCGAACTAGATTTGACGGGTAAGGGAGCAGATTTTCTGGAATCCCGAGGAGGCCCCATGGAGATGGTGGATTTCCTCATGCGATTTTTGGAGCCAGAGCTAGTGGCGCTAGGATGCACCTCCTGAAACATAACAGAAATAGTAGCAGTGATTCTTGGATTTTCCAAGACACTGTCAAAATGAAATTGAGCCACATTGTCAGCTGGAGGCATGGAGCCGCATTCTTTGTGAATGGAGAGAGGCGGGCGAGAGCCTGCACCTCTGCCTATGCCTCACCTACACCTCATACGGTGTCGTCTCAGCATGCTAGGGATGGAGGGAAAATGAAGTGACTGGGAGGGCGAGTAGGAGGGTGAGTGCAGGAAATGGGAAGGCGATCACGACAAATTTGTGCTGCGGCTAGACCGATTAAAGTCTCCACCAGAGGGATTGTGAGTGCAAAGGGTAGGCGAGGGGCTAATAGCTCAATGAGAAGACGGAGGGCTTTCAATAATGGACAATAGCTTGGCTAGCCGAAGATGAATATGGAGCAGTGAACCTGTGGAGCTCAAGAGCCGAGCAGAAGCGAAAGACATGGACAAAGAATGTCAGGCGAATGAAACAATTATGGAGGTGGGACATAGCGCCATTGAAGGATAGGTCAGACAAGTTGCATAGCCAAAGTTAAGGTGGAGTGTGGGAGCATTTAATGCTGAACGCACCTCATAGAGAGTGTTAAATGCAGTGGTACAACCCTCCTGGATGGCCATGTGGCCTGGCCAAGTGTCAAGCCTTGGGCCAGCCACCGCCACTTTCTCATATCTCACCCGCATTTGGGATTTCCATACCACACATTATACCACAAAAATATGCACATATGTATTAATAGCTTCCCCCAAAAAAATCTTTCTTAATCCTATGGTATGTCTTCAAGAACCCTGAATGTCCTCCTATAAGAGAAGTCCATAGTTATAAAAGGACCTTCTCTTTGAGTTGATAATTCTTATGAAAGTATAAGTGATCTTGATACCATAATAAATAAATTTTCCACATAAATTATTTTATTTCATTGGGGTCCTGATGTATTTGTTGCATTATTTTTAAAATTTTGCCATCTTGCTCCCATTCTATCACTTTTTCTTCCACTTGATTAGATTGTGGAATGGAAATACAACATAATAAACTATTTGTGTCTTCATATTTCCTTGAGAGTGCATCTATCACAATATTTTGATTTCCTTTTTTCTAGATAATTTCAAAGCCATAATCCAACATCTATGTGACCCATTTTTGTTTCTCTTCTGAAGATATTCTTTTCTCCAAGATGTACTTCAGACTATCATGATTTTATTTTTACTTTTAAGTGTCTTCCTATTAGGTATGCACACCATTTTTTAACTAGATTTAGTGTGGATTTTTTTTTCATAGATGTGTCTAAGTAAGTTGTTTCCTTTAAGCTCACTATTTTCAAAGGAAAGGGGCCTTCCTTCTTACATTAAAGTTGCACAATGCCATGACCTAAGGAATCACACTCTATAATGAAGTTTTTTATGAAGTTCTTGTTGCTAAGATGAGATTTGTATACATAACCTTTTTAATTTATTAAAAAGCATTGATTTCTTTTTTATTCTAAGGAAATGATTTATTCTTCAATAATTTTGTTAGAGGAGCTTCCATTTGACCATAATTCATGAAAAAAGTTATGTAATATATTGTAAATCCCAAGAATCTTGTAAGTTGCTTCAAGGTATTGGGAATTGATAATCCCCTCATAGATTTGATTTTGTTAGGATTTACATTGAAACCCTCTTGTGATACAATATGGCCTCAATATTCCACTTCTTGAACCCAAAACGAACACTTGGAAGGCTTTGCATATAGTTTTTTTGTTCCAATAGTGTTAAGGCCTTATCAACATGTTGTACATGCTCTTCTTAAAATCTGTTGCAGATTAGTAGGTCATAAAATAATACTAACACAAATTTTCTAAGGAAGGGTTTTAAAATAGAATTCATTAAGCTTTGAAATGCTAAAGACACATAATGACATGATTTAAAACTTATAATGAAGTCCATGTGTTTCAAAGGATTTTTGGAGAATGTTTTCTTGCCTCAGTTCGATTTAATGATATCTAGAATGAATATGAAACTTAGTAAATAAAATTACTCCATGGAATTCATCTAATAACTAATCAATGATAAGAATAAGAAATTTATCTTTTATTTTCATTTTGTTAAGTTCTCTGTAATTTGGACACAAATGCCATGAACCATATTTTTTATAACCATCACCATTGGTGAAGAGAAAAAACTCTATCTAGGTTGAATAATTCCTATCTCTAATATTTCTTGAACCATATGCTCAAAATCACTCTTCTATGTATGTGGATACTTTTAAGACTTAAAGTTAGGCATTACACTTGCAGGATCAAATGAATAGCATGATCATGATCTCAGGAAGATGGAAGACCCTTAGGAATCTCTCAAAATACCTTATAGTTATTTTTGATAGCCTTTTGGATATTAACTAGAGTAGAGGATATAGATGTTTGAACATATAGTGAACATAGTTGTGTAATTACTTCTTGGTGTCCCTAGTTTAGAAAAAAATTCACGCTATTTTAGATTATCACTTTATTGGGTTTCTCTTCGACAACTATAAGCTTAATTTAATTTCCTTCTGAGAAAAATCTTATGAAAATATATTGAAAATTAAGGGCCATTATTACCAATAATTGTTACCATTGAACCCCTAATACAAAATCAACACCACACATTTGCATTTAAATAGCATGAATAACTAAAAAATATTCACACATATTCAACGTAATATTATGGAACTTCCATGGACAATTTATGGTACTTCAATATGCAATAATTACTTGAAATTATGGTGCTAGATATAGAAAGAAATTAAGTAGTTTTTCCATTTTTCGATTGATGAATTTATGGGCACGACCTAAACCAATTAATACTATTAACTTTTGATTTTTGATATATCCTTCTATTTTGAAGATTTTTGGAGAACTAGTGCTAGCCAATGCATGACAAGAGATTGTTCGAGTAGTCTATTCTAGCTCTACATCTTGTGACATTTACACTTCTTGATATTCTTATTCTTCATAGTCCATGTAGAATAATTTATTCCCAATGCATTTATACCCCTTACTATACTTGTTGTCATAGTTGAAACATAGTCTCTTTTCTCTTCTTCCATCCATTTGCTAAGGAGTCAATCTTGTCAATTTAGGAGGGGGAGCATGATTTTGTTTATAGTCATTAGTGACCACTTTTCAAGTGCACCATATTTTACTTTTAACTTTCGTTTCCATAATGAAAACATACTATAAATATTCAGGTCCAAAGAGACACACCTCATGTTAGATGCTTTCCTTTAAAGTTCCCATAAATAGGTCTAACAAATTATCCTATGAAATATTGTTTACTTTGAGACTCAACTTCTGGAATTGTTGAATTTTCTCTTTTACTAGCCCTTCTAATAAAAAATTTACCAATTTACTGAAGTATTTATTTCTCTTAATATCACCATAATGTGATATCGACATCAACGTCGGGAGAACCAAAGGTTTTAAATGGATATTACATGCTGATATTTTCATATGCTATATATATATTTGGCTACAACAAACATGCCATATGCTGCCAAATTATAGAATATATTTTGTAACAACGTTTTTATATAAGTGTCATTTATAACATATGGTTTGGTTATTAAAACCATATGTCATATATGTAATGTGGTTATAGCAAAAAAAAAAAATTAAAAAAAATCAATGTGCACTATTTTTATAATAGGGAAATGTTATATAAACCAAGATATTTTCCATTCGACAACAATTCCTTTTCCAAAGAGATTTAGAGGTTTTTTTTTTTTGTGAGAGCTCAGTTTTTGAGTTTGCATATTTTTTTGTAAACAAAGTGTTTTTGAGAGCCTTTTTTTAGCAACCAAAGGAGGTTTTTGGTGGAAATTGGAGGCCACTTCCTAGTAGTAGTGGCTCACTTTGTAGCACGATTTCAAAGACATTTTGGTGATGCAATAAAGCATTTTAGGCTTAGCATCATATTTTCCTTATTTTCTTCTCATCTCGATATTTTGTATTTCATTTTGGATTGCAGCTTCGTTTCAAGTCTTCATGCTTCATTCAATTATTATGTTGGTTTAATTTTTATCATTCTTGCTTGAACATTTTTACAAACCAATTCACTTTTAAAGATGTCGAATTAGTTCAGATCACCATCACCTCACTTAAAGTCATTCTACAACTTAGAAGTTGCATCCTTTGTTGAACATTCAAAGGTGCAGCCTTTAACAAATATATGAATTTCTTTCTCCAATGAAAGCTAATTTATTCAAGATGGGAGATGAAATTAGTATTTTTTTTTCCTTTGAAAACAATTCCTGCCTAGGGAAGTGTGCCAAAACCTCAGGATGAGGAGTCTAAATAAAGATAATTTCTAAAGGTTTTAAAATCCTTGCTTAAAAATTAAAGCCTTCCAATTAAAGTGCCAAAGTCCAACTATGATAGATTATCAACAACTTAAAAGATGATGAAATAATATTAAATAAAAAATCAATTAAAGTTCATACTCAATATAAATATTTATGTCATCTTATAAGACTAGAATACTAGACTATAAGATCAAATAGCATATTTGCTATAACAATATAAACAACTTATCTATATAATCTACTCAGTATTGACTATAACATTTTTGGTAAAATAACTGAAATCAATTCTTAACTTAGCCTCTCTTATGTTCCACATAATTTCAAAATGTACACAAATATAAATTATGAAACACAAAAAAAATTCACACAATAAACAAATTTTTCATATGCTGAAACCATTACTCTGTGATTAAAATTTAAAAATATCAAACTTTTACAAACCCCGCGACCCAAAAAAAAAAAAAATCTTTGCCCAAAATCCAACTCTTCAAACGAATTTCATTCTCATTTTTATACAAAATTAAAAACATGATTGTTTTAAAAAGTAAATAATAAGATATAATAAATGAAAGATAACATCTATCATTGTTATGATTCTACACTTCCAATTGTGCTCTTTTCCTCTGATTCTATTTTTGCATTTAAGAAATTCATGGGAGAATGCTGACAAGTCTATCCCACTCAACTCTAGATGGATATATATACGAGATTAATTTCATTTAAGTCTCATCAAATTCGGCGCACTTCGAGAAAGTAGGTTTAACTGTAAAAAGAGATATAAATGCACAGTGAAGGTAAAAGTCAACAATTAATTTATTCAAACATTCTTAGCTTCCATGATTACAAGTGTTCTATTTTCGATTCCGAGTACTCTGAGATACAAATTTCCTCTTGAATTAATCAACTTGATAATTTTGTTAGTGAGTATTTGTTTGTTCCCTAATTCATTTTTAATCTGTTCAAGTGCTTTATTGGCAAGGTTAAAACAATTTAGTTTCTTTCGCAATAATTTCAATGGACCCCTTCAGAAATGAAAGTTATAATATCTATCCATAAGCTTCTTTTAGCTTTAATCAACGGTCGAGTGTCGATAACTTGTTTACTATCCCAATCTATTTTCTTTTGCAGGGAAGTGCTTTTCTGAAGCTCATCTTTTAGAAAACCGTATTTCTTTGATAATTCCATTTGAGTTTGATTTAAGGTTTTCATCAAATTTACAATCTCTTGGCATGTTAGAGTAAGAGATGATAAAGTTTCTGCTATTTTTTCAAAAGATCCTTAAAGATTCTTCCTCTACATTGCTGACTTGAGACTTGAGAAAAGAGGATTACTTGTACCTAACTGTTCAACTCTTTATTTCAACAATTTTTCAACCTACAATTCTAATTTTTCATTTGTTTATTATGTCAATCATTACTAAAGGAAATAATTCTTTCTCCTTTTCCCATAACTTCTAAATCGTGAGTTTGGGCATGCTATGTGACTGGCAGTTTAAGCTTCTTCCTCAATGTATGAATAGCTGTGTCCTTTATCTTCATAAGATCTTGAAATGCATTAACATCATCTAGATTTATTCCCAACTTTATAATTATTCCTTCTAGAGCTTTAATTATGTTATCTTTTAGTTGTATCAGAAATTTTCTTCCTTTTTAGTTCATTGACCCAATATCTTTTTATACCTATAGAGTTATGCATGGAAGCTTTTCATGAGCAAACCACCTCTACTCATGTTCGTTGGGTTTCCTTTGACCCATTTCCTATGACATTTCACATGTAAGAAACATTATCTAATTCATTACATTTGTATAATTCATTAGATTTTCATATTATTAAGTGGAAATCACTTTTCTAAAAGTAATTTGTTCAAATTTTATTGGATAAAATTATTTTAGTTTAAAAATTGTCAAAATTTTCTAGAAACAATATAATGTTAAGTAAATATGACTGGAGAAAAGAGTCAAAGTTGACTAAGTAGTTAATGGGGTTTTGGACATATGATTTTTTGGTTGCACATGGTAATTTGCCCATGGATTGTATGTAATAGAGACTTTGAAAAATTTATAATAATTCATTGTAAGAGTGCCAAAGAGGTGAGAGAGGAGGTCTCATTTAATAGGCTTGATTAAGGTTTTGGCCAAGGACTAATACAATTATGTTAGATTGGGTTTTACTCTAGAATTTATGTTTTGTTGCTGATTGTTTTTAATTTCCAACTCTCTAAATATTTATTTTATCTGAGTAAAATTTTCTACATTTGATATGAGAGACGACGGTTGATGTATTTTGGCTTCAAAGATAATTCCTCTATTGCCAAGGGATTATTTGGCATGATGAATAAAGGTATGCGCAAGTTGTTTAAATTGAAGGAGGTTCGATTTGTTGCTCCATTGATGCAGATCTGGATATGGAAACCAATGGTTAGAGAGAGCTATGCAAAGTTCAATGGCGATTAACAAAGTGGAAAACGTGGAATAAGCACCAAGTACACTTGTGTCACTATGCCAGTTGAGCCTACAGAGGCAGAGAAGGAATTTGTGGCATTGGGTTCGTTGACAATTATGGTTGGGTTGTTGTGGTAAATCGAATGTCAGCCATAATAACGAATTCTTTAGTTTTTTGTTTTGTTTTGTGGGTTGTGACTTTGTTTTTTCTTCTAGAAACTGGAAGAGACTACAATTCTATTCAATTTAATGGCTGAGAATCAGCGTCAAATTTGTAGAGGCAGATTTTGCGCAGAGGTGGATCTGAATTTATGTTGAAGATATGGAACACAAATGTGTTGATGTCGGTGTTTTCACTTGTTGAATTTAGAGGATTTTCGGATGTTAAATGGTCGATACTGTGAAAGGATTCAAATTATGGTCTTTTGCATCACGATGCCAGTGATGACTTGGGACATGATCTAGAGGCCATGGTGCTTGATTTCTACAGAGTGGAAGCTTAGAACCCTCATGATCATATGCAGGATTTAGTTTGGAAACCTGGGATTTGAGGATTTGGATGCAAGATGCGTAGCGTAGATACAATGCAATAGTTATTATGGGAAAAAAGAAGAAAGAGATCGATTTGTACTCCTTTTTTTTTTTTTTTTTCCAAAACCCAAATGATATAGATTGGAATGGTTATGAGTAACATTGTGGTACTATGTTAAGATAAATTATGAAGAAAGTGGGCTTTGTAGTGTGATCAGACAGCTAATAAGTTGGATCTAGAAAGGTCTGTGGGGCAGAAAAGCTGAAACCCATGGTGGTAGATCGTCTGCTGAGCCTTTTGTTTTTTTCTCAGCATGGAGAGATAAAAAAGGGGCTAAGGGCCGTAGAGATACCATTGATAGGATAGGCCAAGCATAGAAGAGATCTGGCAGAGGATATGTAAACAGTTGAGAGATAAGATGCCCTGATAAGGCGACGTCGCTAGATTTGAAGCGAGAACTTGATGTGATGGGATTCATGAGATTCCAGATAGTGGTAGTGTTAGGAAGCACGTAGATAAAATAATATCCTGGATAGCCACAATGTGCTCAAGCCAAGGTGCCAAGGTGAGATGATGACTACTTAAGTGCTAGGACAAGAGCACAACCGTATTACGCATGATTCATCTGAAAATGATATTATTTATTATGTAACAAAACACCCATCTGCCACATTGGTTGGAAATCCTTGATGAATAGAGCCATCGAAGGAGAGAGGATGGAAAAGGAAAGCAACAACGAGGAGCAACCCAAAAAAAAATATCATGACGGAGTAAAACATTTTGCATGTAAATGGACATTATGTTGCAAAACTATGTATGGCATGTTTTCTCTTAGGAAATTTCCAATAATGTGTGGGGTTAGACTTAGGTGATCGGGGACATGAGCATACCTAACTAAGGGGTAAGGGTTAGAGTGAGAAGTGTTGATTTAGCAAGTTTCACTTGATTTAGTCAAGGAAGCCCCAAGTAAAGGTTTAAAGAGGGAATGTTAGGTAAAATTGACTTAAGGATAGAGTCAAAGTTGACTAGGTCATTAATGGGGGTTTTGTCCCTATGGGTTTTTGGTTTTCCATGGTAATTTTCTCATGGATTATATGTAATGAAGCGTTTAAAAGTATTGGAAGACTTCTTTGTAAGGGTGCCAAGGAGGTGAGCAGTAAAGGCTCACCTTCAATGGCTTGGCTAGGGTTTTGGCCACTGACTAATGGAATTATGTTGGGTTGGGATAAATTTTTTGCATTGTGTTTATGTGTTGTGTTGTTGGTTATTTACAATTTCCTATTGGTGAAAATTTATTTTCTCTATGGTTAAATTTTCTACATATAAAATTATTAGAAATTTGAATACTTTTAAAAACTTCATCACCAAAAATTCTACTATTTTCATATTATGGAATGGTAAGATTTGTAGATATTTCTGTAATTCAAGATAAATTTCCATCGTTAAAATTCTCCATGACACCAATTAATGGACTCTATGAATTACAACCTTATTTATCATATCTAGGAGAATTGAGTACTCCATGAAATAGTTTCCTTCATCATGCACATTCATCTCCTCATCATAAATATTTAACTAGCAATTTCACCACATGTTGCAAAAGAAACGTCGTAAGGCAATAGGATAGGAAATAGTAGCCTAGAAGAAATAAGAAGGCAATATCATAGGAAAGAGTAGCCTAGAAGAAATATCATAGGAAAGAGTAGCCTAGAAGAAATAAGATGTTGCAGATAAGGAGCGCTTGGAAGTATCTTATTAGACCTAGATATCTTTGTCCGCTAGACTCACATATATCTCTCTTCTCCCTATCATGGCTGAAGATAATGCTTTTATTAAATATAGAAATGTATTTATTACATATAGAAATGTATAATGAAATTAAGGCTGATATCTAAAAATATAGAATGTAATTATTTTATATACATAAATACACAAAGTATTTTTTAATTAGACTATGTATATTTTTATTTGATGAACTTATTATTATAATTATATCTAAAAATATAGAATGTAATTATTTTATATACATAAATACACAAAGTATTTTTTAATTAGACTATGTATATTTTTATTTGATGAAGGCAGGTTTAAGTTTGATTTATTTATTTCAAAATTGTTATAATTTAGAATAAAAAATCAAAATCTAATAGTTTTATATTTTTTGGTTTTTTTCCCTCGTAATATAGTGATGCAATTTTACTACATTTTGTTAAGTGAAATATATTTGAAAACAAAAATGGATTAAAAACATAAACCAAAATTATTGGGACACAATTTTTATGAACATTTAAAATTTTATATCTACAATTTTCACAATTTCTTATCAAATTATGATAAAATGCATATAACATCATGTTGGGAAAAGTGCAAAATGGAATGATTTTTATTTATGTAAATATATTTTAACTGTAAAGTTCAATTTATCCACTTATTCAAGCAATTGATTTGGTTGTTAACATATTAGTTTATCATTGAATAATGCAATTTATAATGTTTAACTGTGAAAAATAAATATTTATCTTGAGCAATAATGATGAATGTTCATAATTTTCCTTTAATTACTTAATTGCAAAAGTTTTAACTACATAACTATAGCTACATATATAATATTTCGGATTTTCGGATTTTTTTGCTGTTGTTAATGAATATCAAATTTCTTCCCTTCAAAAAAAATTATATGCATATTTTTAATTACCTAATTGTAGCTAAAAAAATGTTACATGTTTTTTACTTTATAATCATAAACAATTTTCGTATTATATGATGTCAAACTTACTCAACTTTTTATTCTGAAATTTTAAACAAAGTTTTTCACTACATAATTTTAGCTTTTATAATTTTTTTATTTTTCAATTGCAAACAAAACTTACAAAATAAAAAACCCACTCTCGTGACTATAGATGTAGAGTCTTTTGAAGAGAGAGTATATTCTAGTTTATAACTTGATCCATAATCAAAGAAAATGGAAAGGGATTTCACAAGTTATTAGTTTATAACTTGATCCACAATCAAAGAAAATGGTTAGGGATGTCACAAGTTATTATTCAATGATGTATTGACGTTCTGAGTTGAAATGTCTCCTATTAGATGCAACACAAAAAAATTCAAAAAATATATCTGTTATGACATCCATATTGTCTACAAACCATTCAAATTTCCCATCTTATACAACAATTTCTAACAATAACCACTCAATTTACTCTCAAATTTTTGAAACCCACTGTAAAATCAAATGTTCATTTGGTTTTTTTAAAGAGAACAAGAAAGTCAATATTGTGGTTAATGACTGATTTTTGAATCATTGTGACAAAAAAAACATCACATTAGCTCATAGAATATATATAATTCTATAAGGATCTAAGATGATAATAAAGTTTTGAATCATGATAACTAGGTGAAAACCAAAACTAAGTTGTAGCCACAAGAAAAAAATCACAACAACTCACAGAATATATCTAAGGTTTCACTGAACCCAATACATAATGATGGACCTCATGGAATTTTAGTGCACATAGAGCACCACCCTAAAAATTCTATACTCTTGATCAATTTAGAATAACCTAGGATGTCTAAAATATTTTAATAAGAAACTAGATTTGTAATTATAAAATGTAAAACTATAACTTAAATTTGTGAATTTAATTTGTATTTTTTTTCTTAGGTATATAGAGAAAGAATAAACCAAGTTTTGAGTTAAGAAAATAAACCATAACATAAAGAACAATATCTCCTTCCAAAAATGTCTCCATATTATAATGACATTCACTTTATTGCACCTCATGAAATATCAACTAATCTATATTTTTCATCAATTCTTTCACTGCAATGTATAATCTCATCCTCAATTCAACCCATCGCATTACTTGAAATTTTAACCTATAATCGAAACCAAATCTCTCAAAACTCTAACTGTAATGCAATTCGATTAAACGAAAAGAGTTTGATTTGAATCGAATAAAAAGAGTCAAAGATTCGAACGGAAATCAACATATGGATGATATGAAAAGTTCAACGAGAAGAAGTATTAGTTGTGTGAGAAAATTCCACAACATCAAAATGATTGTGGTATAATATAAATTTTAAATAGCTATGTATGTCATTCTAATTGGAGGTGTATATGTTGTTCTAAGGATTCAATGGATGATAACATTGGGTCCAATTTATACAAACTATAATGAATTTGTTATGAGATTTGAATTGGGATGAGTTCAATATGATCTCAAAGGGTTAAAATATAGAAATTTTCACACAATAAGTTTTATTAAAATGGAAAATCTCATAAAAATGGGTAACAAAAGAGTTGTGGTTAAGTTGTATTCTATGGAAGCTAAGTAGGAAGATAAAAATATTCATAAGGAATTGAAAGGCACCTTGTGAAATCATTATGTGGTCTTCCAAGAAATTCCCAAAGGTATAACTCCATCTATAGATCATGAATGTGAAATTTAGTTAGTTTCTCGAACCACACCTCCTAATAAAATTACTTATAGATATTCTCATTAACCAATAAAAGGGTATTGAGAAAATGGTACAAGACATGCTAGATTTAAGTATTATTCAACATAGTAGGAGTTTATGTGTAGCTCTAATAGTGATGGGGAGAATAAATGATAATTATTTGAGGATGTATCCTCATTATAGATATATAAACAAAATCACCAATATGGATAAATTCCCAATCCCAAATATTGGTGAGGTATTGGATGGTGTTCATGGAATGGACTATTTTCAAAAGTGTGATCTTAAATGAAGATACCACCAAATCATATTAAAGCAAGAAGACACCCGAAAACAATTTTTACAACACATAAAATGCACTTTGAGTTCTTGGATATGAATTTTGGGTTGAATAAATCTCCTTCTACCTTTTGAAGCCTTATGAACACGATTTTTGGAGCCCATGATAGAAAATTTGAGTTAGTTTTCTTTGATGATATTCTTCTCTATTTGAAATTACAAGAAGATAACATTACATATGTGGATAAAGTTCTAGAAAATATTTAGAACAATCAATTATATGTAAAATATCCAAATATTCTTTTGCAAAATACGAAATAGGGTTTTTGGGTCATATTTTTTAAAAGAATAAATTAAGGTGGACCTTCAAAGGATACAAGATATTACGAAGTGACCTATTAGTGAGAACATAAAGAGTCCCAGAGGGTTTTTGGGACTTAGAGGATATTGTAAGAAATTTGTCAAGAATTATGAATGTGATATAAGACCATTAAATTCTCTCTTGAAGAAAAATTTATTTATATGAATGATGAGGCCACTTTGGAATTATCTCTATTAAAGGATGCCATGACTGAAACTACACGAATATTGGGAACACTTTTTTTCTGGAAACAAATCATAGTATAATATAATTCATTAGGAATATGAATTGTATTAGCATTGATACAAGAAGGGATACCATTATATTTTGAGAGAAAACTATTCAAGGGATAATATTTTGTGAAATAAACATATGAAAAAGAAATGGAAGTAATTCTACATGAAAACAAAATGGTGAAAATATCTCATTAGGAGACAATTTAAAGTCAAGATAGACCGTGATATCCTAAAGTACTTATTGTAACAACTATTTGGAACAACTATTATCATTAGGAAAAAAAATAAATGGGTAGTAAAAATGCAAGGGTTTGATTTTGGAAAAATCTAGAATAAGAGGAAGGACAATGTGGAAGTGGATGCTCTTTTTGGAATAGATGAAGTATCAAGCTTATATGTGATTACATATTATATTTCATTATGGTTGGAAGAATGTCACAATGAATGGGAAACATAAAACAATGCAATAAACTGTACAACATATAAAGGAATAAATTAACTATATGGAACATTGGGAGTGGAAAGGTGATATAATTTGGTTTATGGGTGCGATATTATTATTCGCTCAATAAAATATAAAGAAAAAATTATTAAGGGAGTCCGTGACTCCAATATGGCAAGACATGCATGGTAGCTTAAAACATATTAAAGGATAAACAAGGATTCTTTTGGGAGACGGAATGGAAAAATATACTAAAAATTTGGTAAGTGAATGCTAGGCCTACCAAAAAAATAAAGGAGAGGCACTAAAATATCTATGGTAAATTCATTCATTAGAAATACCTAATAAAGGATGAAAATAAATCAATGGAATTGATTATAAATTTACCAAAATATTGAGGTAAAGAATCGATTTTACAAGGATTCTTTTGGGAGAAGGAATGGAAAAATATACTAAAAAATTTGTAAGTGAATGCTAGGCCTACCAAAAAAATAAATGAGAGGCACTAAAATATCTATGGTAAATTCATTCATTAGAAATACCTAATAAAAGATGAAAATAAATATCAATGGAATTGATTATAAATTTACCAAAATATTAAGGTAAAGAATCGATTTTTGTGGTTGTTGATTGGCTCATAAAATATTCACATTTTTATGGAATTCATAATACATACACAGCAATCCAAGTGGAAAAAGTGTTTATGAAGGAAACTAATATACTTCATGGTATTCGTAAGGTAACATTAAGAGAGAATGTTCTAAAATTCATAGGTATATTTTGGAAAGTATTATGGAAGAGGAGTGGAACAATGCTACCAATGATTTTAACATGTCACCAATAAGCAGGCCATCAAAAATATAGTTAAGAAATGTTTAGAGGGTTTTATACATTGTTATTATTTAGATAAGTAATCTAAATGGATGAAGTGGCTTCCTTTTGCAGAATTATGATTTAATACTACATATCATACATTTACTAAAGTGACTCCATTTGAGGCTCATTATGGATATACAACTCCTAGTATCTCATATTTTTTAGATGATAAGTCCAAAGTACAAGAAATAGAGTCATATATGGATAAGACTAAGGAAAATTTGATAATTCTTAAGAAAAAACCTTCAAATTGTGAAAAAATAGGATGAAGCAACAAGAAAATAAACGTTGAAGTGAAAGACAATTTGAGGAAGGTGATTGAGTATTTTTATGACTACAACCTTATATCTAGTCTCAAGAAAAAGAAGAATATGAAATCAAATCCAAAATTTTATATGCCCAACAAGATTATTTAATGATTGGATATGTAGTTTATGAGTTAAATTTTCCTTCTTCCAACATTCATAATATTTTTTAGTTATCTTTCCAAAAAAGGTTTGTGGGACAAATTATGCAGGTGACAAAACAACTTCCTGAATTAGATGAAGAAGGGAAAATTATTCTTGAACTAGAAGAAGTTATGGATCAATGTTCTGTATCACTTCAGAATTAAACCTTTGTGGAATACCTAATAAAATGGAAAACACATGCATCTAGAAGAATTTATTTGAGAAATTAGCAATTCATGAAGAAATATCCTCAATTAGACGCAAGGAAGGGAATAATTTTTTTTTAAAGAGGGGGATTATGTTATGGCCATTTGGTGCTATACTAGGGCCACAATAAGCATTCATTACTAGTATTTTAATTTTCATATTAGGTTTTTATCTAGAGCGTTTTAGGGTCCGATTTTATTATAATTCTACCATTTGTCTCCTATATATACACTAAGTAGACCTAGTCTTATGACCATCACATATTTTCTTGTACATTTTATTTATTGTAAAATGAATCTTCCCAATCAAGATGGACTGTAATTATTGGTTTCTTATCATTATTAAGGTGCAAGATTCATTACATTATTGGCCTCACCATTATGTTTATAGTTGAACCATGAAGGTGGGAGAAAGTCCTTTAACTCTACATCCTTGGTAGATGGCGAGAGGAATGATAATATATTCCTCAAATGTAGCTAAGTTTAAAATTTTAGATAAATTTAATCCTAAATTCATGAATCTCTCATGCAAAACTTTGGAGCCATATTAGTGTTGTCACCCTTAAGCTGCACTTGAATCAATCTTAAGCTGCACTTGAATCAATCATTTTACATTAATATAAATAACATAATACTTAACCCTGTAATTTGGGTTAGGGAACCAAAAATGTGGATTTCACATATTTATCTACCTAAACTCAATCATAACCTTTGTATCCACACCCACACTCACACACACGTATTGGTTGATTGGAACACAAACACACATTTGTAGGAAATGACTGTTGTAATGTTGGTGCACATGGAATATAAAATGCCAATAGGGGGATGGATCACACTACATAAAGTCCCAAAAATATGGAGGAAAAGCTAGAATCTCAAACGAACAAGAGAATAAATTTCATGGAAAATTTTAGCATATTCATTAGAAAAAATATTTTGTGCAAATTAAATAAAACCACTTGGGTATTGTTACACATCTAAAGGTTTTGCAAGAAAAACATAATAAAATGATACTCCTTAAGATATAAGTGAGGAATTACTTTAGTGAGGCAGAGGTGGTTGTATAAATATATCATTGAACTCCCAAGGTTTTTTGACTATAGCATTTATGGCGAATTCTTGCACAATTTTACTAATGTAATTCCACAATGTAAGACCTTTTTAGTATATCTCATGAAAATTGTTATTCAAAATTAAAAGTATCAACATCAAATTTATCTTTAAGAATTACCATACCCCATGGTTAACTTAATGGGAAAATTATTATGGACCTTTGAAGTGGAATATAATTATTAGTTTCTTATTTTTATTAAAGTGCAAGTTTAATAACATAATTTTCCTCATCCATAAAATTTGATAATAGGTTCTTTTAGTGTTAATAATTTAACATTTTAGATAAATTAAATCCTAAATTTATGAATCTCTCATGCAAAGCTTCCATGGTAGCATTATCACCCTTAGGGCACATTTGAATCCATCATTTTCCATAAAAATAGAGAGCTTGGGATCCATGGTAGAACTGTCACTGTTAGTTCACATTTGAATCCATCATTTTCTCTAAAAATAGAGAGAAATAATTATTATGTACTTGCAACATTGACCTACATTGATAAGTATAAACTATTATGAATATTGGCTCCATATAGTGAAGTATTTCAATTTGTTTAATGATTATATGGAGGATTTCAATTTGTTTAATAATTATATGTACCCATCTATATTTATATAACACAACGTAAGCTTCAATGACCAACTCACATGAGTGTTTTTTTCATTCTAAACTAAAGATTTAACAACATGGCCTAGAAATATGTCCAAAGTGCTTCACATTAGAAAAAAAATTACATACAACTCTCATATTTTTCATAATTATATTATTATGTTTATTAAAAAAAATAATCAGATCAACACAATACCATATAAAAAAATAATAGATTTGTACATAATTTTGGGTTCATATAAAGATGTACGATTCAAATGAATTTTTAATGTATTTTTTTATAAATAAAATATTTGTTATTAAAACATTATGTATTAACACTTCAACAAAAATTAATTTTCCAAAATTATAATTTCTTTTTATTAGTGGACAAAATTTATTATTTCCTTGCTATTAGTGGACTCATACATTACATTATGATTAACTGTTATTAGTCCTTGCCTTCGACATGTAGGGACTCTAGGGATTGGACCATAAATTTCATTGCCTTACTAAAGTTCAAACAAAGTTTTAAAATGGAAATTTGGTTCACCACAATTTTAATCAAAGTTTTAATTTCAATTTTATTCGCAAGCGTTCTTATTTGAAAATAACTTTTCTAGTTGTAACTGTGTCCATGTTTGAGTCCATGTTTGAGTTATTGGATGAAATGTTAGATAATTGAAATGTTTTAGGCCATTAGATCCATAAGTAAACAAATTTTTATATGTTTTTTTATAATGTTAGTTTTTTTTTTTCTTTTTAATAAGTTAGATTGAATTTAAGTTTTGGTGATTTTTAAGTTAAAATGTTGTTATTAAAAATTTGTTAGATTTTAACCTAAAATTAACATTTAGACTATGTCAAATTACATAAAAATAAAAATAAAAGTAAATTAAATAAAAATATTGACATAATGTAATGAACATTTTAACTAGGTCAAAATACAAAAAAATAAAAATAATAAAATAAAATAATAATAAGCTATGAAAACAACACATGGTATTGATCCATGGTATTCATGTGGAATGTAGTTTATTTAAAGAGTGAAATTAAGAAACTATATACATATCTTTAATTACCTAATTGTAGCTAAAATATCTTACATGTTTGTTACTTTGTAATCATAAACAATTTTCATATTATATGATGTCAAACTTACTCAACTTTTTATTTTGAAATTTTAAACAAAGCTTTTCACTACAAATGTTTTAGGCCATTAGATCCACAAGTAAATAGTTTTTTATATGCTTTTTATAATGTTAGTTTTTTTTCTTTTTAATAAGTTAGATTGAATTTAAGTTTTGGTGACTTTTATGTTATTAAAAATTTGTTAGATTTTAACCTCAATTTAAGATTTTGACTATGTCAAATTCCACAAAAAAAAAAAAAGTAGATTAAATAAAAAGATTAACATAATGTAATGAACATTTTAAGTTGGTCAAAATACAATAAAAAATAAAAATAATAAACTAAAATAACAATACACTTTAAAAACAATGCATGGTATTCATGTGGAATGTAGTTTATTTTAAAATGGAAATTAAGAAACTATACACATATCTTTAATTACCTAATTGTAGCTAAAAAATCTTACATCTTTTTTACTTTATAATCATAAACAATTTTCATATTATATGATATCAAACTTATTCAAATTTTTATTCTGAAATTTTAAACAAAGTTTTTCGCTACATAATTTTAGCTTTTATAATTTTTATTTATTTTTCAATTCCAAACAAAACATAGAAAAAAAAATCTACTCAGTCCTTACTGTAGATTATAGTTTTACAAAATTCACACTATGTAATTAACAATAAAGTAAGTTGAGACAACCCTAAGGGGTTTTTTTTACAAGTTTTATCATAACATTTCCCTCCATCCAATATATATTGTAGAGTCTTATGAAGAGAGAGTATATTCTAGTTTATAACTTGATCCACAATAAAATAAAATGGCTATGGATTTCACTGGTTATTAGTTTATAACTTGATCCACAATCAAAGAAAATGGCTAGATATGATCAATTTAGAATAAACTAAGAAGTCTAGATTGGATATCGATGTGGGTGGTACAATAATTGAGGATGCTTCTTAAAGGGTAGGGGAATTTAGATATTCTACCCTTCCACCAAAGCTATAAAAAGTGAGACTTGTAGATTATAGTTTTACAAAATTGACACTATTTGATTAAGAATAAGTTACAAACATGGTGTATTTAAAAAATAATAAGAGAAAGGTACATGAAGGCCATGGTAATTAATGTGATTCTTTGTACTATTTTTATTTAAAATAGTAATTTGTATTTGTATTTTTTTAAATGAATATTGTTAAATGTGTTGTACTATTTTTATTTAAAATAGTAATTTGTATTTGTATTTTTTAAATGAATATTGTTAAATGTGTAATTGAGTAAAATGTGTTAAATTGATATTATAATTTTTAAGATATTTATTTAAAAAATTCAAAGTATGGTGAGTTTTGTTTTATTAAGATTTACTCTAGATGTGCAGAGAATGAATCTATCTTAAGTCCCAAACAATATTCTTCTTTCCCTTCTTATTATAGCTTGCACCTTGACACTCCTCCTCTCCTCCTCCTTGCCCAAATTTAAACTATGAGGCATGAGGTAGTTGTTGCATATAGGAACATTTAGATATGATAAGAAAAATATGATACTCTATTGTAATTTTCTCTACAAATGTGATGGAAAGTGTGCCCTAAATGTTGACAATTTCATGGTTAATGTAGTATAAGCTACATGCAAATTTACACTCTTGTATACAAGATCAAGAAATCTATGCCCAATTTCCAACACCATAGAGCAAGACAAGTTCACCAATTCAATAGTTGCTTCCAAATATCTCTTAGTGCTAGACTTGTTTTCTCAATAAACTTGTTTTTACTGAAGCGATGAAAGAAAAAATTGTTGCATATAGGAGCATTTAGCTCTGATACCAAAAGTGTGATATTTTGTTATAATTTTCTCTACAAATGTGTTAGAGTTGTTTTGTTTTTTTTTACTTCTCTTAAGTGATAAAATCCATCATTGTTTCATATAGGAGCATTTTTCTCCGATAAGAAAAGCGTGATTCTCTATAAACTTGTTTTTACTGCTCTTAAGTGATGAAATCCATTGTTGTTGCATATAGGATAATTTAGCTCTGATAAGAAAAGTTTGATACTCTGTTATAATTTTCTCTACAAATGTGATGGAAAGTGTGCCATGAATGTTGGAAATTTCATGTTTAATGTAATAAATACTAAATAAAAAAATCATACACCCTGAAATTAGTACCAGCACAGCTTCACAAAATACTGCAAATCTCTCTAAATGTTGGAGTTATTTCTCATTCGTCTTATTTTTACTACTCTCGAAGTGATGAAAGCCACCTCTCCATACATTTTTTACTATTTGCAGAAAGAACAAAAAAACCAACTTCATATCAGCCATACTAGATTTAAAAAAAAAAAAAATGGAAGACATAAGGGACATCAGTGATAAAAAACAATGTGATATTTTGAATATTTTCAAATGTAATGAAGGAAATAATACATAGGTGCCACAATAAGAAGTGATCAAGATTAAATATGGAGGAACTGCACCAAAATAACCTTTGATTTTGAAGGTAGAAAATCAGGATCTATTTCTTTATTCATGAGGCATTCATGTTGGCGTGATCAGAGGAGGTATTTAACTTAACTTCAACATAGGCCTCATGATTTGTAAGGCTCAAGAAAGTAGTATTACATTAAAATTTCACTAGAACATGGTCCTTTCCTTTTCTTGATATAATTATTTATTTAATATATTCAAATAAATTAATTTTTAATATATATATATATATATATATATATATATATCAGATAATATAACATTTAGTGTTATTCAAGTTGTGCCAAGAAGTTTTAAAATTCTTGCTTTTCAACTATATCTTATCAGTTTAGTATGTTTTCAATCAAGAAGAGGCTTCAGAGGTTAAGAACTATATCTTAGATCTAAGCACATGATTCTATAAAAAATTATGAAACAATTTAATTTTTACAACTTGTATGTTTAAATAGGTGATTTTGGAAGTGATGATGGCTTCTTTAGACACTTGATTAGTATTGCAGAAGAAATTTGAGTATATCATTAAGTAATATGAATAGTTCCTGTAGCAATTTCACTACTTATAACAAATTTTAATATCATTTCTTGCCAATACATACCACCAAATCCATGAAAAACTGGTTATCCATGAAAAATTGTAACCATGTTTGCAATGATATATGATAATCGTTTCAATTTTCTGTTGATGACAAGCTATTTTATCATTTGTTAAGTAAGCCTTTCATTTTTTATGTTTATAATGGTTTACAAGCATTGATATCAATCTAATAAATTGATATTGCAAACCCACTGATGTTTGTGACACGTCTGTAGGTGTTTCCATTCATAAATTGCTTACTCATTTTGTCTCGAGATTGTTAGATAATGGTGAAAGAAATACAACGTTGATAGAAGTGATCCATAGAGTTATTCATGACTAGGTGTTTCCATTCATAAATTTCTTACTCATTTTGTCTCGAGATTGTTAGATGATGGTGAAAGAAATACAGTGTTGATAGAAGTGATCCACAGAGTTATTCACGGCCAGCTTGGAAAGTCAGACATGAAGATGCTTCTAATTTTCAATGGAGTAGTCTTCAAAAGTTCCTAGCTCTATTTTAATTGTGTAAATGCATTTAAAACCAAATGATAGTATTTACTTCAATTTTTTTATTTGAACGTGCTACAATATGACATTTACTTCTATACAAGTTGTGCAACAAATTATTATGTAACAATTGTGCCAAGAATTTTTTAAACTATTTCTCTTCAGCTATATCTTATCAGTTTAACATATTTTCAATCAAGAAGAGGCTTCGGAGTTTAAGAACTGTATCTTAGATCTAAGCACATGATTCTATTAAAATTTATGAAACAAATTCATTTTTTACAACTTGTATGTTTAAATATGTGATTTTGGAAGTGATGATGGCTTCTTTAGACACTTGATTAGTATTGTGGAAGAACTTTGAGTATATCATTAAGGATTGTGAGTAGTTCCTGTAGCAGTTGCATTTCTTATAACAGATTTTTATATTCTTTTTATAAGCTATTGTATATATAGTTCTAAAATATCTTCCCCACACTTACCTACATGTTGAGTAGTTCATGTAGCAATTGCATTGCTTATAGCATATTTTTATATCCTGTGTATAAGCTATTATATATACAATTCTAACACATTTCCCCAAGGTGTTACATATATGGTGACTGAGTGATGATGGCTTCTTTAGACACTTGATTAGTATTGTGGAATAAATTTGAGTCTATCATTAAGGATTGTGAGTAGTTCATGTAGCAGTTTCATTACTTATGACATATTTAATATATTTTGTATAAGTTCTTGTATATACAGTTATACTATGATATGGATACACATTTCCTCCAAGCATTTCCTATATGGTGACTATTGTCCAATTGTTGATATTAGAGAAATATAATTAAGTGATTGATGGTTTTTGAACATCAAAGTTACTATGATGACCTTTTATCTTAGGATGACTCCTTAGTGCTGAGATTCAATCTGCATGACAAATATGCATAGATCGCTTTACAGGAAAACCCTTTGGCCTATTGATATTATGGGGTAGTTGTATGAATGGACTACTCATATTGTCCTCACTGTCATAAGATTCCAACACGGTTAATTTTTTTTTATAATTCTATATAGAATTTATACATATTATGTAGTAATAAATGTTCTTTAATAATAAAAATCACTGAAAGGGGAAATGCTCTCAATACACCCCTCTAGAAATACAATGTCTCGTGATATTCTTTTCATTTGGTGACACATGGAAATTCCAATACTAAAACTCTTTCACATTGTCCCTCACATTATATGAAAGTCTATCTTGATAAGGTTTTCTACATATATTAGCCCAACATGCAAGTTCACCATTCTCATATTATTGAATGCTAATGACTCCATAAATCAGTTATATATATTATCGTAGTTCTCACTTGAGTAATCTTTCAATTTGGCATTCAATTCTTCATTAATAAAGTTGTTTTACATAGTAGGGAGTACAATAATTTTGTAATCCAATAATAGGAGAAAAAAATTCACAATATAATTTATTTGAATAAATAGATGTGTGTAAAATATTTTAATAAGAAACTAGATTTGTAATTATAAAATATAAAACTATAACTTAAATTTGTGAATTTACTTTGTATTTTTTTTTCTTAGGTATATAGAGAAAGACTAAACCAAGTTTGGAGTTAAGAAAATAAACCATAACATAAAGAACAATATCTCCTTCCAAAAATGTCACAAGCATGCAATTCGGGCTAGGATATGTAGATGAACTTGAGTAAACTCTATTTTTTTAATAAAAATGATCTTTATTTACATCTATGCTAGATAGATTGTACTTGAATGTATTTGAAATGTCTCATTTGAGTTACATGCTCATTTCATGCTTGTTTCGGAGGATTATTAATAACCAAAGGATTTTCACCCCCAATTTCCTATTTCAATATCTATCACAATTTTTTTATATATGTGAACAAATTGTGTTGGTTTACATATGTGTTTTCACCGGCAATTGCCTATTTCAATATCTATAACAAAATTTTCTGGTTGATAACTCTTATCATCAATATATTTGAAACCTTCACTACCTACTTCCATGGAAGCAAACTTTTCTTTGCATTCCTCCATGATGACTCCTTCTCTGCAATAATTTTCCTTGTATTCCTCCATGATGACTCCTTCTCTGCAACATTTTATTTCTTCTAGGCTACTCTTTCCTGTACTATTTCCTTACAGGGTTTCTTTTGCAACATGTGGTGCAATCACTAGTTTTAGCCATTTTAACCAATATTTGAGCGAATATTTGAAAGATGGTAGACTTTATTCTATAAAAAGTCTTTTTAAACAAAAAAAAATAAAAAATGATACACTTAAAACAAAAAATACACCTCCTTGACCACCTCTGCCATCACTTCAACGCCTTAGCCCACCTACCATCACTTCAACACCTTCCCCCACGTGCCAGTATAACGATTCAACACCTTTGCCACCACTTCAATGACTTCACCCACTTGCCAGTATAACGATTCAATGCCTCGCTCACCTGCCAGTATAACGACCTTATTGACTTGTTGCTCGTTCAACCCCTTGAAAGCTCACCCCGCTTCAGTGGTTTTTTTCACTCTCCTAGTGAAGGGGGTTGCACCATGAGACCTTCACATTAACATATGATTATCCTTCAAGTTAACATATGATTATGCACCAGAAAGTAGAAATTATATTCAGTTGCATATCTATTCAGCCGCAGAGACAAGAAATTATATGTATTCAGTTGCAGAGACCTTTCGCACCAGAAGACATGTTTCAGAGCATTTCAAAAAGTTGGTTGGTAAGAAGGATTTTAAAAGGATTTGGAAATCTCCTTGTCATATTATTGCATAATTCATTTCAATTTAAAATAATAAAAAATTACTTGTTTCGTTTAAAGCAATGTACTAAAATGTAATCGATAGAGTTACAGAATAGCTAGAAATATTCTAGTGTCACACCAAGTGTTATAACTTTACACTAGCTACTCTTAGCTTTCATACTAGCTTTAAAGCCGAGTGAATTGCTACCATGGTTAGATTATTCCTTTTACTAAAGCTTTCTTATATTCGATTTTTGGGTTTGAAGATATTATTTGTCATTATTTGAGGTGCAAATAAATATGATGACATTCTCTCTCATTATCGTAGGTGCAAATAAATATGATGGCAAAAGACAAGGCCCATTCCATACCTTGTGAGATAGCAATAACATTGTCGTTGTTTTCCTTGAATCATTTTATGCTGCAATGTGATTTTATTCGCCAGCGAAGTGCCTTAGCTACCAGTGCCTCTTCCAAAAAAAACTAATTTCACACTATCCTACAAGACATATGGGGCAAGCCCTCTGATATTTGAGGTACAAGAAGTATGGGGTAAGCCCTGCTATATTTGAGGTTTTGTTAGAGGTACTTTGGTTCATCTCCCACGACAACAGTTGGGATATTCCAGAGAGATATGAGGTTATATAAGAAGCAATTTGATTCATCTCCGGTCCTATATTAACTATTATGTATTAAGTGTGATTATCAAATATGTTGGTTGAATGTTTTCTTCTTGTTATCATAAATTCCAAGTGAGATAATCCAAAATTCAATAATAAATAATAAATAACTTACCAGAATCTCAATTTCCCTTCTCCCTGTGATCGTGCAGATTCAACTAAAACAATGCACTGATATTCATGCCATTATTGGCAAAACCAATGAAAATGGAAATGTACAAGGAATTTTTCTTTGCATTCTTCCCATGCAGATAAAAAATGTAGCCTACGGATACTCTGATAGCCCTTTCTATTTGATTTTACTTTCAGTGCAATAAAAATGACCAGATTCGAATTTGTTATCTACACTAAACCCATAGCACCATGGCCTTAAGAATACGGTGGACAAATTCAAACTTGTTATCTGCCTTAAACACCAAAGCGCCATTGCCTTAACCAAAATCCTAAATCTCATTATTAGTACACTCTCTCACTTATGAAATAAGGATCCTAAATCTCGTTATCAATGCACTCTCTTAGCTATGGAATAAGATGCTCCCTGAATGTTGGGCTGAGTGGAGCATGGGACAACTGGTGCATCAAGTCTGCTCATTTTTCTACTCTGCCACATAATCGATCGATTGGACAGATTCACCATGTAAACCAAGTGTGATAACTGTATGTGCCCACCCCAACGGACAAAAGCATAAAACTAAGCGCATGATTTCTGTGGGTAATCCCTTGAATCTCGTTCGCTTATGTAGAATCTCCAATTGTGCCCAAACTTTTGCCATATCACTATTCTCACACCTCTGCAAATTAGAGAACACTTCAACTCATTGAAATTCATAAAAACACAAAGCTGAGAAATCAGAGCTCAGCAAGGGAGTGTTCAAGCTTAGTTGTTGTATACAGGGCAACTGTTCTTTTTGGGATGAATCTCCATCCTTCCTCTGCAAAACAACCAAATATCGAGCTTGGCCTTCTGAAAAACACACTTTATATTGTATATATGTTTATTAATATAATACAATAATTTAATAATTTCTAACTAATTAGGAATTCACTCCCATTATTCCTTCGCTGTATCTTTTGAGAACCGATGATTTGAATATTATTGAAGGTGTTTTCAAGATTGTACTATGGGAAAAAGAAAATGCTTGACAATAATCATTAGAACAGTTAAAAACACGCCGCGTGCATATAAATAAACAAGGCATTCAATCCAACTTCTGTTGTCGACCTTGAAAACCCACACGAATTCAATTTTGTCGACTCCAATCCTTAAGTCCATGATAATGATCTATTTTACTGCCCACCAATCCTTAAGTCCAAACAACCTTTTAAATTTCATCTTCTATGATTGGGACACATTAGAGGTGTACGACAGGGAATATCGTCTGCAGGCAGCACTTGTGTAAACAATACTCTCTTTCATGAGTAAATTGATAACTAATATAACTAGTATAATGTTTAGGTTACTTTTGTGTTTCCTCAATCCTTTTATAGGAAGTACATGATCTAGACTATAATTAAACAAATAGATGATGAGATCTTTAGAGAATAAAGCTTGGAAATTCATGTTTAGAAATAGTTTTTTTTTGGGTTGGGGAACGAATCTCTATAAATGGATTGGGAGATTCTTAAATGTTATATTTCAATGAACGATACCACGTCAATGTTGATTTCTTTTCATTAAGTATGTGTAGTTTCATGAATAATGTGAATCCAAAATATTTTTTGGTAAAATTTTAGTTCTTTTATTAAAAAGATTTTAAAAAGATTCATTCATGTTTTATATTAAGTAAATATATGACTTTATTTAAGAATGATTAAATTCTAAATTTACAGAATAATCATTATAGATACACTTGAACGTTTGAATTCTTTATCCTTCTCTATTAAAATTTTGTTTATGATTTAGCATTGGAGTATAATTATTTAAAATCCTTCACAGATACAAGAAAATTATCATTTAGTAACTTTTGATTCGAATTCATCCCTATTAACGTAAGGTAAAGTTAATTTTTTTTTTATAATTTATAAATATTTAGCAAGTTCTTCTAGTTTCAAAAAATTCTTTTACGTTTTATACTTAACTATGACAATGGTGTCTATCTTATCATTCTTCCCATTTCAAAGCACCAAAGTAAATCTCCTCCCTATGTGGAAGACCTATAATATTGATCAACCTTTTTTCCTAATGCAATAAGTTTGAAGGTTCCTAACACTTTGGAAAATATATTTTGTGGTTGATTATGATCATTTTCTCATTAAAATTTTGTCAATAATATGAGAGAAATTAATATATAATATTAATTTTAGAAATTGTTAATTTAATATATATTTATGTTAATAATTAACATGAGTGGTTCAAGACAAAAAAAAATGATGAAAAAGGACCTAAGTCATTTTATTACTTATTGTATTGATCTAAAAATATAAATTAATAATATATAAATTGAATCATTTTAGATATAGATCTCATCGACAACTCATTAGTGGATCATGACAACACCTCATTAAGGATAAGATTTAAAAATCCTATCCATGTGGTTGTGGCATTTGTGAGTGTTTAAGATCTCTTAGCCTAACATTCCCTCCTCAATCACAAGGATAAATAATTATACCAAAACATTTTTCCATCTTTAATCTAAAACTGCTAAGTTGAGATTTGATGAAGATATGCTTTAAAACAATGTCAATATCTATATGTATGAAAGTGAACAACTATTGTGTATGAAAATTCCTAATGAATTTAACTGAGATGATTTTTTATGAGTGTCATTGTTATGTTGGAATTCAAAAACACTCATTGAATTTTTATTGACTTTGAATCTTGAAGATTGATATCTAATATTCCCTTATGTGAAGTGCAAGTGAAAGTTTTTTCAATAACTCATTGTGGAAAGGATATAACTTAGGGATTTGGATGATATAGGTGGTGGTTTTGTTGGTTGACTAGTAACAATATTCCATGGATACTTATGATTTATGGTATAGCACTAACCAATATACTTTGAATAATGTATCGGTTTCCATTTTACCAGTAACCATTTCGACTTGAAAAATGTGGTGGTTTTCAATGACCAATAACCAATTGATTTGAATAATTTGTTGGTTTGTATTTTACCACTATCCATCTTCACTTTATCAATTTAATTCACCCTTTAATTGTTTAGGATAGTTTGTTTTATCATTGTGCTCCCCTCCTTACTATTTTGATATTAACTTCTTTGAGTTTAGAGAATATGTAGCATTATATCTAGGTCACAAACAAAATCCTATGCAATACTTGGTTGATATGTTTTTTTTTGTGTATTTTCTTCTTTCTTCTATGTCTATACATCTGTATTGACTAGACGATGAGACTGATGCATATTATCCACCTATATATTTCATATCTAACAATGAATCCATTAATAATTAACTTTATTTTTAGCATAATTTTGTTTTGCATATTTTCTGATAAGTGATTTATATTACCGTAATGAATACTAACTCTTTGACAATGCTCACACCTATTTTGAAGATTCTTAATATATTCAAGAAATCCTATGCTTATAAACTAAATTGGCTTAGGGTAATATATAATGTGCATGTTGTTTCCTTTGTCATATCCCATCCATTTCGATTTATGTTAAATGATATATCTTCCCAAGGTGTGAAAAATACCCTAGAATTACCATTTGTTTGTTACTTTACTTCTGCACATTTGTTGCTACTATTTTTGTTGTCATTTGTGATTCTTCTTATGACTCATCTTCAATCAATTTTTCCTTCATCAATTTGTTGCATAATTCCATCATGTCTTATGTATCAAAACAAAAATCAACCATTTATATTATTTCATTTGTATCACATACCACATTAAAATCTTGGATAACATCATTTTATCATAATATAAATCTTCTCTAGTAGCTTCTTTGTGTCACAACTTGCATCAACATTTTAGATGAGTTCATTTGTATCAAAAATTACATTATGATTTTGTATAAGGTCCCCCATGTCACAATTTTTTTTTTATCTTAGTTGTAGATGGTATATCCTCAATTTGATCTTTATTTTCTCTTAATTTTATCTTGAGTGAATTAATCAATTGATATTTCATATCTATACCTCTTTGAAGATTATATTATGACTCTAATGCTTAATTCATGTGATCAATGATGTTTTGTGGATACTATAAGTCCCACTCAAGCGATTTATCTTGATTTTGTAATTAGTAGTTGTATACTTGTAAATCCTTGATTTTCTTAGAGGAATTTTGTAAATTCTTTCCTCCTTTTCCCATTTTACCCATGCTCACTTGACACACTCCATTTTCCTTTCTTACTTTATTTTAATACTTATGTGCCACTCTAGATAGACTTTTTTTCATATTAGGGTGTCAGGAACTACTAATCATGTTCCCTAAAGTGAATTATACAAACATTTATTAATGACTCGAATTTTAACCTCAATTTCAGGTAGGTCACAATTGTTTTTTTTTTAAATTGAAACAAACTATTGAATTAAAAGGATTTACAACTGTACCCCTTGAAATGCTCAAAATTGATAATTTATCTTTCAATTTTTACAATGTTATGACAAATTTAATGCTTCAAAAGAATAGAGGAAAAAAAGGTGTTGCTTCATTACCTTATTTTAATTGTATCTTGAAATATACCATTATCTTTTTATATGATAATCCTTGGAATATTAAGAAATGACTTATACAAGGAAAAAAATCACAATTATAACCGTCTTAAATCACAAAAAATTCCTTTGATCCTCCTATTCAATTTTCAGGGCATATATATGAAATGAGAAGAATAAGTGTGTGATATTATTATGATGAAATTTTGTTAGTACTGCAAGGATGTATAATGAAAGACTATATGGATAGTAATATTTCAAGTTTTTCCTCAAATTTGAAGACTTCAATCTATAATTTATCATTGGTTCTCCTTGTCAATGATGACATAGAGGAATTTCATGTATTCCCATATGATAATATCATAAAATTCAACCTTTTGAATCGAAAGTGTATAATGCTCCTCATACTCCTAAAAAATTTCAATTGTGCATCTAGGTATGAAATGAAATAAAAACCTTTTGTTTACTATTGGAAAGGTGTCAACATGCCACTAATATAAAAAATATACCCTTTGAGAGTACTAATGTTCCCTTTAAGAAACCATTACCAAGCTCTAAATAAAATGTGATAGGCAATAATCACTTTAAACAAGTGTGATCATCCAGTTAACACCTCATTTTGATTTTCAATATGAAAAAATAAATTCACAAAATTGCTTGAACTCCTCTTTTTTCATTGAATGGATTACTCTCTTCATGTAGACACTTGTGAGCACAATTAGGATTAATTAAATGTATTCAACTAGTATTATGCATTCATTACTTCAATAAATCAACTTTCAAGATACCAAATATGCACAAACATCAAGGTTTCTTTTTGTTTTTTTGTGTTGCAATCCACCAAGACTCTTAAGAAATACCTTCGCCTTGCTTCATTTTTATCCTTATTGGTACAATGATCAATCTAATTCCAATCACTAGCATGTGCATGTGGATAAATGAGCCATACAACTTTTATGGTTCAAAACATCAATTGAACTTTCTATGCAAGAAAAATATGTGGGGATTTGTAAGTGCTCCGCTTGTGCCTTTTGCTACAAAAAAATTGTGAGTGAGATAGGTGGTGCCATTTTCTACCAAATTAAATATTACATATCTATGAAAAATGGCTCAACAAAATAATGAAGGATCAAGTGTTTTGTGTGGTAATACACCTATTATTTGTTTCATGTTGTTGTATGTTATAGATATGTATTTGTTAGGGGTAATTTTCTACAATTCAATGAAGAAATGTTAAATATTTTCCTAACGTAACTATATTGAAAGAGTGGAGGAGGTGTAGTCCAAAATATTGTTGACGTGGTGGCTAGGGCTTGGGACAATGTATTTGTACCCTTTGAATAGAATTTTTTTTCCTTCCAAGGAAAAAATCTATTTATCTATAATTGCAACAATGGGACATGGTTTTACATTTGAAAAGATTTGGAAAGGAAGGTCATTGAATAATTCAAAACCATTTTCTTTGTGCATGTAAATTGTTATAATATCCCTGTCTAGTTAATCTCCTGAATTGGATAATCAAAAATATAAATCCAAGCACATTTATTATTATTATTATTATTAATGAACGTTGGAATAGATATAGGGTAAACTCCATGCAAGGGACATAAAAAATAAAATGGTTCAAGTGGTTTTATTCTGAGTAAAATAATAAGATCTTTCCCACTTTTTTGAAGAGTTTTTCAATTTTTGCTGAAAAGCTATGAAAAAAAGAAACTCGAGAATGGATATTATAGGATACACATTTCCCACTGCAAGATTGTGATTTCAACAAAGAGAATTTTTTTGGTAATGTATTGAATACATGAAACAAACATGCCTTGACTATGAGAATCACAACCAATGCTAGTGCACCCATTATGGTCATTCCAAGATAAGGACCATGGGAGAGGCTAAACACATCATATAGAGAATTAGAAAAAAAAATATGAGAAATCATATCATAGAAATCATAGGTATATATATCAAACATGATTGGAAATCTATAGTTTTCCAAATCCTACATCAAGCTATATCAATTTATAAGCATAAATGTTGATCTTGGGTGTTTAAAAAAAAAATGCATTGAATTGAGGATCAATCTTCTATAATCTACTACAAAAAATTTGAAGTCAAATTGTGGCATGTTGACGCTCATATAAATATATATCAACATCAAAGGCTTGGTGAAAAATATTTCACCATTGAATTATTTATTTACTAGATCTACCAAACCATTTTTTTGTAAAATAATCTGTGGAATTTTAGATATGAACTCTGATTTCAATATATCTCACAAATTTATAAAAATAATCTTTCATTGGTTGGGAATATAAAAATAAATAAATCATTGAAAATCCTTTCTTCAACCAAGAATGATTGATGTATCTTGTGTGGCTACTCCTCTTTTACTGAATACTCATTGTATCATCATTTACTACACCTTTCATGGATCACTACCATAAATGAGTCACCAATCCCTTAAGACAAAATGGATATGATAGTATCACCCTTTTTTAATCATGGCTTGGATACCATGTTACTAATTAACCAGGGTGAGACAAGACACACAAAGTGGCAAAAAAAGAATTGAGCCATTCTATCACTCATTATATTGATCTCAACATTTGGATTTATAGGGATCATTATATATCAAGCTCTCATTTACATCTCATCAATAAATCATGAAAAAGCCTCATCAAGAATAATATTTACAACTCATATCTATGTCGTCTCATCCTTTGTGTTTGTCCAGTGACTAAAAAAAATAATGCTATGGTCTCTAATAAGAAACATGTGGCCTAAATTCATGTTGAATAATAATCTAACTCCTTAAAATTCAAATGAATATAAACACGATGAAATGGATCTAAACCAATTCCATTAGCTTTTGCAAACTTGTGTGAGACATCATTTATAAGAGTTTACACAATGGAATGAATATTAAGAGTGTTATTAAATATGTAAAGTGCATACATAATGAAATTAAAATATGCAATGAGAGATTCATGGATCTTAACCATATTGATTAGTTGTTCAAAATATATGTCATATTATGTATGATATTTTATATTGATTCTAGGCATACAAATCATTTACAAAATATAAATGGAAGGGGTAAAGATAATTTCCAATGGATATGACATGCCAAGCATCCTTTAAGTGAACAACAATAATATGATTCTTATGATAATTTAAATGAAAAACCATAACATAGGTTGTGGTATTTATAAACAAGCATGTCACGCTACTATGGTGGGGATATTAGAGAGAATGAGTCATTGAGTTATGTTATTATTATTTATTTCCTAATAATTCTTGATAATGTAATATTTTTATTTAAATTTTTTAATAATATTTGGTTGATAATTCTTTTGTAAATATTTTTTTTGATAATTATTTATTTTCTAAACCTAAAGTTGACAAATTTCCCTTTTAAAATGAAAATTAAATATATTCTAAATAAAACAAATAAATCTATAATAAATAAACATTCACACACAGAGATATTTGGTTAGTTTTAAATAAAATAATTATAAAAAAATCAATAACCCACTGTCACTATGTCCGCTCTATTAATATATTAATATTACAACTAGTATGAAGGAGATATGGTAAGGATATTCCATATTCACTATCCAAGTTATAAATAAAATATTTCAATATCTATATTAAGTAACATAGTTTTATATCAATTTAAGAAGAAAAAAATCTTATATTTTCCTTATAAATATTTCAATATAGGACTTCTACATTCACCTCAATATCAAGATATTCATAGTCACCTCAATATTAATATATTCATTTTTTTAGTATAAGAAAGGATTGAATGACAAAAAATGCCACATTCACCTCAATATCAATCTATATACATTCACCTCAATATCAAGATATTCAAATTTTCAATATAGGAATTATTTTCCATAATTTTCAACATGTTACAACTTTTTTCCACACAGGTTAACATGTCTCTAGGGAATATAACCCAGATGGAGGGGGAATTAAACTAGCTAGCTACTACTTGACCTATTCTGGGTCATAAATAAATTATTTCATTATCAAAATTTAAGAAATATTGACTTGTATTTCAAAAAATATTAATAACATATATATATTTTTTAATATGAACAATGTTATGCAAGGCCCAACTTGGTTCAATTTTGAGTAAAAGACTCCATATTTTGAGGAAACAGAGTGTGCAATCTAGCAAGAAGAAGTCAATCGTGCAAAGTTTAAGAGCTTCACGCAGAGTTGTAGAAGTCTTAGGGGTGGGTAAAATCCTCTTGTTTTGTGAAGGGATTGGGATGTTTTTGATATTTTTAGCTCCTCCCATGGTTTTCAGACCATGGTATTGTCAGAAAAAATTCTATATAAGGAGATGTATTAGAGAGTCAAGTCATGTCATGATATGTTGTGTAATTAAATGAGCATGAAATATGTGTAAGTTATTTCTATCTTTCTGTGTTTTGGGTAAAAGGAAGGCTCCGCAACTGTGTGCACGGAGCGTTAGAAAGTTTGCAGCTGTGTGTGCATACCCCTACAACTAAGTGCAAAGGGAGAGAATGGTTGTAATTGAAGGACCTTGATTAATAAAATAAGGATTTGAAGGAAGTTCTATGTATTTCTTATGTATCTTTAAGTTATCTGTTTATGTGAATTATCTATGATGGATTAGGTTTTTCTGTATATTTACTCTGTGAATGCATCACGAAGGCTTAAATGTTGATTTATATGATTAATATTGCATGTTAGAGTAGAAAGGAACAATGTGTAAGGTGATTAAGTGAGTAATTGAGTAATGTTTGTCATAGAAAATTGATGGTTCAGCAAAGCTAAGATTGAGCCCTAAGTAGAGATAAGCCTTAAAGCCACATTCCATAGTCCCTCTGGATGCAAAAACATAGTTCTAGCATCCCCAAATATTTCATTGGGTGAGACTTTGGTCTACGCAACATATTGTTGCCAAAAGGGTCGGTAATAGAGGGTTTTGTTAGTAGCGTAGTTACTCTGAACTTGTGTCTAGATGTGGTCCATAAATATTTCAATTCCCAAATTAAGTAAAAATTTTCAATTCCATCTGTGCATATATGTATATGTTATATAAAACATTTGAAAAAGTAAATTCTGATAGTAAAAACATTTAAAAACATTTTTAGTCTCACTATTTTACATTTTGACCCTACTTCAAGTTAATATTTTTGAGTCACTTTTGTTTGATATATTTAATAAAGATTTGTTGGAATTGTGAGTTTAAGTTGTGTAGTCTACACAATCCAAATTCCCACAAACACTTTCAATGCTTTTTATCCATTTATGCATTAAAATATGCAATTTAAACAATGAAAAATAACTCTCTCTCTCTCTCTCTCTCTCTCTCTCTCTCTCTCTCTCTCTCTCTATATATATATATATATATATATATATATATATATATATATATATATAAACAATATTGATTTATCAAGCATATAAACTATTGATTTATCAAGCATATAAATTAAATATTTTGATATCCAAACCTTTTTACAAGTTTTACACTTTAAAATAGGTTTTTATCTCAAAGTATTTGATCCCTCTCAATGCTTGGTAGATCCATGGTTAAAATGGAGATCCATGGTTAAAATGGATCTATACTGGCTATATAATCAATGAGAATAGTAATGATACATATTCTAATGACAATTTTATTCCACAATAAAGTTAAATAGACAAATTTAGTGATATAATTAACAAAATGCAATCATATATTTATATTTTTCTAAATTATATAAAATATAATTTCATATAAAATATAAAGATAAAATAATTTATTATTTTTTACTTTTTGATTATAATTATAAAATAATATGATTTTGGTAGAAATATAATTATATTGGGGGGTTTTGAATTAGTATAATGGCCAATATTAACAAATTAAAACAATTTTAATGCACATATAAAATCAATCACATCAATAACAAGAGATATACCAAAAATATGTATAAAACTTATTTTATCAATGAATGATCATATAGGCACCAACCTACTCTTACATTGATTTTTATAGCACCAACCCCCTAATATGTTTTATAGGCATCAAATACCTAATATATTTTACTAACACCAACGCGAAGGAAACACCAACCCCCTAATATATTTTAATGGCACCAACCCTCTAAGAAAAATAGACACCAAATAGAAATTCTCAATTGAATCTTTTGTTTATAATTTTAATTTTGTTTTTGTGTTACTCATTTTTTCTCCACATTACTCCCTATACTATATATTTAACTTAGTTTCGCTCACTATCCTTTTATGTTGCTTCAAGACTAATTGCACTCAAATTGGATGGATTTGCATGTAATCCTTGGCTTGAATCCTTTGGTTTCTTCTCCAATCACATGTCTTCCACAAAATTCATGCCTTAGATTATTTTTTCCCTTTGCATCAGACGACCACCATGAATGAATCACTCAAATAAAACTCACTTCTATCGCTATCAATTGAATCACCACACAAGTAGCAAACATCTCTAGCTTATTTATACTAAACTAAATCAACAAAATCTGGAATATAATTTTAATTTCTTATACTGGAAATCCATTTCATATGACATAGATACAACTTAGATGAATGAATTATTTTCTCCTTTGAGGTTCAAAATTAGGTCTATGAAACTGAATGATATGACTAGCTTGCAAAAGTTTGAGAAAACTAGGATCTCGGTCCACTTGAGTGTAGCATATTATTATCCATCAAGATACCTAAATAAATTTTAAGAAAAACTCCATCCCTAGGGGCTACATTGTCACTCCATAGGATTGAGAGCCATGACCAAAATTTAATTGGCTAATTATAATATATCTATAATCTAGGACCACAAAGATATTTTGACCTTCTTGAACCTTCAAATATATTCTTAGTTGTTCATGGAAACATGACCTCAAAATAATGAAAATATGTTTTTTCAATTGTATCATTATTTGGTCTCATTACTTGATGTCCATGCATACATATTATTGTATCTCTAGATAAGCTAGATATCTATTTGCCACACAAAATCATGACCAATACCTAGTGTGGATCCTGAGGATTTATGAACTTCCATTTTGAAACTCTGAGAACCAATCAAAGCCCTCCATGTGCTTTTTATACCACGTAATCTCTACCATGTCATTACCACATCATCTTCCATGTCAACACAATGCCATGTGTCAGTCGCCACACATCCAATTAGCTCCCTAAAATTCCAAAAAATGAGTTTCACATGTCATAACCTCCTACTACCATGTAAATATCTTCTTCCAGCTAGCGCCACTTATCTTCCACTTCATGTTTCCACTTGTCTAGGGTTCACCTGTAGGCTTAGACTAGGAAATCCATGTTTGAGTATTTATTGTGTTAGTACTTTGGTACACCCTCCAGATACCTACAAGCCCAAATGTTGAGAAACATATCCAGATGTAATGATATTAAGCTACCAAGCCAAAGTGATGCATGAGAAAATTTATGGATGCCTATATGTATGTATACCTTGAGAGAGGCTCAGATATAATAGGGGACCACATATATGGAACTGAATTGACTTCAAAGTAGATTTTCTCATATGTCCTTGAGAGTTTTACTAATTTCCATATACCATTGGAAATTATTTTAGAGGGATATATAACCAAATATTGTGCATGCCCCTTTAATCAAGATAAGTGTAGGAGAAATGTATTCTAAGATAATCTATCCGTCTGGTCTATATTCATGACTTCAAGTTAGACCATTTTCAAATTATGCTCAACAATAAATGAAACTAGACACCTCAAAAAATAACATCATTATAATTATGACATCACTTGATATAAAGACATTAAAAAATATCTCATGCAACTCTACTTTGACATCAATGACATCACAATTGAAATCAATGAAAACATATGCAAAATAGTATCCCCCTTTGGAATTGATGGAAATACCACCATACATCTGCACATCTTGGGATAGAATCCCCCTAACTACTTACTAATTGTACTCCCCTTATCTTCTTGTTGAATTTTGAGGGTTCCTCTCCTGATGTATGCTTATTCTCCCACTTTGACATCAATGGAAGAGTGCATGTATTGTGTTAAATATGCATACTATGTCCTTGAAATTATATCTTATGCAAATTATTACCTTGTTTTTTTATCTTTCCTTATGTTTGTATACCATCCAAATTTATGAATGATAAACGGTTGATTTTACTTCTAGTTTCAATTTCTCCTTTATCTACAATTAGGATACCCTTCTCAAGGTTGCATCTATCTATCCTTGCTTGCACCATTTTGTCTTTTCTAACTTTGTTCTTGAGAATACTCCTCATGTGCTTATTTTTCCTCACAACTTTACACTTATAACATCAAAATCACTACTCGCCTTGTATTTGTGCATATTCTTTCCTTGAAATCCCCTATCACCAATGTGCTTCTTAGATGGAACCAGTGAGCCATTCCTCGTTGTGAGGAGGAAAATACTCCCATTATCTATCTAATATATTTAAAATTTTCTGTGGGTAGAGTTCTAGTAAATATGTTTGTAATGTGTTCTTTCATTAAAATGTATTCCAATTTGACAGTTTGATCGACAAATATCTCTCGAATAAAATTATACTTTATAGGAATGTGTGTTATTTAGAATGCATAACAAAGTTTTTAGAGATATTGATCGCACACTGTGATAGGTAAGGTTGATCACCGTTTTATTAAATATCCTTGAGATTCCGCTTCATCCATAAAACTTGAGTACAACATGATGCTACTTCAATATATTATGTGTCACATGTGGATAAATGGATGTTTATTTCTTGTTGAGCCATGCGACCAAACAACTACTCAAAGTCAAGGTCCCTCCATTGGCTCTATTCTTATAATAAAAAATTCCATCCCAATTTGCATCTATATAGGCTTTAAGAATAATATATGTTCCCCTTGTATACCACAAGCCATAATCTTTGATGTCTTATAGATATCTAAATATCCTTTTGAATACATTCACATGAAATTCCTTTGGACTTAATTGAAACTTATACCCACCAGACCTACTAACTTATCATCAGCACTTCCATCCCAATTTGCATCTATATAGGCTTTAAGAGTAATACATCTTCCCCTTGAATACCACAAGTGATAATCTATGGTGCCTTATAGATATATAAATATCATTTTGACTACATTCACATGAAACTCCTTTGGACTTGATTGAAATTTTTACCCACCAGACCTATTGTATTCATTATATCCAGTCTTGATGTTGTATAATAAATAAGGCTACCAATCATAGATTTGTACATGGTCTAGTTTCCTTTTGGAGACTCATAATCCTTACTGAGCTTGCACCCTATTATCATTAGAGTGTTCATGGACACACAACTTATTTAATACTTATTTAAGGTAGTTAGTTTGAGAGATAAAGATACATTTTTATGATTGATTATCTTATAAACCAAGAATAAAGGATGGTTCTCCCAAAATAGGAATTTGAAACTTTTTTTGCATGTTAGTTACCAAAATGTTTCTCATAAAGTCAACATCACTTCCAAAAATTATGTCTTCTTCATAGAAAAAAATGATTTATAAGTTACATCTTTTATTTTTGATGTATATGTTACTATCTATTTCCCCCTTATTTAATGTTGTGAAACCAGCTCCAAAAAGAGAAGAAAAGAGATATCAATGCCTTATAAATAAGCCACTTCGAGGGGGAAACCTCCAATACATTACATGAATGAACAATTCTTGGATGATACAAATGAAAAAACCTCCTCTCTATATATAGGACTCCATGGGGCCACAATGTAATCCTAGCCAACCTAACAATAATAATGTAAGGGCACAATAATAACAATATGGGGGTTACAGGGGTACAACAATAGTTCAATAATGGGGTTACACTAACAACAATAAGGGACTATATTAGTAATATAAGGACCTAACATGCTCCTCTCCTTCAAAAAAGTGTTTTCCTCAATGCTTGAGTAGCTCTGGGTGCTTCTGTATAAAATTATCATCCTCCCATGTAGATTCTTCAGTGGATAAGTTCTTCCATTTGATGAGATACTATGATATTGATCGATTTCGTAGCTGTCAAGTTCTTGTTTCCCTGACTGCTTCAGGTTCCAATATGGTTTTTCCTTCCTCATCAAGTTCTAGAAATATTGTTTGAACTGGATGCACTCTCGAAGAAGTAGGAAGCTCCAGTTTATATGCCATAGTACGAATCTTTTGCAACACCTTGTAAGGACCATAGTACTTTGGCGATAATTTATTATCCTTCTTAGCTTGCTTGAGGGACATTTGTTTGTAGGGTTTTAGCTGTAAAAATACCCAGTCTCCCATATCAAAACTTCTCTCACTGTGTTGTTGATCTGCCTGTTGTTTCATTCAATTTTGTGCCAAATTTTGTTATCCTTTAAGAGTTGGAGAACTTCTTGTTGATGCTCGATGTGATCCTCCAATGCTTGAACCCTAGAATTTTCCCTTAAATAAAATGTGATGGACGATGGATGATATCCATAAAGTGCCATAAATGGGGTCATTTTTGCTGCAGTATGGAAGGAAGTGTTATACCACCATTCAGCAAGAGCTAACCACTTGACCCATTTTTCTTGCTTATCAGATACAAAAAAACGAAGATGGCCTTCCAAAAATTTATTCACTATCTTTGTTTGACCATCGGATTGAGGATGATAAGATGAGCTATGAGCTAGTTGAGTACCCAAACAAGAAAATAATTCTGTCCAAAAATTTCTTGTAAAAATGGGATCACTTTCACTTACAATAATCTTCGGGTTTCCATGTAGCTTTTGAATGTTTTCCATAAATGCAGTAAAAACTGTACTTGATTTAAATGGATGAGATAATGCACCAAAGTGTGCATACTTGGTAAGTCTATCAACTACCACCATGATGACACTCCTTCCTTTGGACTTAGGTAAACCTGTGATAAAATCCACTGAAATCTCCTCCCAACGTTGACTTGGAATGGATAAAGGTTGTAGAAGACCCGGGGTCTTAATTGTCTCAACCTTATTTTGCTGGAAAACCAAACATTATGCCACAAAATTTTGAATATCAGATTTAAGGCCGTCTCAAAAAAATTATTTCTTCACCCTGTGGTAAGTTTTTAAAAATCCCGAGTGTCCTCCTAAAGGATAAGTGTGCAATTCCAAAGGAATATTTTGTTTTAGTTGGGAATTCTTGCAAATATATAAGGGATATTTGTACCATAAGGAAACATTTTTCCAACTAAATGTATCAGATGTACTAGGATCATGCTGCAAATTTTGAATGACTGTCCAAACTTCTTCGTCCTTCTTCCATTCATCCCTTGCTTTGGTTATCCAATCTAGTTGGATAATAGAAATGGCACAAAGCAATTCTTCCACCTCTTCATCCTTTCTTGAGAGTGCATCTGCAACAAAATTTAGCTTCCCTTTTTTGTAGATGATTTCAAAGTCATAACCCAACATCTTTGTGACACACATTTGCTGCTCTTCCGAAGATAGTCTTTGTTCCAAAAAGTGTTTTAGACTATTATGATCAATTTTTACCTTGAAGTGTCTTCCCATTAGGTAAAGTCTCCATTTCTTTTGTGCATGTAGTATTGCCAACATTTCCTTCTCATAAATAGTCTTTTGTAAATAATTTCCTTTGATTGAACGAATTTCAAAAGGAATGGGTCTTCCTTCTTGCATTAAAACAACACCAATTCCATTTCCCGAGGCATCACATTCCACAATAAAAGTTTTGTGAAGTTTGGCGTAGCTAAGACTAGTGTTAGGCACATCGCCTCTTTAAGATGTTCAAATGCCTTAGTTTCTTCAGGAGTCCATGAAAATGCATCTTTCTTCAATAATGTTTTTAAAGGTGCTGCTATTCTCCCATAATTCTTAACAAACTTGCGATAATACCCTGTTAACCCAAGAAATCCGCGCAACTGCTTTATGGTTGTGGGGAATTTCCATTCCTTAATGGCTTTAATTTTGTTAGGGTTTACCTTAACACCCCTGTGAGATACAATATGACCCAGATATTCCACCTCTTGTACTCCAGAAAAACATTTGGATGTTTTTGCATATAATTGTTTCTCCTCCAATAGTTTGAGCACCCTGTCAACATGTTGAACATGATCCTTCCAAGACCCATTGTAGGTTAGTATATCATAAAAAAATACTAGAACAAATTTTCTAAGGAATGGTTTGAAAATTGAATTCATCAACCGTTGAAATGTAGAAGGTGCATTGGTAAGGCCAAAAGGCATGACCAAAAATTCATAATGACCCTTATGAGCTTGAAATGCTATTTTCGGAATATGTTCAGTCTTCATTCTAATTTGATGATATCTTGAATGAAGATCCAACTTGGTAAAATAAATTTCTCCATGTAATTCATCCAATAATTCATCAATCACAGGAATGGGAAATTTATCTTTAATAGTGAGCTTATTGAGCTCCCTATAATCCGGACACATGTGCCATGATCCATCCTTCTTGTGCACCAATACTATTGGAGTAGAGAAATAAATTTGAATAGGTTGAATTATACCAGCCTCTAACATTTCTGAAATCATACATTCAATTTCACTCTTTTGCACATAAGGATATCTGTAAGGCCGGATGTTTGGAGGAACACTTCTTGGAATAAAAGTAATGGCATGATCATGATTATGAATAGGTGGGATTCCTTTGGGAGTATCAAACACCTTGGAATGATTGTCCAAGACTCTTTGGATATCTATAGAAATAGATGATTTTGATGTTGGAACTTCTAGTGAGCATAATTGTGCAATTACGCCCCGTTGTTCTTTCTTCATAAGCTTTGTCATGACATTAGAGATGATTATATTTCCTGGCTTCCCTGTGATACTACGTAATTTTATTTCCTTTCCTTCCGAAAAAAAAATCAAGAAAAGTTCTTGAAAATTAAAAGCTACCGTCCCCAAATATTGTAACCATTGTATTCCTAATACGACATCAGCACCTCCCATTGGGATGGAAAGCATTGGACTATTCAATACATATTCCCCCATGGATAGCTTGATATTATGGAATTTTCCAGAGAAATTTATAGTTCCTTCATTTGCAACCATCACTTGACATTTTGGTGCTGGGTATAGGAAACAATTCAATTCCTTGGTTACCTTACAATGAATAAAATTATGGGTACTACCAAAATCAATCAACACTATTACCTTTTTCTTCTTGACATGTCCTTCTATCTTGAGAGTTCGAGGAGTGGTAATTCTTTCCAATGCATTACATGATATGGTTGGACTCACTTCTTCTTTTTATAGGGTTGCATCATGGTGTATATCCTCTTCTTTTGAATTTTCTTGTTCATTTTCTTCCTCCTCTTCACAATATATGTAAAATATTTTATTCTCAACACACTTATGACCTTTAGTGTATTTTCTATCACAACTGTAGCAAATCCCTTTCGCTCTTTTTTCTTACAATTTTTGTGGTGTCAACCTTGTAGGTTGTGGAAGTCTAGGAGTAGCAACATTTCCATCTTTATAGATGTGAGTGGTAGTATTCCTTGTCACCATAATTTTACATTCAATTTTTCTTGCCAACCTGAATGCCTTCTCTAATGAATCTAGTTCCCAAACGTGAACTTCATGTTGGATGTTATCCTTTAAAGTCCTTATGAAGACATAAATCTTGTGTTCCTCTGGAATATCAATTACCCTTATATTCAATTTTTGAAGTCCTCAATGTGCTCCACCACTAAACCCTTTTGTTTGAGATTGATCGATTGGCTAAAGAAGGTGTTGCTCTTTGTATCCTCATAGTGTGCCATCATTTCCTCCGTAACAATTGACCAAGTGATAATTTTTTTACGAGAGCAAAGTCATCGATACCATACAAATGTATTTTGCTATAAATGTAAAGTTGCAATGCGTAACTTTTGTGTGTTTTGCACATTATTGAGATCAAAATATTGCTCCATCTGTAGTATCCATGTTACGAGATCCTTGCCATCAAACTTCCTTATATCCATCTTTGGAATATGGTGGTTCTTTAATCCAACATTAGAGTTTATGAAATCATGATTAACATTTATTTTGTTCTCATCATGAGTTTCCTCTACTATCTTTTCGCCATTAGGAAACATTTCTTGTATCAACTTTGCCAAGCCTTCGATGTCTACTTTTAGATCATTCTTCATGTTTTCCTTTTTTTCATCGATCTTAGCTTCCATGTCATCCATCTTAGCTTCCATGCCAACTTCCATGCCATCCATCTTAGCTTCCAAACCATTCATCTTATCTTCCATGCCTTTCTTCAAACCATCCATCGTAGTTTCCATGCCTTTCTTCAAAACTTCCATTTCATTTTTTGTTGCTCTTTGCAGTAGCGAAATTTGGTGCACTTTCTCATGGAATTTTGATATCTCATTTTTCATTTCTTCATCTTCATGAGTCATAGTAGAGAATTTTGAAGGCTTAATGGGTGTTGAATTCTTTTTAGGAGGCATTTTAGAACCCAATACTGATATCTATGTTCAATGGGCCTTTGGAATCATCTAGAACTGATTTTTAAAACAAGACTTATGCGATTTGAAAAACAATACACACCTTTTTATTGATTTTGAGGAGCTCAATATAGAAACTGAATTATCTCTGTGATTTTGGATCTTCAATATCTGAAATTCAGCCCTGATGTAGCCCTTTGAAGCTTCTTTTAAATTCCACAGGTCTGACCTGATTTGGATTCTTGAAGACAAATTTATGCCCAATCTCCTACGATGACCTAATTATAGAATGGTTCAGTAGAGCGAACTTGTATGACCTACCACGTGTCACTTTTTACTCCTTCAACTCTGAAATTAATATGCTAAAAAATACAGTCCGTGTAATTGCAACCACTTTTTACAGAATTCCAATCCGATGCTCAGAGAGAGAGTTATGAATATTTTCCCACAATCACCTCTTTGAGATGAAATTTGGGAGCCTGCAAAAGACCTAACTTCCACAGACTATATCTTTGAAAATATTGCGAACCAAGCTCTAAAATTTTGCGATAATATTCCTTAGGAGTTCTTCTTAACTCCCTAAAAATTTTAGCTTCTGAACCTTCGGATCAAAAAATTTATAGTGCAAATGCCACGATGACTTGTTTAGGTTAAATTTAGGAGCCTGCAAAAACACCTAAATTCCACAGATCATATCTCAAAAAATATTGTGAACCAAGCTCTGAAATTTTGTGATGACGTTCCTCAGGAGTTTTTCTTTGCACTCTAAAAATTTCAGCTTCTGAACCTTCGTAGAAAAAAAGTTATAGCGAAAATTCCACGATGATCTATTTGGGGCAGCGAAACCCTAGAATCAAAAGCTCTAATACCAAATGTTGTGAAACCAGCTCCAAAAAGAGAAGAAAAGAGATGTCAACGCCTTATAAATAAGCCACTTCAAGGGTGAAACCTCCAATACATTATATGAATGAACAATTCTTGGATGATACAAATGAAAAAACCTCCTCTCTATATATAGGAGTCCATGAGGTCATAATGTAATCCTAGCCGACCTAACAATAATAATGTAAGGGCACAATAATAACAATATGGGGGTTATAGGGGTACAACAATAACAATAAGGGGGTTACACTAACAACAATAAGGGAATATACTAGTAATATAAGGACCTAACATTTAATATTTGTTGTTGAAGATATTTATCAATCAAGAATCCAATCCCTAGGTGCCTGTTTTAAACCATACAGGGATTTCCTTAATTGACACACATAATCCTTGTCTTTTAATAGCTGAAATCATTATGGATGCTCAAAATATAAACTTTTTTTAGTTATCCATTTAAATATGTTGAGTTTACATCCCTTTGATAAACTTTGAACCCCTTAAAATTTACAAAATGTACGAACATTGTTATTTATTCAAGTCTGGCTACTAGAGATAGTGTTTCTTCAAAGTCTACTGCTTCAATTTATGCATGCCATTTTCACACTAATATAGCCTTGTTTCTTATAATGTGTCCATCCTGATTTAATATTGTACTAAAGATCCATTTTGTGCCAATGACATTTTTATTTATTATTCTTTGAAGTAAATCCCAAGTGTGATTTTTCTCAATCTGATATAATTCCTCCTTCATGGAATTTACAAATATCTCAACCTAAATTTCCTAAGAAAAAACTTTGGCTTCAATCATAGATAACATGCAATGTGTGCTTGACTAGAAGTACCTATCACATTTCTTCTTGTTTGAACTCCTACTTCCTTATCACCAACAATTTGGTTTTCAAGGTGACTCTTTTGTACATACTTTGAAGGAATTTTTGAATGAGAACATGTTTTCGCTTCTTATTCTTCCTCCTCTTCTAGTTCCTCATGATATTCATCCTCATAATAATTGTTGATTTGGTTAGATGGAAATGTTTTGGTTGCTTCTCTTTGAGGGGTAAAGTTTCATCCACTTTTACATCAATGTTGTTAATAATATTGAACAATCTATCGTGATATCATCCATATCATTTTGTCTTAGTTGAATATCCTATATATATTCCTTCATAAACTCTAGCATCAAACTTACCTAGATTGTCATCATTGATCTTTATGTATCACTTTCTACTCAGATATTTGAAGTGCTTGACTAAGGTTTGTTTTCCATACCACAAATCGTAGGGTGTCTTTTAATTATTTGACCTGAGCTGTGATTTATTTAAAATACGATTTGTTTTATGAACAAATTCATCTCAAAAGGTGTTTGGAATGTTTCTCTCTTCCAATATTTCTCTAGTTAATTACTGCAATGATATGGTTTTCCTCACCACCACATCATTTGGATGTGTGGTGTTTGCAATTGAGAATTTTATTCTTATTCCATGTTATTAAAAAAAAAACATCAAAATCTCTTGAGGTAAAATCCACACCTCTGTCATACCTTAGGAATTTAAATTCACAATCAGTTTGGTTTTTAGCAAGGGAATTGAAGATTTTGAACTTATCAAATGTTTCATATTTCTCCTTAAAAAAACAACCAAGTCAACTGGGTATAATCAACAATAATCAACATAAAATATCATTCTCTACTTGGGGTTAAAATTCTAAGGTCAAAATAAGTATATATGATCCAATTGTAGAGGTCTGGTTGATGAGTTTTCTTTTTTCATAAATGGTTCTCAAATTGTTTACAAAATTTACATGATTTGTAAATTGGGTTGCTTGGATTTGAAACCTTTGGAAAATCCCTTATAGCTTGGTTTTTGTTGAGTTTAACCATATTATCAAAGTTAAAATTCCCTAATATTTTGTATGATAATCTTTTGAAAAGTGTAACTGGGTTCTATATTCATAATGACATGTGTAATAATGCTTTTATGTAATTGGTTTAAAGAAGAAAAATAAAATTTATTTGTAATGCTTGAATCATGGATTTCATGATCAAGGAATTTTACTTTTAGATGAAGCTCTCATTGTGAGATATTAGGTTTAGTAACTAAATCATAAAGTTCATTGAGTCAATACCAAAGTTTAAAGAGCCATTTTTGCTCATTACATTGTAAAATTGAAGGTAAATATGTTACACACCCTCCAATACCTAGTCACAAGCTATACCTCAAGTCGACTTTTAAAATGATTAATAGATATCTCTAGAAGGGAAAGTCATCCTACCCATTGGCTCATGTTGGCCTATTTCTATAAAATATTGTTATGTAATGAAGCATCTCAGCCTCCATTTGGACACATTATCGATGAAACAAGGAAGACAGAAAGAAAGGTGCGAAGATGACAAGAATAAGTCCCATCACCGAGAAAAGGAAGAAGGATCATCACCAAGCTATTTTTATGATATGATTTTGGGTTGATACTCTCCACACATGTGAATATATGGTATTATCTACTTTAGGAAGGATCAAGGTATCAATGTAATTTCAAGAAAGAAATTTTAAAGAGAAAACAGGTTGACCTTTAAGCTGAGTTCAAGAAGAAAGTGTCTCCAATTGAAGTAAAGGAAATTGAGGAATATAATTTCTCTTATTTTCTACAACTAGGGTTAATGAGGAGGCTGAAAGGTTGTTGTTCTATCTCGAGAAGTCAAAATATGAATTATAGTTGAGAAAGAGGGAGAAATCAATATTTTGACAATAGTTGACTAAAGGAAGAGGGGGAAGCCTTGTGACTTGGTATTGCAGAGGTAAATAGGTCAAGGGTCTTGGTCTTGGTATTCGTCAATTGAAGTCTCTATAAGAAGAAGAATTCTTTTTGGTTTTCCTCTCAAGTTGGAAAGCTTTTGGCCCTGGTTGATAGCCTACATTTTGTGTGTTTTGTCTCTTTATTTTTTATGCTTTGGTAGTTGCTTGATGAAGAAGAATAGAATAATAATATAATTGAAGAGAATATCCTAATCTAATTAAGTAAAAAGTATTCACAAGAAGTTATCATTAATAGAGAAATCACCTAATATCAATGCCCTAGATTTCTCAACATGGTATCAGATTTAAGGTTACAATCTCAGGGAATGGAATCTTATCAAGGGAAATATAAGAACTCAAGGATAAAATCTCAAAGCACTTCAAAGAAATCAAGTAAATATATACAAATAGTTGTCAAAACCCTAGATCAAAGAAAAATTCTACACTGAAGAATTTGTGGGATCCTCAAAAAATAAAAAAAAACGTACTCAAGTTAAAGAGACATAAAAATAAAAGTATTTATAAGACTATCCATCCAAGAGAAGCAACATAAAAGGAATTTTTCATCATATTCAAAAGGTTCCAAGGAAATCTCCCTCTCATTGAAGCAACAATTTCATCTCAAAGGAAAATCATTATCCTTGAAGGAGATCATCCAAGAAGCATAAATAAATCATCATTAACAAGGACACCATCATCAAAGTTCTAAAATGGTCTCTCTCTCTTTGAAGGACCACTCTTGAAGAGAAATATCTTCATCAAATATTAAGTTCTATATTATCTACATCATCATCAAATTCAAGGAAGCAACAAGTGGAAGAAGCATCTTAACAATTAAGTATATATATGTCCACGCCTGAATCTCTCAAAATTCCTTTTAGCAAGAAAAATAACCATTTGGTTGGGGCTTAAAAATATATTGCATGGAATAAGAGGACATATCCAAATCTCATTGAAAATGAGGTCATGGAACATGTCAACGGCTCAATCACCAAACTAGAAAAATAAGATTCTTAAGTATTTGCCAAGTTGATGAAACGGGTAGTGAGGGCTCAAAGGATTCTCATATAGTCCATCAAAGATCCCCTTTTTCCATTTGCATCTAAACTCTACAGTTCAAAATAAATATATGGCAAACTGGTAGAGTTGTATTCTATAAGCACTACAAGAGAATTTATTTCATTAAGGAAATAAATCTACATGTTGAGGATGTCAAAAGAATAAGGAATACCTCATAATTTATGAGGATATCTAAAATTAGGGATCAACTTCAAGATCTGGGATAAATCATGTATGATATGGAAATGACTATAGTAGTGCTAAATGCACTATCAGAGGAACGAAGAAACTTTACTTCAAGAATTTATGGGAAGAAATAAGATACTCCATTTTAGGATCTATGGTCACTATTCAAGATTGAAGAAACCATGTTAAAGGAAAAATATGATGTGGGATCAGGTGAGAAAAATCAAGCATATGCTATAATGAAAAAATAAAAGGAAATTTTCGAAAGTTTTATCCTCAGAAAAATAAGAAGAACATGGCTAAGATTCAATGCTATGGATGTCAAGAATATGGGAATTACAAGATATATTGTCCTAATATCAAGAAGGACAATAAAAAAAGATGAATATAATAATCCCATATCACCAAATAAATGGAGGATTATGAAAATAAGAAGTCTAGGAAAGAGGAAGTAAAATATCTCTATTATGACTAAGATAGTCTTCCTCAACTAGTTCTTTTCAAATTTATGTTTTCAATTTTTCTTGTTGTAAAGTATAACTATCATAGTAGGAATCATTAGAGGCATGATAGGATTCATCATGTTAATAAATGACATCATAGAAGCAAAAACCCGTGACATCATCATAGGGAAGCATGAATAATAGTTGAAATACGTCTCTGATAGTAACCTATGGAAGGATATAGATTTTGGTAACATCGTTAGAGACAATTATGGGTAAAATAAAAATAAATTCATCTGGTAAAAATATCATCATACATCATTTAATATGAAACATCTGGTGGATGAGGATACTTAATATCCTCTATTGGAATATTTATCAGAAGGTTCATCAATCAAAAGGGAGTAAATAATTCCAACTTGGAGGAATTCATAAAAGAATGATATGATGTCAATAAGAGGGTCAAGGGATTAAAGTTTTGTGAATAGTGGAAGCTGGTGAGGGAATATGACCTAAAAAGAATAATGAAGTACGTATGATTTTATTTGATAATTTAAGTCATGTTAGATGGTTTCTTGCAACATGGATGAATTCTCTACTTTGAGAGCATGATCAAGAGAAGACGATCTCCTCCATTGAAAAGATGCAGGAAGGAATGGGTCACACATTGACTAGATGAAATAAACATAATATGTTCTCACATGAAATATGAGGTGGTTGAAAATAATTGAAGGAACTATGATAAAAATTTCCTCAATGGAAATATCTGAAGGAAGAAAGGAAGAGATTGTGAAATATGGAAAAGGAAATCAACATATGAGGACTAAGATATTTGACTAGGATATCTCCATGAAATATATGAAGAGTCTAATGAAGTTTGAAAAATATACCCTTGATAGTATATATATTTTGGAGATGTGTCAATGTGTATGCAAGATTCTGATGCAAACTAGAAGATGTCATGATGAAAGACCATCACAAGGTTAATGTTGATTTAATGTTCATTTCTTATTTTTGAATGATATATGGATGGGCTTATGCAAGGCTACCAAGGGAATAGTTGTGGATGTCTTCCAAGACTAATGACCATGAAGAAAGATGAAATATCCTTAAGAAAACATGGGATGAATAAGGCCGCATGACATAAAGGAAGGCCAAATATGGATTTATGCATCAATTTCCAATTAAATAAGTAATGATGTGACTCGTGGATGAAAGTGATGGATGGTTTGTTCCATATGAATAAGTCCTGAAAGAAGTATACTCTATTACAAAGAAGAAATACATGACATCGAAGAAAGGAGTTCTACAAGCAGTTGTTTTTCCCATCATCTCTACCTAAGGAGCTGCTGGAAGGAAGTCCCTAGATACGAGGGAGCTTTTTCAAGTCCCTATTTAAAAGGTAGCTTGGGTACATTCCTCTTTATAGGAATTGGTACATTCCTTCAGTGGAATCGGTATGTCCTCCCTACATGGGCTTCACTCAATAAACCTCTAACATATCACGTGCGATCATAGCATATTAAACAATACCCTTAACTTGAGTACATATTGGAAAATACCTTTAAATATCACATTATTTAACCCCCTACCAATATAAAACCAATACACCTTCCCAATTTAAAAATACCCTACTTTCACTATATATTGTAGGTATCCATTTTTTCATTAACATTTTTTATACCCCTTTATATGTTTTCATTAAATTTGAGCTCCATTTTTTATACATGCCAATATAAAAACCCTTTACCCCCTATATATACCCCAATATATTATGTCATTGTTTCCTCATTATATACCCCCCAATATGAACCCACGTGTTATGGTATTTCTCCCGCAGTGAAGCCCTCGTTGTCCTCCCTAAATTTAGAGGGAGATATAGACACATCATTCGTGTATTAATTTGGAAATAAAAAATGGAGGATTGGGTAAACATATTTCATCTGATACTCTTTGAGGATGAGTTAGGGCATCCAAGATAAGAGTATTCATAGAAGATTGATATTCTTTGAGGACTGGGAAGCCTAGATAATAATAGTCTTCATTGAACACAGTATGAGAACCCGAGTGGAGTATGTTCCGATAGAGACAATGATGAGGGTGATTGTACATTATTGGTCTAAACAACATTATGCTATGATATTGTGGAGGGATAGAGTTGTTAGCGCAGGCCTTGCTATGTGACAATGTTGGTTGATATGATGTTATACAAATGGGTTACCGATTTGAATTTTCTTATGATAATTCTTTAGATTGAGAATGACCAAGTACCTCGTATGGATTATGAATACCTCCCTATTTAAGAGGGAGTGTTGAAAAATGTAACTAGGTTCAGTCTTCATAATGACATTTTTTATCATGATTTTATGTAATTGTTGTAAAGAAGAAAAGTAAATTATTTTTTAATTCTTGAATCATGGGTTTCATGATCAAAGAATTTTATTTTTAGTTGAAGCTCCCATTGTGAGTTATTAGGCTTAGTCATCAAGTCATAAATTTCATTGAGTCAATTTCAAAGTTTGAAGACCCATTTGAGTTCGTTATACATTGTAAAATTCAAGTTAAATATGTCACAAACCATCCAAGACCTAGACACAAACTATACCTCAAGTATTCTTTAAAAATGAATAAGATATGTATCTAGAATGGCAAGTCGGCCTACCACTTGGATCATGTCAGCCTATTTCTATAGGAAAATCACTATATATTGAAGCATCTCGGCCTCCATTTGGACACATTCTCGATGAAGCAAGGAAGATAGAAATAAAGGTGCAAATATCACAAGAAGAAGTACCATCACCAAGCAAAGGAAGAAGGATCATAACCTAGCTAGTTTTCTGATCTTTTTTTGGGTTAATACTCTCCAAACATATGGATATCTGGTATTATCTACTTCAGGTATGATCGAGGTATCACAGTGATATCAAGAGGGGATTTTTAAGGAGAAAACAAATTTACCTTTAAGCCAAGTTCTAAGAGAAAGTATCTCCACTTGAAGTGAAAGAAATTGAGGAATATAAATTCTCTCATTTAATGCAACTAGGGTTTTTGAGGAGGCCGAAAGGTTGCAGTTCTGTCTCAAGAATTCAAAATCTGAAGTATAGTCGAGAAAGAGGGAGAGGTTAATAGTTTTACCATCATTGACTAAAGGAAGAGGAGGAAGCCTTGTGAATTGGTGAGGTAAATGGGTCAAAGGACTTAGTCTTGGTATTCGTTAATTGACTTTTCTATAAGAGGAAGAATTCGTTTCAGTTTTCCTCTCAAGTTGGAGAGGTTTTGGCCATAGATGATAGCCTACATTTAATGTCTCTTGTCTCTTTATTATTTATGTGTTGGTAGTTGTTTGATGAAGAGTAACACTATAATAATATAATTGAAGAGAATATCATAATCTAATTAAGTAAAAAGTATTCACAAGAAGTTATCAATAATATATAAATTTCCTAATCTTGATGCCCTAGATTTCTCAACACTACCAAATCTCATCAAGCTTCCTCATAGAACACTTTCCATTTTCTTATTTGAGTATTTACACATTAATTGAATTTCTTAGGGACTTTTATACTATATTGTTTGTGTTTTCTAACTTTATCTCACAACCTTTGGAGTGAAAATTTATATCATATCCTTGGTCACACATTTGAATTACACTTAATCAATTTTGTTTAGGCCCTTCTAGAAAAATAACATTATTAGCTTTCCCTCTTCCATTTTTCCAAGTAAATAGTGCATTTTCCCTTGATTTTAGCTAGAGCATTATTACCAAAGGTAACACTTCCTATATTATCTTCTCTTAGTGATAATAATTTACTCGTATCACTTATCATACATTTCGAGCATCTATTATCTACATACTAATGTCTTCCATGACTTTGAGTATATAAGAAAATGCCACATTCTTGTTTTCTTTCTACCTTTTTCTTCATCCATGTCTTAGGTTCTTCTTGTGTTTTCTTAACCTAAGGAGTTGATCTTATTTTTTTTATTCTACAATTTGTTGATTTATGTCCATAGTTATGACAATTATAGAATTCAGTATGATGAAATAAGGAAGAAAAGGATTGTTATTTATGGAATTATTTATGTGTGGATTTATATATCTACTATTTTGTTTGTTATAGACTGAAAGGATTCATTTATTTTACTATTGATTTGGTTATTTCTAATATTATAATCTCTACAATTTACCACCTTATGAGAAAAATTCGTACATGAATAATAGTAATCGTCAAAAAATTTTGGTACCTAGGTGCAATTTTACTTTGAGGATACGTTGTTTTGATTCTTTGATGGATTCCTATTTAAGAGAGATAAGAGGTCTATTGATTTCTCAATGTTGGTTATTCTAACTTCTGTAATTTTCATTCACGTGATGCCTTTTTCCACTTTCTTCTCCTTGTTTCTGCTAAATTTGATCATTGTTGTATTTAATTTTCTTGTTGTCATTCACTTTTTTTTGTTTGATTTTAATCATTACTATTTTTACGCCATTTGAGTGATTAAATGAAGCTTATTGGTTCTTTATATTCAAGTTTCTCTGTGCCTACTTGTTGTCGCCAGCAACAACCCCCCTTATTTAGTATTTTCACTACTACTAAATAAGTGGGGGCCCTTAGTCAAAAAATTTTAAAAAATTGATTAGTGCTTGTATTTCCTTTTTCAATAAAACTTACTATCATAAACTTAGGATAATACCCCTTGAAAAATCTAAAAAGGCTTAAGTTTTATGATAAGGTAGGATAAAATCATTCCTTAAAGAAAAATCGCATCGCAAAAAAAAAGGTAATGGATACCTCCTTACAAGCGGAATTCTAAGATTGTGAGATCGCAATGCGAAACTACACACTAAAAACATTCATCGCATCACATGCCTCAAATATCACTTACGCTGAAAAACCTCAAACCGCCGATATGCTATGGCACATATCGCAAATCACATTTCGCAGAAAAACACATTAACAAATGATTGTCATATGTTAAGATCCAGCGATATTGCGATATTGCAGTATTGTGATTTTTTGATTCCACGAGATTGCGATTTGCGATACTGCGATCTGCGATATTGCGAAGCAAATCACAGATCGCCTTATCGCATATCTTTAGGGATTTTTGTACGAAAAATATTTTTCCATAAACAGAGACCTGATTATGCGCTTTAATGTTAATCAATGAGATAGTTGCCAATCATTAATGAAATATGGTTTTGTTCTGATCGAAGAGCCATTTCACGTAAGGTGGTATATTTTATATGTCTTTGGCATTTAAAGCTTTCCCGTTACCTTCTTCTTATCATTATTTCTCACCTCATTTGTAAACTGCAGGAACGAAGAAAAGAAAACCATGCAAAGCAGAGTTCAGGATATTATGGGAAAGAAAGGCAAAGCTGCGAGTTCTGAAGAAAAAGAAATGATGCCCTTGTATACAGACACCGCCTGTAATAAAGATGTTGGTATTACTACTGGGAAGGCATGTACAGTATACTTGAGGAAGAGAATCCCAAAGTGATGGAGGTTACAGATACTGCAGGCTCACATGGGTCTTCTGAGGTGTCTATTACAGAGCTAGCTTGCTCGTTCTTGCCCCAGATAGCGGCGAGGCCCAAAATTCTTCCATACACGGACATGGTTAAATGGGTACTGGACAACGCTGACATCACAAACAGACAATTTAAGACTCAGGGTCAAGGAATCATTGGCTTGTTCACTCCACAAGATTTGAGAGTCATGTATCATTTACCAGAGCCACATGCGACTTATAATAAACAGTTCATGGAGAAGTTTGCTAAAGAAAATGAATACCTGGAAGAATGCACCAAGGACTGGTCAAGCAGGGACGACCCACTAAGAAAGGATAAACATGGTATGTATAGTACTGGTTCTCTCACCTCCCCGTATTGCTTTGCTGCTGCTATGCTCTGTAGACTTTTTGGGAAGCCAGACATTAATAAATTTTCATATGAATGGCTACCATTATTGAATGCCGCCATTAATGCTACTGTTGTGAATTGGGCTAAGATATTATCTGATAACTTAGCCACAACCATTTTAAATTACCGGTATAAAAGAACTATTTCTCAGAGAATTTATCCCCCTTTCTACTTATCTGCATATGTGATGGATGAAATCTGTTATATTTCCAAGTTTCCTTTAATGGATTCGAAATGGATGACTCAAGACCCCTTACCCATTCATATTTATCACAAAGAATTGTGGGATTCCAATTTCACTCTGTATTTTTACAAGATTTGTCATGGAATCATGTTGCCCTTGTACAAATGTTATATGATAAAGACGCTCCAAGATTTTCTCCCGAAGCAGAGGTAGATATACTCCTTGTCGCAAGATGGTTAGAGAAGAACTGTTTACATATGTCAGGGTATTCGAAAGTCTCACTTCCCCTCATGTCTTACCTTTATATTTTCCTGATAAATTCATGGCACGAGAAATTGCTTATCAAATTTGCGGAGAAGGAGGTTTGACTAAATATTTGAAGGACAAAAAGAAGGCTATTTGCCCACAATTTCTTGTGGCCTGTGGGGCCTTTTCACTATTTGATGTAGGCCATGCATTCAAAGAAGTAAAAAACATAACATGTCTACGATTTTTCAAATTTTCAGGAAGACCGTTCGACCCTTATGATATTGCTAAAAATTTCACTACTGCAGTCAAAATAAAGGTGTTTTCTAAAGAAGATGATCTTTTTGATGACATGTTCCAAGAGAAAGGTACACTTAAAGAGGTTCTACATTCGGCCCAAATACAATTTCCTCCAGAAGAATTTCAAGAGTTCAAGATATACAGGGAAAGAAGGTTAGCTAATATCCCTTTGGATAAATTATGCTTGGAACCCATAAGGGAACCAACTCCCAGTATTAGTCTGAGTGGAAGTTCAGGAACAGACAGATATAAATCTAAGTTTGGAAGAGAAACGCCAGAACACTCTAAGAGGTCTGAAAGTGACCATAATAAAAGTGAAGGGTTAGTAAGAGATACTGCCCAATCAAAGGAGCTCCCATAGCAACAGGTTTTGACCTCTTCACAACTAAATCCTCCCCCTCTCATCGTCCAGCCACCATCAGTCAGAACTGAGCTAGATAAAGAATGGGAGACATTTAATGATTTAATCAATATTGAAGGAAATAGCACAAATACACCCGTGAGTAATGTACAGGAAACAAAAGATATAGTCACAAGAACAATTAGCAATGTCTCAGAAATGGAACATATTCCCATTACCCCATCCTCTGAACTTATGCTCAAAATAGAGGAAATTCCTCCTCTTGATGTATTTTATAGTCCACAACACAAGGCAGTAGTGAGAAGAAAAAGAAAGAAAATGAAATTGGAAAATATGCTCTCTCATAATGCAGAGAAATTAGACGTCCTATGGCAAGATCCTACCACTGATCCCACTAAAAATCTCACCAAATTATATCAGATCATAGGAGCATATGCCTCTACAACCATTGATAAAGCATATGAGGTAAAGCAACTACTGAAAGAGGAAGAAGATCAAATACAGGTTTTGCAACAACAGCTGCAACAAGCCAATGCCAACAACGAAGCACAAAAACAGCTTGAAAGATTACAGTAGGACTTCCAACAAATGCAGATAGGGTACCAGAACAGTTTGGCTGAAAGAGAAAAACAGTTACAGGTTATGCAAGAAATGCACAAGGATGATCCTAAGCTTACAGAATTCATCAGAGAATCCATTTCCTTGAATGATCAACTACTACAGCAACAGGAGGCATTGTGCCAAAGAATATCATAGTGGAACTCTTATTGTGAAATAAGCGATAAAATCACTAATCAAGTCATAGATTTACGACATGATTACGATTTAATTGATAAAAGAGTTACCGAATATTTGATTTGGCAAGAAACAGAGGAGGGGAAAAGAGCAGGCGCACCAATAATCAACGACAATCACAAATAAATGCTCTTTAACAAGTGGGATGCACAAATCAGGAAAGCAGAGCAAGCGGCAGAAGAAGCAGCCACAGTAGCAAACAGTTTTATTGACTGCATAAACGAAAATTTTCACAAGGAAAATATGATCTCAGAAACCACTGCTGGGTATCTACCAAAAGTACAGCAACTACAGACAGGCTGGAGACAGAAGGCTCAAGAAAAGGCAGAATCAATTAAAATATTAACTAAGTTGAATTGGGATTCTTACTGGGCATATTTGGTAAAACCACACAGCCAGTGCATGACTCTCAAATGTATCATCAATTCTACCGAGAAGATGGCGCCAGCTCTTGCTGATTCCATTTTTGCAGGATAATTAAAATCAGAAATCGGTCAGCAAACTCTTCTCAAACAAATGCTGAAAGCTTGCGATTTCAAGGAATAGATACACAAATAGTTAGTTGTTAGTTTTAATTTTAGATTCAGTGTTAGTATTAATTTTGCTTTATTTTTTCCTAAAATGAGGATGGTCATTTAAACCGTATCCTACATTTTTGTAATAAATTATTTTTAGATTTAGTTAGTAGTATTTAAACCCTTCTCATGCATTTAGAGAAGGGTCCTGAAATTTGTCAAAAACTTGTCCTTAGAACATGCACTTTTGTACCCTCCGAGGAGGTTTTGATGAATGAATGGAAAAGGATTTATTTATATATGTGTTTAATATCTACTACTGATGTTGCACTTTTGTACTCTTAGTGGATGTTGGATTAAGAAGAGATAAGTCATTATTGCTTGAAGCTGATGAGTAGAACTAGTTATAAATGTTACTTTTATCTCTTAACTATTTCTGCCTTTGTGTGAAAGTGATATTCATGTTCAGTTGTTTATATATTGATGCGTGAATGCTTGAGTTATCATTTGGAACTTTTGTATGGTGATAGCTATTTATTTATGCTTAATATATGAGTAGCTTATTATGTGATATGTTTTTCACAACTGTTTCGTCTAACTTTTTATACGAAGTGGTTTAACTCCATTGAATTCTTTTTTCATAATAGTTGAATGATATTTATTACCAATTTTTATTTGAAATCATTTTAGATCGAATAACAGAAAGGTTACATCCCGAGTTAGTATAGAATTATATATTTATGTTTATTAGAATACAATTGCATGTTATCATATTAGAGTTAGAATAAAAGCATTTCACTTAGGAACTTTTAGAAAGGAAATATCAATTCTCAACACATACACACACATATTGGAAAACTGGTCCCATATCCCCAGTCGGACCCACTATACCAAACGGAAAAGGAGCTGCTAACCAAGGTCCAGACCGGGTGGGTATCCCCCTTGTTGTAGACCCGATTTTCGGGGCTTCAACATATTTGGTGCTAGAAGGAGGGCCTCGAACTATGAATGGAAAGTAAGTCAAAATATAAATACCATTCTGAGAGTAAATTTCCCTCACCATCTCCCCTGACTTCCCCATCGCACTTAGAATCTTTAAATCTAGAGCCAGAAGTCGAAAGAACAACAGCCATTGCTACAAACCCTGATATTTCAGAAGAATCTATTATTGAACCTCCTGAAGTTGAATATTTGATTCATAAACTTCAACAATTTTCAATATCACCTGAAAGATCTGATAAATCTCAAGGCAACGTGACTTCGCAATATAACCCTGCTCATCCTCTCAACAGATTACAGAGCGAAAATTTTGGTGTTCAGCCAACTGAGTTACCTCGACCTACAAGGAAGAGAGCAAGGAAATCACCTAAAGGGTCTGATACTGAGACTCTTTCATCATCATCATCCATCTCAACCTCTTCACCACAAAGTCAACCATCCACCCCTCCACTTCAGATTATTGTCTGCCAGTCCACTGGAACTGCCACATCTCCTTCTCAAACATCTGGAATCGTAATATACTCATCTTCCCAACCACAGGGATCATCTTCTGTGCTTTCCTCTGTTGGTAGTTCAGCGATGGCCCAATCTCCATGGAATAACCCAGGGGCAGTCTTAATGCCTGTGCCCTTGAGTCAAATATAGGCCCATCCTGAAAAATGGTTGCCTAAGTTTAATCCTGAAGCAGGCATGCTAGCGGAAGAACATATAAATAAATTTATGTTGTCCATAAATCTCAATGGAGTTACCAATGAAGACGTTGTCATCTGATTTTTTCCCTATACTCTGCAATGAGCAGCCGGATCATGGTATTTCTCATTACCGTTTGGATCTATCACTAGTTGGGATATCTTCCAAGATCAATTTTTGACTAAGTTCGGTGATGACAGGTCTACGACGACACTGATCAATGACCTGTCTAACCTTAGGGCCGAGTTAAAAGAACCTATCAAAGATTTTAATTCACGTTTCAATAAACTGTTAAATAAAATTCCTACTGCTTTCAAGCCTAGCGAAGAAGTGCGAAGTGAATGGTATATCTCTGCTTTACCATCAAACATAGTAATCTTTTTTGATAGGGCTAATAAAACAACTTTAGCTGATAATATGAAGGAAGAAATAGTGGTAGAGAAATGTATCATAGCCCTAGAAAAGAAAAACGCGATAGAGGAATAAAAATCCAAGAAGGTTACTTTTAAGGAAGACCCCAAGAAAAAAAAATCAAAAGATCCATTCGATTTAGAAGGATTGCAGAAAGTTATGAAAGCCATGTTCAACGAAATGGTTGACATTAAGAAACAAGTGGCATAAAAATCTTCTAAAAAACCATACAAGCCTTATAGAAGAAACCCTTCGACCGATTCAAAGCCGCCAAATGCTATCACAAGTGCTGAATCAGAAGAAGAAGAAGAGGATATTGCTACTGAAGAAACTACCAATGAATAAGAAGTTGTAGAAGTACAAGGTATGTGGGATTTTATCCTCCCAGATGAAGAATATCAAGAAGCATCCTCGGTTCACACTCGAAGTAGAAATCAACTTGATCCTCCTCAACCTACTCCTAAGCCAAAGAGCGCAAGCTCAATGACTAAGGATAAAGTCGCAGCCAAGAAAACGACATCTAAAGCGACTCAAACCAGCCCAGTCCAAACAGATTCATCAACTCCGTCAAAAATGCTGATCGTTTCGGATGAAATGGAGTATAATATCATAGAAGACATGAAGAAGACTAGGGCTAACATCACTTTTTATGAATTGAGCAAGTTAAAACACCAGCAAAAGGTACTTTTGAAAGAATTACATGTTGTACCAGAAAAACCTATGCTTGCCCTTGTAATCTCTCAAGCTTCCCATGAAATGGGAAGACCTCCAACTAATGTGATTAATAAAACTGATCTAAAAGATATCGCTTTAATTGGAGGAAGGTCGAGATCTCATACTCCCCCATTTATTCTTACTTATGAAGTTTTCAATAAAAAATTGCATAATTGCTTAGTGGATTCTGGAGCTTCATCTAATATTTTACCAAAATCAATATGTGCAAATTTGAACATTCAACCGCAAAAATATGCTGTGCGCATAGTTCAGCTAGATCGATCGCAAGTTGAAGTGATCGACGAATTAAATCAGGTTACCATAAGACTGTCATCTAATCCAAAGGTATGTCAAGTTATCGACATTTTAGTTGCAGATATTCCAGAATTTTATGGCTTAATTCTTAGCAGAGATTGGTCAGAAAAACTTCATGGATACTTTGCAACTGATTGGTCGCACATGTGGCTCCCTTACAATGGTAAAAAAAATCAGATAAAGGTTGAGTGAGAAAAACATCAGAAATACATAGTAACAGAACTGGAAGGAGAAAATGAACCAGTAGCATACAACAATAATATCATTAGCAACTGCTCAGTTGATTCTTTCTTAGGAAATTTTAATGCTCATACTTCACCTTACTTAGAACATTCTGCTTTATCTCAAGTAGAAATTTTTTCTCAAACAGATAGTTCTAAATGTATTAATTTTATAGATGCTCCTGTAAATAAATATTTATTTTGGAAGTTATTTTTTGACGGTTTTAAGTCTAATGAAGGAGCAGGAGCAAGATGCATGTTGATTAGTCTAGAGGGAAACAAAACTATGCTAACTTGCAGACTCAAGTTCGTTTGCACCAATAATACTGCAGAATATGAGGCTTTAGTCCAAGGATTATACAAAGCAATCATATTAGACATCAAATATCTACAAGTTTTTGGAGATTCTGAAATTGTGATCAGACATGTACGCAATACTATACATTTTTTATCAGGTCATTTAAAGCATTATCAATATTTAGTTCAAGATCTGACTGAACACTTTATAGCATTTAATATTTCATCAATCCCTAGACTCCAGAATGCTAGTGTAGACCTCCTAGCTAACGTAGCTTCCAAGCTCATTCCTTCAGAAGATTATACCCCTGATCGATTTTCAATCGAATTAATATTTAGACCCTTGATTCCTGATAACATTACCAATTGGAGGATTTTCAATGATGATCCTGATATTGTAAGCTTCCTCACATCTGAAGGATCTTACACCAATCAGATAATTGATGAGGACCAACATGATAGAAAATTGCAACAAGATAGCACTAATAATGCTATGCCAAAGTCAGTAGTCAAATTAGAATACCTTTATGATTTGAAAGATCGATTCAAAAGATCTACCAATTCAAAACTGCAAAGTTCAACTTTGAACTATGAATTAGTAAATCTAGGAACTGATACCAAACCACAAAATATCAACCTAGCCCTTGGCCTAGCTCCTGAAGAAAAATTAGCGTATGTTCGTCTTTTGAAACAATACAAAAGTGTCTTTGCTTGGAACTATGATGAACTCAAAACTTATGACACTTCTATCATCCAACATACTATCCCAATGATAAACGATGAAAAACCTATCCAGCAAAAGCTAAGAAAGATCCATCCCAATTTAGAAAACCAGATCAAATCTGAACTGAATAAGTTATTGAAAGCCAAAATCATTTTTCCCGTTCGACATTCTAAATGGGTTTCCAATATGGTTCCCGTTATAAAGAAGAACGGAGACATTAGAATTTGCATTGACTTTCGAAATATTAACAAAGCCTGCCAAAAAGATAATTTTCCTTTGCCTCCCATGGAGCAAATACTGCAGGCAGTCGCAGGATTAGAATTAATGTCCTTCTTAGATGGTTTATCTGGTTACAACCAAGTGTTGGTCTATCCCGATGATTAATTGAAAACCACATTCAGAACCAAATGGGGCACTTACGCATATCAAAAGATGCCCTTTGGTCTGATAAACGCTGGTGCCACATTTCAGAGAGCCATGGACATCACATTCAAGGGATTAGTTAACAAATCAATGGTAATTTACTTGGATGATATAACTGTATATTCCAAGAAACGAGGCGATCATATTAGAGATTTAAAACAGATCTTCCAACGTTGTCAAAGGTATGGAATTTCACTTTACCCGAAAAAATCCTTTTTTGTATTAAGTGAAGGAAAACTTCTTGGATTCATAGTGTCAAAATCTGGAATTCATATTGATCCTGACAGAATCAAGGAGATTTCCGAAATACCCCTACCTCACAACAAGAAAGCTATGAAATCCTTCCTTGGCCAGATTAATTTTGTAAAGAGATTTGTGCCAGATTTTTCAAGAATTGTATCTCCTTTACAAGAAATGATTAAAAAGAACTCAAACTTCAAATGGGGCCAAGACGAATATGAGACATTCAATCTGATCAAACAAGCAATTGTTAATGCTCCATCTTTAGCAACTCCAAATTTTTCCGATCCTTTTATTTTATATAAATTTTCCTCTGATAGATCATATGCTGCGATACTCACTCAAGCAAATCAAGACAAGGAAGAAGCCGCAATTGCTTTTTTCAGTTCAAATTTATAGGGGGCTAAGTTAAATTATTCAGATGTAGAGAAACAAGCTTATGCTGTTTTCAGAGCAATTAAATATTTCATACCGTTTCTACTTAAAACCCATAAAAAAATCATAGTACTGTTTCTAGCAGTAAGAAATATCCTAGTACAGAAAGATGTGGGTGAGAAAAGAGTCAATTGGGTTACTGCCTTACAATATGACGTAGAAATCAAACCAACAAGTATTGTAAAAGGTCAAGGCTTTTGCAAAATTCTAGCTAGAGCATCGCTTATTTCCGAAATGCCATCTGCAGAGATACAAATGTATGAGGTAAGCCTAAACGATGTTGAATCATTATACGTTGATATCATATTTTATCTAAAGAATGGATATGCTCCTCCAAATCTCGATTACACCAAGAAAAGAGCTCTACGGTTGAAGGCTAAACAATATCAGCTCGTGAATGATGTTATTTTTAGAATGAATTATGATTTTGTTCTCCTTAGATGTCTTGAAAAATCTAAAGCTGAAAAAGTCTTGCAGGAACTCCACGATGGGCTAGCAGGCGGACATTATGCTGGAGACGCTACTGCACATAAAATCCTCCGCACAGGCTATTACTGGCCCACACTATTCAAAGACTCGCATAGCTACGTAAGGAAATGTCAAGTTTGTCAAACCACTACTGGGAGACAAAAGAAACCATCATTGACACTGCAACCAGTCAACATTGAGTAGCCTTTTGATCAATGGGGATTGGACATAATAGGTGAGATCGTTCCTCACTCTTCTAAACAACATAGGTATATCCTTACAGCAACAGATTATTTTACTAAATGGGTAGAAGCAGTTCCTCTCAAGACAACTAATGCCGAGCATATCATCGAGTTCATAGATCAGTTCACAATCACCAGGTTTGGTTTACCTTCTGCTTTAATGTTTGATAATGAATCATATTTTTATGGTAATGCTATGACTGAATTTTCACTCAAAAGGGGTTTCAAACTTAAATACTCTTCCAATTATTACCCACAGGGAAATGGGTTAGCTGAATCTACAAATAAAAACTTAATCAGAATCATTTAGCCAACCATTTATCAAAATCACAAAAATTGGCATAAGTCTTTAATATATGCTTTATGGGCAGATCGAATAACGCAAAAAGCCTCCATTGGCACTTCTCCCTTTAATTTAGTTTATGGGAAAGAAGTGGTTCTTCCAACTCATCTAGCAATTCCCTCTTTAGCCCTAGTTCAATATATTGATGAAGCACCAACTTCTTCCTTACAACTAAGGCAGCTGGAAATAATTAAGCTAGAAGAGCAATGAGAACATGCCAAAATAACTCATGCTCATCACCAAGCATTAGTAAAAGCTTCTTTTGATTCAAACATGATATCCAAAAAGGATTTTCAGATGGGAGATCTAGTTTTAAAATGGGACAAGGCTCATGAGGAAAAAGGGAAACATACGAAATTTCAACGAATGTGGCTTGGCCCTTTCCAAATCAAAGAAGTCATAGGTCCATATACTTTTATGTTACAGGATTTAACAGGAAAAAGAGAGTCTTTACCTGTTAACGGACAGATCCTCAAAAAATATTTTCCATAGGAGATCATTCTTCTATTTTGTAGTTTAGTTTTCTTTATTTTCATAATAAAACCAGTTGTAAATGGTTACATTTGGAATTCACAAAAAAGATACAAATTCTCTTTTAGATTTTGTTTTTTCACTTTTATAAATAGAATTCTTCTATAAAATTGATCATTATTATTGAAAGATATAGTTAAAGGCTCTAAGCCTAGAAATGATACTAGTTTCAACCTTGTAAATTTTGATAAAAAGCGACCTTCAGTAGGAAATTGTTTTATATCAGTCCAATAAAAGGTATCAATAACAAAATGAAGATTTTCTGTAGAAAAGCTCTTTCCAGAAAACTCCACCATTGTCATCCAGAGCTATCTTAAGGAAACAATGAATTCCTCCCTACCTAGGAAATTACAATGTTCAGGGAATAATCCAATGATACACTTTAACTTAAAGAGTAAGAGGTCTCATCACGAGCCGAATTGTCATGATCATAGATATTATAGCTTGCTGACTTTGCAAATAATGCATACCACAACAGGGCAATGACTCAAGATTGTTGCAATCAAAAGACAAGGGGTCTCATCACGAACCAGCTTGTTCAGCAAAGTTATAAGTCAAGTGAATGGCACTGTTATAAACTAGCTACCAAACCAAGACATTGTTCTTTAAGGATAAAAAGAAAATGAAAGCAATAAGTGTGGATATGGATTTCTCTTTGAAAATTGTATATTTCTCTAAATAGGATACAAGATCATTGCTGGGTAACAGGTAACCCTGTCGAGGCTATAAACACCTGCTGGCAGCAGAGGCTCTACCTACGAAAAATGAGCATATTTAAAACTGATTTACAGAGAGCATTTGTTTTTATCTTTATAAACCAAGTAATGACTGATGTAGATACAAGGACTAGCTTGAGGAAGTAAACAATCAAAGTTGAATATAGAAGAAACGAAATATCATTGACAGGTAAAAGCATGATGTACTTTGTCTTTCTATAATAAAGTTTGATTTTCTGAAAATTTTTCTGTTTTGGAAGTTTAGAAAATTCAAAAGAAAAGCAGAGATAACTGGTTCTTCCAAGTGAATCACCAATTGTTGTGCCCAGCAACAACCCCCCTTCTTATTTAGTATTTTCACTACTACTAAATAAGTGGGGGCCCTTAGTCAAAAAATTTTAAAAAATTGATTAGTGCTTGTATTTCCTTTTTCAATAAAACTTACTATCATAAACTTAGGAGAATACCCCTTGAAAAATCTAAAAAGGCTTAAGTTTTATGATAAGGTAGGATAAAATCATTCCTTAAAGAAATACCGCATCGCAAAAAAAAAAGGTAATGGATACCTCCTTACAAGCGGAATTCTAAGATTGCGAGATCGCGATGCGAAGCTATGCACTAAAAACATTCATTGCATCGCATGCTCAAATATCACTTACGCTGAAAAACCTGAAACCGCCGATATGCGATGGCACATATCGCAAATTGCATTTCGCAGAAAAACACATTAACAAATGATTGTCATACGTTACGCTCTAGCGATATTGTGATATTGCGGTATTGCGATTTTGCGATTCCACGAGATTGCGATTTGTGATACTACAATCTGCGATATTACGAAGCAAATCATAGATCGCCTTATCGCAGATCTTTAGGGCTTGTTGTATGAAAAGGATTTTTCCATAAACCGAGACCTGATTATGCGCTTTAATGTTAATCAATGAGTTAGTTGCCAATAATTAATGAAATATGGTTTTGTTCTAATCGAAGAGCCATTTCACGTAAGGTGGTATATTTTATATGTCTTCAGCATTTAAAGTTTTCTCGTCACCTTTTTCTTATCATTATTTCTCACCTCATTTGTAAACTGCAGGAACGAAGAACAGAAAACCATGCAAAGTAGTATTCAGGATATTATGGGAAAGAAAGGCAAAGCTTCGAGTTCTGAAGACAAAGAAATGACGCCCTTGTATATAGACACTGCCTGTAATAAATATGCTGGTATTACTACTTGGGAAGGCATGTACAGTCTACTTGAGGAAGAGAATCCCAAAGCGATGGAGGTTACAGCTACTGTAGGCTCACATGGGTCTTCTGAGGCGTCTATTACAGATCTAGCTTGCTCGTTCTTGCACCGGATAGCGGCGAAGCCCAAAATTCTTCCATACACGGACATGGTTAAATGAGTACTGGACAACGCTGACATCACAAACAGACAATTTAAGAATCAGGGTCAAGGACTCATTGGCTCGTTCACTCCACAAGATTTGAGAGTCATGTATCATTTACCAGAGCCACAGGCGACTTATAACAAACAGTTCATGGAAAAGTTTGCTAAAGAAAATGAAAACCTGGAAAAATGCACCAAGGACTGGTCAAGGAGGGATGAACCACTAAAAAAGGATAAACATGGTATGTATAGTACTGGTTCTCTCACCTCCCCGTATTGCTTTGCTGCTGCTATGCTCTATAGACTTTTTGGGAAGCCAGACATTAATAAATTTTCATCTGAATGGATACCATTATTGAATTCTGCTATTAATTCTACTGTTGTGGATTGGGCTAAGATATTATCTGATAACTTAACCACATCCATTTTAAATTACCGGTCTAAAAGAACTATTTCTCAGAGAATTTATCCCCCTTTATACTTATCTGCATATGTGATGGATGCAGTCTGTTATATTTCTAAGTTTCCTTTAATGGGTTGGAAATGGACGACTCAAGACCCCTTACCCATTCATATTTATCACAAAGAATTGTGGGATTCCAAGTTCACTCCGTATTTTTACAAGATTTGTCATGGAATCATTTTTCCCCTGTACAAAATGTTATATGATAAAGACACTCCAAGATTTTCTCCCGAAGCAGAGGTAGATATACTCCCTATCACAAGATGGTTCAGAGAAGAACTGTTTACATATGTCAGGGTATTCGGAAGTCTCACTTCCCCTCATGTCTTACCTTTATATGTTCCTGATAAATTCATGGCACGATAAATTGCTTATCAAATCTGCGGAGAAGGAGGTTTGACTAAATATTTGAAGGACAAAAAGAAGGCTATTTGCCCACAATTTCCTGTGGCCTGTGGGGCCTTTTCACTATTTGATGTAGGCCATGCATTCAAAGAAGTAAACAACATAACATGTCTACGAATGTTCAAATTTCCAGGAAGATTGTTCGACCGTTATGATATTGCTAAAAATTTCACTACTGTAGTCAAAATAAAGGTGTTTTCTAAAGAAGATGATATTTTTGATGACATGTTCCAAGAGAAATGTACACTTAAAGAGGTTCTACATTCGGCCCAAATGCAATTTCCTCCAGCAGAATTTCAAGAGTTCAAGATATACAGGGAAAGAAGTTTAGCTAATATCCCTTTGGATAAATTACGCTTGGAACCCATAAGGGAACCAACTCCTAGTATTAGTCTCAGTGGAAGTTCAGGCACAGACAGATCTAAATCTAAGTCCGGAAGAGAAACGTCAGAACACTCTAAGAGGTCTGAAAGTGACCATGATAAAAGTGAAGGGTCAGTAAGGGATATTGCACAATCAAAGGAGCTCCCACAGCAATAGGTTTTGACCTCTTCACAACTAGATCCTCCCCCTCTCATCGTCCAGCCACCATTATTTAGAACCGAGCTAGATTAAGAATGGGAGACATTTAATGATTTAATCAATACTGAAGGATAGAGCACAATGACACCTGTGAGTAATGTACAAGAAACAAAAGATATAGTCACAGGAACAATTAGCAATGTCTCAGAAATGGAACATATTCCCATTACCCCATCCTCTAAACTTATGCTCAAAATAGAGGAAATTCCTCCTCTTGATGTATTTTATAGTCCAAAACACAAGGTAGTAGTGAGAAGACAAAGAAAGAAAAAGAAATTGGAAAATATGCTCTCTCATAATGCAGAGCAATTAGACGTCCTATGGCAAGATCCTACCACCGATCCCACTGAAAATATCACCAAATTATCTCAGATCACAGGAGCATATGCCTCTGCAACCATTGATAAAGCATCTAAGGTAAAGCAACTACTGAAAGAGAAAGAATATCAAATACAGGTTTTGAAACAACAACTGCAACAATCCAATGCCAACAACGAAGCACAGAAACAACTTGAAAGATTACAGCAAGACTTCCAACAAATGCAGATAGGGTACCAGAACAGTTTGGCTGAAAGAGAAAAACAGTTACAGGTTATGCAAGAAATGCACAAGGATGATCCTAAGCTTACATAATTCATTAGAGAATCCATTTCCTTAAATGATCAACTACTGCAGCAATAGGAAGCATTGTGCCAAAGAATATCACAGTGGAACTCTTATTGTGAAATAAGCGATAAAATCAGTAATCAAGTCATATATTTACGACATGATTATGATTTAATTGATAAAAGAGTTACCGAATATTTTACTTGGAAAGAAACAAAGGAGGGGAAAAGAGCAGGTGCACGAATAATCAACGAAAATCACAAAGAAATGCTCTTTAACAAGTGGGATGCACAAATCAGGAAAGCATAGCAAGTGACAGAAGAAGCAGCCACAGCAGCAAACAATGTTATTGACTGCATAAATGAAAATTTGCACAAGACAAATCTGATCTTAGAAACCACTCCTGGGTATCTACCAAAAGTACAGCAACTACAAACAGGCTGGAGACAGAAGGCTCAAGAAAAGGACGAATCAATTAAAAGATTAACTAAGTTGAATTGGGATTCTTACTGGGCATATTTGGTAAAACCACACAGCCAGTGCATGACTCTCAAATGTATCATCAATTCTGCCGAGAAGATGGCGCCAACTCTTGCCGATTCCGTTTTCGCAAGACAGTTAAAGTCGGAAGTCGGCCAGCTGACTCTTCTCAAAAAAATGCTGAACGCTTGTGATTTCAAGGAACAAATACACAAATATTTAGTTGTTAGTTTTAATTTTAGATTCAGTGTTAGTATTAATTTTTCTTTATTTTTGCCTGAAATGAGGACGGTCATTTAAATCGTATCCTACATTTTTGAAATAAATTATTTTTAGATTTAGTTAGTAGTATTTAAACCCTTCTCATGCATTTAGAGAAGGGTCCTGAAATTTGTCAAAAACTTGTCCTCAGAACATGCACTTTTGTACCCTCCGAGGAGGTTTTGATGAATGAATGGAACAGGATTTATTGATATATGCGTTTAATATCTACTACTGATGTTGCACTTTTGTACTCTTAGTGGATGTTGGATTAAGAAGAGATAATTCATTATTGCTTGAAGCTCATGAGTAGAACTAGTTATATATGGTACTTTTATCTCTTAACTATTTCTGCCTTTGTGTGAAAGTGATATTCATGTTCAGTTGTTTATATATTGATGCGTGAATGCTTGAGTTATCATTTTGCACTTCTGTATGGTGATAGCTATTTATTTATGCTTAATATATGAGTAGCTTATTATGCGATATGTTTTTCACAACTGTTTCGTCTAACTTTTTATATGAAGTGGTTTATCTCCATTGAATTCTTTTCTCATAATAGTTGAATGATATTTACTACCAATTGTTATTTGAAATCATTTTAGATCGCATAACAGAAAGTTTACATCCCGGGTTAGTATAGAATTAGATATTTTTGTTTATTAGAATACAATTGCATGTTATCATATTTGAGTTAGAATAAAATCATTTCACTTAGGAACTTTTAGAAAGGAAATATCAATTCTCAACACATACACACACATATTGGGAAACTGGTCCCATATCCCCAGTCGGACCCACTATACCAAACAGAAAAGGAGTTGCTAACCAAGGTCCGGACCGGGTGGGTATCCCCCTTGTTGTAGACTCTATTTTTGTGGCTTCAACACTACCTCACCTTCATATCCTAAACTAGAAATGATGAGGGGAGATATTTGAAAACTAAGAATTTCATCTAATTTTTTAGATCTTTAATGTACTTTAAGTTTTCGTTCATCTGAGCCTTGGTTTTCTCTAATTCTTTGTAAGGTAGATTGTATCTTCCTCTTGTTTTTCACATTCCTTTCCCTTCTCTTTTAGCTATTGTAACATATTATCTTTAATCTTCTTTGTTTCCTCAAAATATACCTTCACAAGTGATGAATCTTTAGATTTTTTTCTTGTCTCTTTCTTACCTGATCAATAACTCCTTTTACTTCTTTTTAAATTTCCTCATTCTATGAATTTCTTCCAAGCCAGTGATTAATTCACCTTCCAAATATATTACTGCCTCTTCTTCACATATTTCATGGTCATCTTGATTTTCAAGTTGGGCTTCTATGTCCATGAGCATGACATCATTAGTCCCTTCCTAGTTAGAATTTTTTTCATCATTGTCCTGCGAGGAGTTATTTTCCTCTTGGGTATGAAAGATTTTATTATTGAGGCTCTTCTCCTTCTTGAATCTCATCTTTTCCTTATTATTATGTTCAATATATTCCTTTTTGTATGAGCAATTAGATGCATAGTGACTTACTATAATGAAAATTAAAACATTTAAAAGGAAACTCACCTTTTTATTTGTTTTAGCCTCTCTTCACTCTTCTCACAAATTTTTCTTCTTCTACATCATATTCATAGTTTGAGTCCTTTTGATATTATTTGGTAATATTATTAGATTTGAAGACTACTTTCTTTAATGTAGATTTACCTTTTGTGGTTATCATTACATAGTAAGTTAACATTAGATGTAGTTGATACATTGTTAATATGTTGAGGTCCTATATCTCCTCAAATGGTGATGCTTTGGGATTAAGTATAGTAATAAGATTCTCAAAACCTTTTGAACTACTATGTATTCCTTCACAATTTCATCAAGACCTCTCATGGTGTTCACTATTTCATCCACAAGATGAAATATTTTTTCTATACCCTCATCCTAATTCATTTTTAATGATTAAAATCACATTATATAGTCTTATTTTTTTTCTTTGATTACCTTGCGATACCTTTGTATTTTAACTTCAAACTGTCCCAAATTTATTTGGTTGTGTTTCAGTGCACGAAATTAAACATACCTAGATTCATACAATGCATTTAGGATTGTATACATTTCTATATAATTGTAAGAGAACTTGTGCTTGGGTTCTTTGTTAACCAATACATTTGTATTTTCCTAGAAAGCTACACCAAGGGAAATCATGTAAGTCCTCATTATTACCTACCAAAAAAAAAAAATTATTCCAGTGAATAGAAAATATTTGTTAGAGAAATTTCCATCCCGGTTGGCCATGTTTCAAATCTAGATCTACCTTCTAGTTTTTAGACTACTACTGAAGGAGATTTATCTAATCCCAATTGTTAGAAATATAATCATACTAAGAGGGGGACATGAATCAGTATAATGGTAAATCTTAACCAATCAAAAAAAATTTAACGCACATATAAAATTAATCACGTCAACAACAAGAGATAAACTAGATATACATATGGAATTTATTTTATTAATGAATGATATCGTGGGCATCAACCTACTATTACATTTATTTTTACCCCACTCATGCATAGCCGAGAGGAACAAATTTCTCATAAAAACAAACATAAAATTTATTAAACCGATTTCTCTCAAAATTTGGGTTTATAAATGAATTACATGGCTATTCATTTTGGATGGGGAAAACTCTTGAATTCCTTAAAGAGAGAACTCATTCCTATATATTTGGAGGAAGTTGATAGAAATCCTCTCAATTTTGGAATCCATCATAACTAATTAATATCAAAAAAACTCTGGAAATCTCCATAAAATCTAGAGTTATCTAAGATATTACAAATTAATAAAATAATTGTTAGAGCAGGGTCCCTTGCACCACAATTTTTGGTATATTTTGTATAAATTTTGTATATGTGCACTGCGCAAATGAGTCAAGGGGATTTCGGGCAGGTCAAAGTCCCTATTTGTGATGTAAATGGGTTTAAGGGTAAAATATGGGCCTCAAACCAGGGTTTGAGACCATAGTATACGCGTGCTAGAAGAATATAAATAGATAGATCGAGTCTAAAGAAAGTTTCTTAAGTAGAAATTGGTTATGATCCCACTGTTTATGTGTCTATAATACTTTGTAAGGGATTTTGTCTCGGTTGGGTGGAAAGGCTCCTGTTGGCTGTGTGCACAGAGACGTAGTCCTGGCTGTGTGTGGACTTTGCTAGCTTTGTGTGCGAAATGGTTATGTGTAAGGGGAAAATCTGATGTATTGAAGGATTCTGAATTATACAAGTACATATTTTGGCGAACTTATTGTGTTATTGATCTGAGTTATCTATCTATTGTTTATATTATGTTGAGATCGCATTGCTTCTGTGTTTCTTATTTGTCATTGTGCAAAGATATTTATTATGGTTATTTATGAATATGGATGGTTGATGAATCTTCTTAAGCAATTACGCATTATTAGATTTGGATCTGGTTCTGGTATAATATATCTGCGCTGAAGCGATCTGCGATTCTGGTTATAATATGTTAAGTTTTGTGCACATTTGTGTATGATTTATATAATTCTGTAATAAATATTCTTAGGTTCACTTCATTATGTTCTTCCATAGGGTGCGGAAGCCTGGTTCCAGAACCCCCCCATACTGCTTCAGGTGAGAATTTGATCTATGCAAGGAGGTCATTACAGAAAGGGCCAATAGTTAGAGGGTTTTTTGATTGCGCGATAAAAGTTGAACCTCAGTCAGGACCCATCAAGCCAACAAATGGTTCTGTTTCCAAGACCAGGATCATTTTGAGGAAGATTTGATGTTGTGGCACCCTTCACAAAACGAATTACAATATTGGATGGATAGAAATATTGTTGAATTCACACTCCAAGAGAATCAAAGTATTAAGTAATCTGAAGAAAAGTGGGTACAGAAATACATCTATACAAAAGTTCACGAGATATTATTTTTCTCGTTTGCAAACGAGCTGCAAGAGTGGTTGTCGTGCTTGGTTGAATTCAATACCTGTATGAAGGATGATGCAGTCACTGAGTGGACTCCTGAATTTATTTAGCAAGCAAAGTAGCTAGAAAGTAAGATCATCTGCATAGTAGATCACTAGATCGATCACCTCTTGGGAGGATTTGTAACATAATTTTTCATTAATCATTTTGTATCCTATTCTAAAGGAGAAAGAATATTTTTCAAAAGCCCTAGAGGTAATTTCCTGTGCTCTTTGAAGTTGTTGCTGAATATGTTATTATGTCAACAGGGCTGTCTGTGTGAACATATTTCTTCAATGCCTCGACGAAGTGCGACTATGCGAAGTTGAAAATTTTACCACGAAGATTCATAAAAAATATTTAGAGCCTTCTAAAGCCTAGATCTGATAGTGAAGTTGAACCAGAAACTAGTAGCTCTAACGACTCTAAAGGAGACATTTCATCACACCAGAAACTCTTGAGTGTGGTTCCAACCCCATCCACTCCACTTTTGCACTAACATGACAAAACATCCACTCCATTGCACAATCCATCTCCACCACCACCTCCACCTCCCCCAAAAGTAGATATGGATGCATCAATGAAGTTACCTAATTTCAGAGGCACTGGAAATGAGGATACTGAAGACTTCTGGTTTGTGATTGAGGTTGTATGACAGGCTCAGCAAGTTAATAATAGTGATATTAAGAAAGCGTAGTTGGCTACTACTTTCCAAGATCGCGCATTGTATTGGTACATCAGGTATGTTCAAGAAAACCCTAATTCCACCTTGGACCAAATATAATATTCCCTAAAAGAGAAGTTTAAAAATCCTATGTCATACATGCAGCTCGTGATAGAAATGAAATAGATTCATTAGGAGGTTAATGAATCTGTATAGGAGGCCAATCAGAGGCTGAAGCACATAATCAGAGATGGTGGATTTGTTATTGATGATACTCAACATAAGGAATGATTCATTTCTATGTTTCTCCCACATATACGCAAGCCCTTAGGTCAGAAAAATATTGCCACACGAGTTGAGGTTGTGGAAGTTGCGATGAAACTAGAGGCTATTCTAGCACCTGTTTCACTGGGAACTTAATAGATACAAAATCAGTTGGAAGCCATGCATATAGCAATTTAAAGCCTGTGAAAGGACAAGGGAAAGGAGGTTTGCATAGAGGTTTTGTGCGTAAAATGTAAATCTTGTGGGCACCATAAAGATCAATGTAATGTCTTCAACAATTATCTGAATGCTGGAGGTCCTAGTCCATTCAAGAGTCATGTATGGTGCACAATCTATCAAATCACCGGATTACATGACAAATATTATTGCCCAAGGATCAAAAAGTATCAACGTAACTTGAAGCAATTGTTTTGAAGATTCTATTCGTCATTAGGGCATGATGAGACAAATTATCACACTTATGCTATGATGTTAGAGAAATATAAAATATATAGGATGTGAGCTAAGTCTACTTCACTAGCATCCCCCTTTTGGAGTGGAGGATTTCGGGGCAGAGGATTAGACTGAGGAGTTGGATCAGGTAGTCGAGGAAGAGGACAAGTCATTTGCTATAACTGTGGAGATGCTAGTCATTATGTGCGTGATTGTCCTAATCTACCATGACAGTCATGCATGTATTATAGGAGATTTGATCATGTAATATAATATTGTCTTGTATTGATTGCTAAAATGCAGGAAGAGAATACACAAACTCCAACACATAATATTCAGATGGTTAGAGCTAAAACCCTTGCAGAAGATCCCAGTGTGAATATGGTGACTAGGATCGGTGTAGCCACCAATGACGATAAGGGAAAGAAACTAGCCACTAATGTATGGATATGTAAGGCACCTGAAAATAAATAAGTATTTAATATTTGGTAGGCAAAGGACACAGAGAAAGAACCAATGATAGTAGAACAGTGAGCGGTCAAAAAATATACAATAATAAGAAGAGAATGGGTAGGGAGATGCGTATGACTACGCAGATTGGTGCTTATGATATGCACTAGGTTATTCTAGATATGGGATCGTATGCTAATGTTCTACCTAAGAAAACATGGAAGCGCATGGAAGAGCCAAAGCTAGATTGGTCTACCATTCAACCGTACATGGCCATTCAGCAGAAGATCATTCCTTTAGGGAGGCTTCTGCAAGTTGTGGTTAGCATCGAGGGTGTTAAGGTGACGCCAGACTGTGAAGTCATACAAATCATAGATGATACTAATCTTTATCCTGCGCTACTAGGGTTTGACTGGGCTATTTACATGGATGGTGTTATAAATTTTAAGAAAAGGAGAATGGAATTTGAAAGCAATGGAGTCATGGTAATCATTCCTCTAGATCCTTTGGAATGAAAAATATACACAGAGTCGGTGTGTGCTCATGATGATATCGATGAAATCTATAAGGTGACCTTGTGCGGGGAAGATTGGATTAATCCAACAATAGATGGAAATATTAACTGGGAGAATGATAACTCTTGTTTTTTAGACTCTAATGAAGAATTAGAAAATAGGCAGAACCAGTTGCATGAGTTATCTACACTGTGTTGTAATCGTGTGACGAGATCTCTGCTATGTATAAAATCTGAGGTACGTGAATTTCCGCACTATGATGGATTAATTGATATAAACATGTTTATAGGGGAACTTGAAAGGATTATGCTTGAAGGATAGAGATTATGTGCTTTGGATATTAGATTGCACACTACTCCAGCAAGATGGTGGGAAACTCATAAGGAGAACATGGGCAACTGGGAGGAATGTGCGCACATGATGCGATTACGGTTTGAATGTCCCATCATTAAAATGGAAGATTTCTACTCTGCAAAGATGATTTTCATAGAAATTTGGCGATATGGAATAAAGTATGGGGTGTATAACCAAGACCTAAATGGGTCCACATGTTTATTCACACATTAGGGAAGGTACCTACTGGTTGGTATTTGTAGATAGGGCTACGCTGAGGCACTAGTGAATGGTTTGTGCTGACAGAGAGTTTTATTCTTACATTCAGCTTTGAGAGTGGATTTGATGAGATTGGACAAGCTTTGCATAATATTCAAGAATTCATCTTTGATACAAAAAATCCTACAATCGAGTGTGCTCCACCATCCTAGGATGTGAAAATGAAAGCTATTGTCAATTATAGGAATCTAACAGTTGAAGCGAGTGAAGAGAATCCAAGGAATATCATGATTCTCGAATCTCAGGGGCAGCACGTAGTGGCTGGGCCCTCGATCACCTCACTAGATGTGACAAATCCCTTAAATATGAGGTAGGTGAATATTGGATCTAAAGAAAAACCTAAGTTGGAAAATACTGGAGACTATTGGGATGATGATATAGTAGGAAAAATTGTTGAGTTGTTGATCAAGTATCAAAATTTGTTCCATACAAAGTTTTCAAAGCTGAAAGGAATAATTTGGGAGTTGGGAGTTCTGAATATCACATTGAAACCTGATGTGGGCCCAGTGAAAAAATTCCCATGTAGGCTGAACCCAATATATACGTAGAAGGTGAAAGAAGAGTTGGATAAAATGATTGTTGCAGGCATCATTGAACCTGTAGAAGAGTTTTACTGGGTAAGTCCAATGGGAGTGCATGATAAGAAGACTAAGGGAGAAATCAGTATCTGTTGTTAGGTCCCCATATTAATAGTGTAGTCCCTTATTGCTATTAGTATAGCCCCCTTATTGTTATTTTTGTACCCCTGTAACCCCCATATTGTTATTATTTTTCCCTTACATTATTATTGTTAGGTCAGCTAGTATTATATTGTGACCCCATGGACCCCTATATATAGAAGGAGGTTTTTTAATTTGTATCATCCAAGAATTTTTCAATTATGTAATGTATCAGAGGTTTCCCCCTTCAATTGGTTGATTTCTAAGGTGTTGATCTCTCTTTTCTTCTATTTTTGTTGCTGGTTTGATAACATTTGCTACAAGAGCTTTGGATTCTAGGGTTTCACTGCTCCAAACAGGTCATCATGGTATTGTCGCTATAATTTTTTTCTACGAAGGTTCAGAAGCTAAAATTTTTATAGAGAGAAGGTGAAATCTCGAGGAACATCATGTACAAATTTCAGATCTTGGATTGCAATATTTTCGGATATTTGATCTGTGGAAGTTAGGGTTTTCTGAGGCTCTTGAATTTCACCTAAACATGTCATCGTGGAAGTTTCGCTATAAATTTTTTTATACTAAGGTTCAAAAGCTAAAAGTTTTATAGGGAGAAGAAGAAATCCTATGGAGCTTCCTGTAACAATTTCAGATCTTGGTTCGCAACATTTTCGGAGATATGATCTATGGAATTTAGGTTTTTTTCAAGCTCCCTAATTTCATCTCAAAGAGGTGACCTTGGGAAAATCATCATAAATCTCTCATTGAGCATCAGATAGGAATTTTGTAAAAAATTTCCGCAACTACATAGAATTTAGTTTCATGTTTATCAGTTTCAGAGGTGAAGGAGGAAACAGTGAGACGTGGCACGCCGTACAAGTGCGCTCTACTGAACCAATCCATAATTAGGTCATTGTGGGAGATTTGGTATAAAGTTTTCTTGAAGTATACAAATTAGGTCAGACGTCTGGCATTTGAAAGAAGATTTAGAGGGCTACTATAGGAACAAATTTTAGATATTGAAGATCCTCAATTATATAGTTAATTCAGTTTCAATATTGAGCTCCTCAAAAGTAAGTAAAAGGTGTGTATTTTTTTCAAATTGCATAAGTCTTGTATGAAAAATCAATTTTAAGTGATTCCAAGGGCCTATTGAGCATAGCTATTAGTATTAGGCTCTAAAATGCCCCGTAAAATTAATTTAACACCCATTAAGCCCTCAAAATACTCTACTATGACTCATGAAGATGAAGAATTGCAACATAATCTATCAAAATTACAAGAGCAAGTACTCCAAATTTTTCTCTGGCAAAGAGGAACAAAAAATGAAATGGAAGTTTTGAAGAAAGGTGTGGAAGTGAAGATGGATTGTTTGAAGAATAATATGGATGGTTTTAAGAAAGGCATGGAAGCTAAGATGGATGGCATGGAAGCTGGCATGGAAGCTAAGATGGATGGCATGGAAGCTTGCATAGAAGCTAAGATGGATGACATGGAAGAAAAAATGAAAGACAACATGGAAAACATGAAGAATGATCTAAAAGCAGACATGGAAGGTTTGACAAATTTTATACAAGAAATGTTTCCTAAGGGTGAAAATATAGTAGAGGAAACTCAAGATGAGAACAAAATAAATGTTAACCGTGATTTCAGAAACTCTAATGCTGGATGGAAGAACCACCATATTCCAAAGATGAATATGAGGAAGTTTGATGGAAAGGATCCCATAACATGGATACTACAGATGGAGAAATATTTTTATCTGAATAATTTTCAAAACACACAAAAGGTACGTATTGCAACTTTACATTTACAAAAAAATACATTTGCATGGCATCGATGGATTTTCTCCCATAAAAAAATTTTCACTTGGTTAAATTTTACGAAGGAAATGATAGCACATTATGAGGATACAAAGAGCAACACCTTCTTTAGCCAATTGATAAATCTCAAACAAAACGGTTCAGTGGTAGAGCACATTGAGGAATTCCAAAAATTGAATATAAGGGTAACTGATATATTCCAGAGGCACACAATATTGATGTCTTCATAGGGACTTTAAAGGATAAAATCCAACATGAAGTTCTTTTTTTGGAACCTAATTCATTGGAGAAGGCATTCAGATTGGCAAGAAAAAATGAATGTAAAATTATGGCGACAAGGAAGCCTACCACTCACATCTATAAATATGGAAGTTTTTCTACTCCTAGAATTCCACAACCTACAAGGTTGACACAACAACAATTGGAAGAAAAAAGAGAAAAAGGGATTTTTCTACAGTTGTGACAGAAAATACACTAAAGTTCATAAGTGTTTTGAGAAGAAATTATTTTACATAGATTGTGAAGAGGAGGAATAAAATGAACAAGAAACTTCAAAAGAAGAGGATATACACCAGGAACCAACCCTAAAAGAAGAAGAAATGAGTTTGAACATATCATGTAATGCATTGGCAGGAATTACCACTCCTCAAACTCTCAAGATAGGACAAATCAAGGAGAAAAAGGTAATAGTGTTGATTGATGCAGGTAGTACCCATAATTTTATTCATTGTAAGGTAGCCAAGGAATTGAATTGTTTCCTATACCTAGCACCAGAATGTCGAGTGATGGTTGCAAATGGAGGAACTATAAATTTCTCTACAAAATTCCATAACATCAAGCTAACCATGGGGGAAAATTTATTGAATAGTCCAATGCTTTCGATTCCAATGGGAGGTGATGATGTTGTACTAGGAGTACAATGGTTACAATCTTTGGGGATGGTAGCTTTTAATTTTCAAGAAATTTTCTTGAATTTTTTTCAGAAGGAAAGGAAATCGACTTACGGGGTATCACAGGGAAGACAGGAAATATAATAAGCTAAAATGTAATGAAAAAGCTTCTGAATAAAGAACAACGAGGCGTAATTTCACAATTTTTCTCACTAGAAGTTCCAACATCAAAATCATCTATTTCTCCATATCTCCAAAACGTCTTGGACAATGGTTCCAAGGTGTTTGAAACTCCCAAAGGACTCCCACCTATTTGTGATCATGATCATGCTATTAATTTGATTCCAGAAAGTGTTCCTCCAAAATCCAGGTGTTACAGATATCCTTATGTCCAAAAGAGCGAAATTGAATGTATGATTGCATAAATATTGGAGGCTAGTATAATTCAACCTAGTCAAAGTTCTTTCTCTACTCCAGTAGTATTGGTGCACAAGAAGGATGGATCATGGCACATGTGTTTGGATTATAGGGAGCTTAATAAGCTCACTATTAAATATAAATTTCCCATTCATGTGATTGATGAATTATTTGATGAATTACATGCTGCAATTTATTTTACCAAGTTGTATCTTCATTCAGGATATCATCAAATTATAATTAAGACTAAATATATTCTGAAAACAACGTTTCAAACTCATAAGGGTCATTATGAATTTTTGTTCATGCCTTTTGGCCTTACCAATACACCTACTACATTTCAAGGGTTAATTAATTCCATTTTCAAACCCTTAGAAAATTTGTGCTAGTATTTTTTGATGACATAATAATCTACAACAGGTCTTGGAAGGATCCTGTTCAACATGTCGATAGGGTGATCAAACTATTGAAGGAGAAAAAATTATATGCAAAAACATCCAAATGTTTCTTTGTAGTACAAGAGGTGGAATATTTGGGTCATATTGTATCTCACGAGGGTGTTAAGGTAGACCCTAACAAAATTAAATTCATTAAGGAATGGAAAGTCCCCACAACCATAAATCAGTTGCGAGGATTTCTCAGGTTAACGGGGTATTATAGCAAGTTTGTTAAGAATTATGGGAGAATAGCAGCACCTATAACAACATTATTGAAGAAAGATTCATTTTTATGGACTCCTAAAGCAACTAAGGCCTTTGAACATCTTAAAGAGGCAATGTACCTAGCACCGGTCTTAGCTATGCCAGACTTCATAAAAACCTTTATTGTGGAATGTGATGCCTTAGGAAATGGAATTGGTGTTATTTTAATGCAAGAGGGAAGACCCATCGCTTTTTAAAGTCGTCCAATCAAAGGAAAGTATTTACGTAAAGCTATTTATGAGAAGGAAATGTTGACAATACTACATGCATTAAAGAAATGGCAACCTTACCTAATGGAAGGTGTTAGCCACCCATAAAATTCTGTCATATCAAATGGTGGCTAAATAATGTTGGATAGCCTTCAAGAAACAATTTCATGATTAAAATTGCTGATACTTGAAGATTTTTTGATAATGTCCTATCCTTGGTTAATATTCACTACTGTTTCCATTCAGAACTCAGAAAAGCCAAAGTACTTCTGCAAAGGACCCTTTTCCCTTTTTCTTCTTTCCACCACTAACCTTATTTTCTATTCTCCATTTCCCATGAAAACCCCACAATTTCATGTTTCTCCCTTTTTCATTTCATTAAAATCCCTTTTATAAGGTTAAAACACACTATTTTGACCTTACCGAAAGCCTTTATCTCCTTAAAAAACCATTAAAAACCATAGAAAACACACTTTTTCTATGCGTTGGACTTAAGCCCCTCAGGCTAAGCCCCGCGCCTTTTTCTCTCCATGTGACCCGATGCCGTGACTGAAGCATTTCCCCTGTGGGGGATTTGCTCTATCCGTAGGGTCAAACCTTGGTGCCCCCGTAGTTAACTCCTCGGAATGGGTGAAGACTTAATCTAACGGCTGCCATTCACTACGGGGGGTTTCTCCAAAAGTCTCGTGTCCGTACACCTTGGCCCCCACAGTTCATCTCTGCCGTCCGATCGAAAACCAATCGACGGAGCGGAACTGTTTCCCGTGGTGGTCCCCGCACCCATGTTCATTGTGTGAAAATCGGTGGTTTCATTCCGCACCACCCATCCATAGATGGCGGTATTTCCCACGGACCCAGTGATTCCACACGCCTCTTGACACGTGTCCTTTGTACCATTCCAAAACCGCCGCATAAAGCCATTTCCCCGCGCATTATCTATCGGACGAAGGCCGCCCAGCGGAATCAACGATAGCCATTAGATCGAGACCTCCGCATCCAACGGCTGTCCTTCGCTGAAGTCACCTGCCCTTTAACCAAGTTGCAGGCGTTTTAGCTGGGCCCTGGCGCAACTGAAAACCCATCTCCGCCATCAATCTCTGCAGATCAACGGCTCACATTCAAATACCTGATTTTGTAGCCCAGTCAAGCTCCCTCCACCGCTGACTTTCCCAATTGCTCCCGACCATCGATCATAGCGCAATCGACGGCTCATATTGCCCCGCTCCTCCGCACGCCCTCTGATGCAGATCTACAAATATAAACGCAGGATTTCCTCATTTTTTTTTTTGTGTGCAGGTTTAAGGTTTTTTCGATTTTAATGGAGAAATTTCGTGGGACGAGGATGACGATCCTCTGGCTGTCGAGTACCTTAGGGAAATTATCCACAGGGCGCAATACTTTATTGTCAACGAGGTTTCATAAGACTTTGCTGCTATACGCCCCTGTTAAACCTGGAAAACAACCAAGAAATCGCAGAGAAAGAATATCAGTCGCAGGAAAGGATCCGAGCGGGAGTTTAATGGACATATTGGAAGGGATTATGGCTAAGACGACTATCAGAAGCCTAATCCCCAGCCTAAAACACAGTTTAAAAGGAAAACCTAAAAGTGTTTATTAGACAGAATGCCTCCACTGCCATATCTGAGGCAAATTGATTCCTCAACCACCACAGCACCACCTGTGCCTCAAAGGATTCAATCAGGAGCTGAATTTATTGATCAGGATCAGATTTTTGCCTCGACACAGCCAAAGAAGTCACTTCTGCCAGGGCCTTCAATGCAAAGAATATCTGCAGAGTTACTTCGGACTACCTGTGCCTCAAAGGTTAACAAATACTCCTACCCAGCTTAAATCATAAAGTGTGAATCAATTAATATGGTGAACACCTCTTCTGTTTCTTCATTGAGCATCCCAAGGGCCAATGGGCCATTTAAATCCTGTATTAATTGTAATTGAGATCTTTTTCAGATCTCACCTCCTCATCTTTCTATATATACCACAGCAAAAGATGAGTGAGTGGTTGTTGGTTGTTGGTTGTTGTCTGATCACAAGTTGTAACATTGAAACTCCCTGAAATAAATATACAAGTCTGTTGAAGTTGAAAACAAATTGAAGTCTTGGATGTCTTGATGATGCTGTTGCATGCCCGTTCCTAAGAAGGCTCTATCATTGGATTCATGAGCTTGGTTGTTGGTGAAGTATTCTAACTGTTTAATGTTTTCTCCTATTTTCATTATGTTTCATAATCTCTTACTACGGTAGAATGAAAGTTTTAGGCTAAGAAATGACTCCTGGAAGCACCTTAGACCTGTTCACCCTTCACTGTTTTATGTTTTATTCTGCTGAAGTATTTTAGAGGCTTTAAACCTTCTATTTAGTCTTCATGCTTGTTTATTTCCTTGATAGCTCAAATAGTTGGTTTCAGCATGATTTATGGTTCTCCCTGCTTGTCTGCCATCACTTGAAAGCTGTTATTGAAGTCTCCATTTGAAGTACCATTGTCTTAAGTTAATCAAAGAGGTCGGTTTTGATCTTACCCTTTGCCCCTGCTTGAACAGTTGTTTTGAAGGTCTTTATAGTTGCAAGCATAGATGTTATTTAGGTGTTCCCTCTTCTATGAATGCAGCTATCAGTGAATCTTTTATGTTTTCTAAGTCCTTTAAAATAAAATCTTTGACGAAATAGGGAGTTCCCCGAATCTTATATTTCATTCTAAAAGTTGTCTTGAAGTCATTATTTGCTTGAAGAATGTTTGTGGAATTTATGGTTAGCCCTGTCTATCAAATATTTCTTTATTGTTAAGTTATGTTTTCAAGTTCCCTTTGTTGAGAATTAAGCTTCTCTTTCCAAAACATTAATGTCCATCTCATTCCAAAACAAAGGATCCTGTGGCCAAGTTAGATTTTCCCTTTGATATCCCATATCCCTTGAAGAGTTTGTCATGACCTTATTTTGACTCCATTGCCCAATGAACCATATATTTCCTCTTTCTGTCTATCTTTCCTAGACCTTTCATATTCTGTTGTATCAACTCAACCCAACCAAACAAACATCTGCACTTAATAACTAGTCTAAAATCCATAACCAAAGCAAACAAGATAAACCTTTGCAAACAAATATTTGAGAGATCCCTCTCTGAGAACAGGAGGACTAGATCCTAGAACTCTAAAGATTGGCTCTGATGTTGCCTTGTCTTTTTATTTTCCAAACTGTCAAAACACGGGATACCAACAGAAGGCACTTCAAGGTAAAAATTGATCATGATAGTCTCAAACACTTTTTGGAACAAATAATATCTTCATAATAGTAGCAAAAATGGGTCACAAAGATGTTGGGTTATGACTTTGAAATCATCTACAAAAAATGGAAGCTAAATGTTGTTGCAGATGCACTCTCAAGAAAGGACGAAGAGGTGTAAGCATTGCTTTGTGCAATTTCTATTATCCAACCAGATTGGATAATCAAAGAAAGGGATGAATGGAATAAGGACGAAGAAGTTTGGAAACTCATTGAAAATTTAAACCAAGATCCTAGTACATTTGAAACATTTAGTTGAAAAAATTATTCGTTATGGTACAAATATTGCATATATATTTATAATAATTCCCAACTAAAACAAAATATTATTTTGAAATTGTAAACTTCTCCTTTAGGAGGACACTCAGGATTTTTAAAAATTTACTGCAGGGTGAAGATTTTTTTTTTTTGGGATGGCCTTAAATATGATATTCAAAATTTTGTGGTAGAATTTTTGGTTTTCCAGCAAAAAAAAGTTGAGACAATTAAGACCCCGGGTCTTCTACATCCTTTATCCATTCTAGGTCAACGTTGGGAGGAGATTTCAATGGATTTTATCACAGGTTTACCTATGTCCAAAGGAAAGAGTGTAATCATGGTGGTAGTTGATAGACTTACCAATTATGCACACTTCTGTGCATTATCTCATCCATTTAAAGAAAGTACAGTTGCTACTGCATTTATGGAAACAATTCAAAAGCTACATGGAAACCCAAAGATTATGGTAAGTGACAGATATCCCATTTTCACTGGAAATTTTTGGACGGAATTATTTTCTTGTTTGGGTACTCAACTAGCTCATAATTCATCTTATCATCCTCAATATAATGGTCAAACTGAGATAGTGAACAAATTTTGGAAGGATATCTTCATTGCTTTGTATCTGATAAACACGCATAATGGGTCTAGTGGTTACCTCTAGCTAAATAGTGGTATAACACTTCCTTCCATACTGTAGAAAAAATGACCCCATTTATGGCACTTTATGGATATCATCCACAACCCATCACATCATCTTTAAGAGAAAATTCTAAGGTGCAAGTAGTGGAAAATCACATTGAGCATCAACAAAAATTTCTCCAACTCTTAAAGGATAACCTCAATTTGGCACAAAATCGAGTGAAACAAAAGGTAGATCAACATCACAACGAGAGAATTTTTGATGTAGGATACTGGATATTTTTACGGCTAAAACCATACAAACAATGTCCCTCAAGAAAGCTAAGAAGGATAATAAATTATCGCCAAAATACTAGGGTCCTTACAAGGTGTTGCAAAATATTGGTACTATGGCATACAAACTGGAGCTTCCTTCTTCTTCACGAGTGCATCTAGTTTTCCATGTTTCATGCTTAAACAAGGTTATAGGTGATAAAATTCCAGTTTAAACAATATTTCCAAAACTTGATGAGGAAGGAAAAATCATATTGGAACCTGAAACAATCACGGAAATAAGAACTTGACAGCTACGAAATAGATCAATTTCATAGTATCTCATCAAGTGGAAGAACTTACCCACTGAAGATTCTACATGGGTGGATGAGAATTTTATACATAAGCATCCAGTGCTACTCAAGCATTGAGGAATTTTTTTTTTTAAGGAGAGGGGCATGTTAGGTCCCCATATTTACTAGTGTAGTCCCTTATTTTTATTAGTATAGCCCCCTTATTGTTGTTTTTGTATCCCTGTAACCCCCATATTGTTATTATTGTTCCCTTACATTATTATTGTTATGTCAGCTAGGATTATATTGTGACCCCAAGGACCCCTATATATAGAAGGAGGTTTTGTCATTTTTATCATCGAATAATCATTCATTTATGTAATGTATTGGAGGTTTCCCCCTCGAAGTGGCTGCTTTCTAAGGCATTGATATCTCTTTTCTTCTATTTTTGGAGTTGGTTTCATAGCATCCATGTAGATATGTGCAAACTGAATGATGCTTTTGTTCATGATCCATTCCCAAATCCATTATTTGATGAAATCCTGGATAATGTTAGAGGCCAAGAAGCATATTCCTTCATAGATGGGTTTTCAGGGTATCATCAGATCCCGATTGCGCTAGAATATCAACGTAAGACCACCTTTTCTACTAAATGGGGCTCTTTTCAATATACAGTCATGCCCTTTTGGTTGAAGAATGCCCCTACCATTTTCTCGCGTGTAGTAGTAGCTTCTTTTAAAGAATTTATCCACAAGTTTTTGTAGGTATATTTTGATGGTTGAATTGTATTTGGGTTGTTATAAAACCATGTCTCAAATCCACGCTTAATACTAGATACCTGTAGGAAGTATCAGATTTCCTTGAATTTGAAGAAGTGTATATACTATGTACCATTTGGGATACTGCTGGGAAACATTATCTGCCTGTAGGGGTTGATGGTAGATCCTCGAAAGACCACAATCATAGTTAATTTGGAGATACCTAAAAATGTTAAGAAATTGTGCTAAATATTTGGACATATTGGGTATTATAGGATATTTACTCAGGGCTATGCGCTGATAACTGTGACCATGGAAAAACTGCTCAAGAAGGATGCAACGTTCTTCTGTGATAAGGATTGTTAGAAGGGTTTTGAGTTGCTGAAGGAAAATATGGTCACTGTGCACATCCTGATCTTCCCAGATTGGTCAAACGTGTTTCATGTACATGTGAATGCATCCTATATCGTGCTCAGAGATATCTTAGCACAGCCAAGAGCGGGAGAGATTTATTATCCTATTTCTTATGCAAGCCGAAAAATTTCAAGTGCTGAAAAAAATTACTCAACCACGGAAAGAGAAGGACTAGAAATGTTGTACGCGCTTTATAAATTACACCACTATCTGTTAGGAGGCCATTTTAAGATGTTCAATGATCACTCTAATTTGAAGTACCTAGTCAATAAGCCTGTGTTAGGGGGGAAGATCTACAGGTGGTTGTTGTTTTTCCAAGAATATGATTTTGAGATTATGGTAAAACCAGGAAGACTGAATGCTAAGCCATACCATCTGTCGAGCATTGAAACAGGTGAAGAACCTATAAAATTGGAGGATGGATTTCGAGACGCGCAGTTGTTTGTGATAAATATGGTTGATGAGAATTTCCTTGATATTATTCAATTTTTTACTACTAGATGCATGCCTGACGAATATATAGTTCAGCAGAAGAAAGAGCTTGTGGCGCGCACAATGGACTTCACCATTATTGATGGAAAATTGTACAAAATGGGTGTAGCTTAAGTTTTGAAAAGATATGTCCCAAAGTATGAGAGATGCTCAATCCTAGATGAAGCTCATGGTGGGGTTTCCAGTGTTCATTACATAGGTAAGGCAACCACGTAGAAGATTCTGTGAGCTGGGTTATGGTGGCCCACACTGCACAATGATGCCTATATGCATTGTTGCGCATGTGATGTATGCCAGAGGACGAGAAAGCCATCACATGAAGATGACATGCTTTTGAATCCATAGATGGAATTGCAAGCTTTTGAGAAATGGGCTATAGATTTTGTGGGGCCTATCAATCCTCTTGGCAAGAAGAGTTGCGCGTGTTACATTATCACTACGGCGGAATATGTAACTAGATGGGATGAAGCCAAACCTATGAATTATTGTACTGTAGATACAGTTGTGCAGTTCATATTTGAGAATATTGTGACTCGGTTTGGTTGTCCTAAGATTCTGGGAAGCGATGAAGGTACACATTTTGTAAATGATACCATTGAAGCATTGAGAGAAGAATTCAAGATATGTCATTAGAAAATCTCTCCTATCATCCTTGGGCGAATGCCATGGTTGAAGCATTTAATAAGATATTGGAGACTACACTGACCAAGGTGTGCAATGGTAACAAAAATGATTGGGATGAGTGAGTACTAGTAGTTCTCTGTGCATATAGGACCACATGCAAGAAGGTGATGATAAGGAAACCTTTTAGGATGGTATATGGGAAAGAAGTTGTGTTTCCAATGGAGTTCATTGTTCCTAGTCTACACATTGCAACATTCACAAATATGGATGAAGAAGATGCTATGGAAGAACAATTTTCGTAGTTGGTTTCTTTGGAAGAAGATCACTTTATTGCAAATTATCACCAACAAGTTCAGAAGGCGTGCAGAAAAGCATGGTATGATAGGCATATTAGGAAAAAGGTGTTCGAAAAAGATGATTTGGTCTTACTATATGATAGAAAGTTTGTGTTCCACCCAGGGAAATTAAATATGCTTTGGCTAGGGCCCTATGTTGTTAAGGAAATCACTGATGGAGGTGTAGTGCACTTGGCCACCTTGAGCAGAGAATACCTTCTTGGGTATGTCAACGGAAGCCATCTGAATCCATATAGGGATGACCCTCTTCCTACCAAATGACTATATGGCCACAGTATTAGACCTATGTAGATGGGATGGCAGATGCACAGAAAGGTGCGACATGTGCATGGTAGTTGCGCGAGGAGGTTGATTGGGTCACAGAAGTGTCAAAAACTAGTCGTTGGAATAGTAAATATGGAAAGGACACATTTATTACCATTTATGGGAGCATCTAGGTTGCATTTAATGAAGGAATGTTTCCAGCTTTGGGACCATTTTGTCATTTATGGAGACACATTAATGCAAAAGGAGCCATTGAAGATGCGCAAAAACTATAAATATGACCTATGGGGTCACAATAGTTCCCTTTACTTTCTGAGTGAATTATTTTCTTTGAGCTCCCTGATTTCCGCTGCATACTCTATGCCAATGTCTGGTTTTTATCTGGGATTCGAGGAAGTGTTGCACCGTGCAGGGTTAGGATACGTAATTCCTGGAAGTATGAAGGCCACATGACCCAGAGATGACCCTTCTATGCCCGAGGTCCCTATTATTGAAATGCCTACACCCACAAATTCTAAGAAGGGGAAGTCTTCTGGTACTAGAAAAAATCTAAGGGATAAGACTCCAAAGTCACACTCCACTGTGGCTGAGTGTCAGAAACAACCAATGATAGAGCTCCTAGAAACTGTTATGGAGGAAGAGGAGGATGTGGTCAAAGTGGCCCCAGTATCGCTGCTACTGAACTATGTTGCACCACACAAACCCTTAGTCTAAATTCCTAAAGAACTGGACAAATTGCACACGAGTATCCAAATGTCATTAATCCCTAAAAATGTCTTGATGGAAGGGGACATGTTTGCTAAAGTGGTGCGAATTAGACTAGAGGACTAGGACATTGCAGATGTAGATAAATTTCTAGAACTTGTGCCAGATATGTATCTAGATCATGTCACATATGAAGGAGGCATCATGTTCCTTGAGCCAAAGAGATGGGTGTTGGGTCTGCACAAGGCAAGCTTGCTAAACTTATTGAAGATCCCTCATTTTGGGCGCAACCCCATAAATGATATATGCATCCATAAATTAGTCATGATAGTGCATGATGATGCACTATAGTTGGGAGAAAACATACCCCATTTATGCTACATTGATCCATAAGATAACGGGTCTACCCACTAAAGGCACCGACCCCATTCCTGATTTTGGTGGTAAATCTCAAGAGAAAGTTGTTGTGGAGAAAATTAAAAATAAATACCAAGTCTCGTGCAAGAGCCGAGGCTTCGTTGTAAATGAGATAAATGACCCAGCAGTTCAACTCGGCACACTTATCTTGGCCTGTAATATGATGCAAAAATGCATACCAAATGAGGTGCCAGCGCACGTCATTTCTCTCACTAAGCAGTGCGAGAAAGGATTTATTTATAACTGGTCTAGCTATTTGTGTAAAGAGTTCCTAGAAAATGTGTGTGAAGCACAATAGGAAGGCAAGCAGTTCCATTATGCTTGGTTATTACTGTTGATTATGCTGATTGGGTGGAAGAACCCTGAGGAAACCCAGTTTTCGGAGATTGAGCCCCAAATGTGCGAGGTTGTGCAATATGTGACTCTCTGGAGCTCATCAGACCTTGTGCGTACCAAGGAGAACAAAATATTATGGGTCCTTTATGATGTTACATTATATCAAGCTCTACAGTTAAAGTCGCGTCTGTCGCCCATGCTCTATGAGAAATACAAGATGGTAGTTGATTTCAAGGCTATGTTCCATAACATGCACATCCACGTGAAAGGCACCATGGAAGGAGTATGGTACGAGTTACCTTATTTAGTTATCGAAGATGACCTGATCATAATCACTGCTCAGTGGACACTAGCATGGTTGACACCTACAACGCTGACAAAGCCACACACTGGCACTCACCTAGCAAAAACAACCAAGAAGGTGACAGAGAATCCTGCCAAAGAAAGAAGCCACACTAACCACCACTGGCAAAACTATTGATGTGGAGAAATAAGTGAAGTAGGAGAAGAAAGGGTCTACGCTGAAGGATACAATTAAGGAGGTAGAAGCATAGACATATAAGGGAACCAAGCGTGGCTCTCAGGCCGTTGATGGATCAAGAAAGAAAAGAAAGGGATCCAAAGATGCCGGGTAGGAGGTCTTGACATTGACAGAGGAAGATCTGAATGAAATTGCTAACACAATCACATTTGTGACGGAGGATTTCTAGACCGATATGGAGGTGCGGTATAAGACTACGCTGGAAAGTGTACAGGTGGGGACATAGGAACTTAAAGTGAAAGCGAGCCTAATATAAGTGAGAATGGCTCAGGTGAGCTAGACTAGTGCACAAGTCACCAGTGCACAACCATTGGATGTCGTGTTACCAGCCACCGGGGATGCCCATCTTATACAAATCCACACATCAACCATTAATTTCGACGCTAGATGGCGCGCCCAATTCTGTGAAGCAGGTGGTATTAATATTAATATTTCTGTTTTACCTGTAGGGAAGCTACACTTGCTACATACCATGATCATATATGAAAATTAGTTCAGAGATGATGTTTCTCACACCACTACAATGGAATCCCAGAATTAGGCCAAAGAGCCACATCAAAAACAACAAGCAATCGAAGTAGCAGGTCGCAGAGCCGAAGCCCAGTGCGCTGCGCTAGAGGAAAAAATCCATCAAGTTTGTCACGATGTTCCCACAGTCCTCACCACAGATGCCCCAGAAGAAAAATTGGAAGGACTGGCTATAGCTCTGAAAGCATCGCGCGTTGAGGTGCAGACCATTAGAGAAGAATATGAACATAAAATCTCGGATCTGCAAACAAAATTGTAGCCTAAGACTATACTAGAGATTCGTGTGCAAAAACTAGCCAAAGTCAAACAAGCCACGAACAGTATTGCTGCTGCAGTCACACAGTGTGAAAATCTGTTTGATGAGGCTATGGATGTATGAATGCCCATGCAGAATAATCCGATAGCTCAGTAGTTGTGTAGTCAGTTGCATCAAAAGGAACAACAATTTGTAGAGATCCAAACAGTGGTACCGACCCTTTTTCTTCCACAACACCTAGATATTCTATAGGAGGGTCAGAAGATATAGATGAAGATTGAAGACTTGTGCCAAAAATAACATCTCTTGGAGGCACATATGTAGCCATGGGCTAAGGAATATCTTCGAAATTCACAAACTATAGGCACTATTTTGAAGGCAATTCAGCAGACACAACACAGTATTGAGATGGCCACTGAAGGGCCCACCATAGAAACATTAGTTTAGCAAGTGCAGGGAGTTGCGACGCAAATTTTGGAAATTGTTCTCCCTTTTTTTTAGCGCACTCCAAGAGAAGCTTAAGGAACATATGCCTCACTGACGCGATATGAGTCACATGTTTGTGTTGGGGGTCGGTTGGGGCGGGGTCCCCTGCAACACACTTTTTGGTATCTTATTGTATAAATTTGGTACATGCGCACTGCGAGAATGAGTCAAGGTGCTTTGTGGTGGGTAAAACTCCCTCTTTGTGATGTAAATAGGTTTAAGGGTAAAGTTTGGGCCTCAAACCATGGTTTGATACCATAGCATCTGCGTGCTAGAAGAATATAAATAGATAGATTGAGTCTAAGGAAAGTAACTTAAGTAGAACTTGGTTATGATCTGACTGTTTATGCATCAACAATACTTTGTAAGGGTTTTTTTCTAGGTTGGGTAGAAAAGCTCATGCTGGCTATGTGTGTGGAGACCTAACCCTGGTTGTGTGCGGACGCTGCTAGCTGTGTACATGGAGGGTTATGTATAAAGGGAAATTCTGATATATTGAAGGAATATGAATTAATACAAGGACAGATTTTGGTGAAATTATTATGTTATTGAACCGAGTTATCTATCTACTCTTTCTATTCTATTGATATCATATTTCTTCTGTGTTTCTTATTTTTCATTGTGAAAAGATATATGTTATGGTTATTTATGCATATTAATGGTTGATCAATCTGCTTAAGTAAATACACATTGTTAGATCTGGATCTAGTTCTGTTATAATATTTATGTGATATGTTAGAAACCTATAATATAGGGGTCATAATTTTGACTTGACTGTTGATAATCTTGTAAATCTGTACATACTTTGCCTTCTGCAAGTTGTATTCACATATTTTGTAAAAAAAACAAAAAAATCAAAAAATCAAAAAGAGGGTAAAAAGTCCTAAAAGAATAATCAAAGGACTTAGAAAAAATAAAAGGCCCCAAAAGAAAAATGAATAAAACATGAAAGTGTGCAAGCATAAATGCCACTACTTTTTACTTTTTGACTGTGGCAGAGTGTCTATAAATGCCATAGTCCATGATGAGTTAAAGAATTTAATCTTGACTTGTCATGTTTCAATTTCACTTGTTGTAGATAGAGAATAATGAGTTGTCATACAGTTTAATCATGACAATTCAGTAGTTACATAGAGAAATAAAATGAATCCAATAGTTTAATCTGGATTCATGGATGAAATAAGTGTAGAATTAGATAGTTTACTTACTTTCAGAAAGAATAAATGCTGTGAAGGTTGCTAGCTCAAATGCACCTAATCAAAAAGGAAGAAAAAATGTTAGCATGGTAAGCTAGGTAGGTAGAAGAAGGTGAAAAGTCTCAATGTAAATATCATTCATCATGGGCTGCCAAATAACTAACTTCCCCTTCCCATAGTCATGAAACATTCTAAACTATCAGTCAGAAAGGCTCAAGGCATTTCCTTGACTTTTGTTGGGACCAAACCCAAGGCTCTATGAATGATCAGTTAAAAGTGTGAAATTTCTATATTAATCCCAAAGATCACATCATTATTCCATTCATGCATTCATTTCCCTGAATAATCCTAAGTAAAACTCCGTTTTTACTTAAAGGAATTATAATTCCCATTTGATTAACTTCCTACATCATTTGAAAACTTTAAAGCCCTCAAAATAACATTATATCATAAGTTAAGTGATAATATTAAATGCAAATTATCTTTTGAAATTCACTTTACTTAGTTATGTTTATGTGTTTTGAGTATACCTTGTCCTATTTTCATATTAAATTTAAGTTATGTATAATTCCCTATAGATATAACCTTCTCCTATTATATATAACTCCTTTTTATATAATAAACCCAAAACCCATTTATTATAATTTTAGCCGAAGTTTATAATTCCCACATGTTTAATAAAAACCCACATTATAACCCCTTTGGCTAAAACATATCCTTATGTATTATCCCGTGCCTATGGTATTTAAATCACCTTGGTTTAATTAACCATATAATAAAAATATATGAAACAACCTTTAAACATGTTTTATATGTGTTTAAAACCAAAATTTCCCAAAGTTTCAATTAAACTAAACTTCAAAAGAAATAACCCCATCTCCTTGCATATTTTCCTTCCCTGATTCCCTAACCTGAGGCTAAAATATCCCTTTGTTTCTCTCCTGATTCCATTTAACCAAAGTTAAAACCATATCCTGAGCTAAAATCCCAATATATATCCCATACCCCAATTCTTAACTTTGGTTAAAATCCTTTTGAAACCCTCCCGATCACTTTTTCCATCAAAAAAATTCATTTTTGTATATAAACTTAACCATATCCCTTTCTCTATCGGATTGAATTTCAACCCTCCGATCTCCAAATCCCATTTAATCCAAGGGTTAGAAATCAACACGACAGTTTAATGCATTTCCATCGCGTAGAATAATAACTGTCTGATCTTCTTTCATTTTTAAGATCTTATGGCTCGAAAGAAACCCGATGGTGTCATTTCCCCAAATCTTTTCAATTGATTTGGACCCTTCGCTTGTCAAAGCCAGATCCAATGGCTGATACCTCATATCACGCCCATAAAGTAATTGACTGATGTTTTGGAAAAGTCGCGCGATATGGGTGGTTTTCCCAAACCACCCTGCGTTGATGTGTCACAAAACAATTCGATCGCGTTCAAAAAGTGATTTACTGCTTACCGCTCTGGAGCTGCGTGAATACCGCCCAGTGGTATTCTGAAACCACTCCCACCCATCCTATGATTAAATATGATTTAACTATGGTTTAAACTATGGTTTATTCATAAAAATTATGGTTTTTATCTAATTTTCACCTATTTTGCACTTATAAGCTTTGAAAACATCACAAATTTTGATTTTCATTACTTTTCACCATTTAAACCCCTGAAAACCTCCGCGAGCCCCCTACCAAGCCTCCTAGCGCCATTTTCAAGCCTGCCAGTGAACCAGTGACCAGTTAATAAGTCATTTCCCCTGCAATTCAACCATGAAGAGCCAAAGTATCCTCTGATAGCCCAATTCAGCAGAATTGAAGATTGCATGCAACGGTGAAATGCCTTCGACCACAATTGTACCTTTTAAAGGTATTTTTCATCAAAATTAACTAGAAAAGCTTCAATTTTCAAAAGGAAAAGCACCAATTTTTCTATTATTACCTGTAATTATCTTAATTACCCATATAGAACTTGCAAAAAACATCCAAAGTACAGGGGAAACTCTGTCAAATTTTTCCTAGAATCCCTTATTTTCATTTTTTCAAGTTTTATCCATTCCCTGGTCATTTTCACTGCTAGAATTGATCATAGCCTTTCTTATAAGCATTAAAACCCTCTTTCCATCTAAAAATCTGCTTTTTACCAGAGAAATTCTCCAAAAGTCCCTTGTTTCCAACAGAAGAACTTAGCAAATAGTCTAAGCTTGCTCTGTTCAGTAAAAAATGACAAAGAAACAAGTAACCCCCAAATTAGGAGGTCCAAAACCTCAAAAGAAAGCCTTTGCTAAAATCCCTTAGCCTAAGTCTTCTAAACTTGACAAACCAACCCCTACACTCACTGCTGATTCCACAGAAATTTTCAAGCCTGTCCAACCTCAAGTTACTTCACAAGAAAATAGTCCTTTGGTTGACCTTGATTACATAATACTGGACCCTTCAGTAGATTTCAGTTTACTTGATGTCTATAACTAGTGTTTTGGTAAATCAGTAGAGAAAGGTGATAAAGATATACCAGTTTGGGATTCCAATCTACCAAAGTACATTGTCCCTCTTACTCATTCAGCCCCTAATTTTGTCAAATTGTGTCAGTCCTATTATCTTCCAGACCAAAGGTGCATTGTCAATAAAGACAGAGAGGTCATATTTTAGATCAATGAAGAATCCATAAACTCTATGCTGCAATTAAACCCTGACCCTAATGCTGCTTCATTATCAATAGAGGATTTAACTCAGCTTTACCTTAACCTTGATTTTGCTTCTAAGTTCAAAGTCTTCTAGACTTTTTGTCCCAAACAGGTTGATATCCCTAAGCTCAATCCTCCATTTGATACTTTTGATTTTACAAATGAAACCAGACAGATTGTCTCCATGCTATCATTTATACTGGGATATAAAAGTGATGAATTCACTGATGTTGCTATCCTAGGTTTTCTTTCTACTTTGAGTCCAGACCAGTCTCCATCCATTATGTACAATTTTGCTAAGTTCATTGCATAAAACATGCACTACCAGTTGTCCAGATTGTAAGAAGAAGGAGTCTTTAGATATACCTCATATCTACTTCACCTCTTTTTGTATTATCAAATAGACAAGTTTCCTATTGAGTTTCAGAAGATAGATCCAGAAGGGAATGTACTTTCAGTTGTGTTTTGGTCATCAATTCCGAGAAAATGGAACAAGGAATACAACTATGCAGAATTTAATGACTTGTTTTTAGTACCTGTTATGAATTTACTGAATAAAGAACAGACCCCTAGAATTAATGAAGAAACAAAGAGGATCTTACAGCTATCTGAGAGCTGTAAAACATGGGATTGGTACTTATACAAGAGTTACACAGAGATCAGAGTATATGGTGCACTCTTGGCGCCATATAAATTGCCAAGATTTGTGAAAACAAGGATATTTGCTTTAGAATATTTGAGGCAACTATTGAATGCAGATGAAGTCAATTTCATAGCTTCTAGAAAAAAGACTCAATTCAAACTGAAAAATCAAGTTGGGCCATTTATTGTAAACAACAAAGAAGTAGCAAATGAAATTAATGTCAATTTGAAAGAATATAAATTCCCATACATTTTTATGTGGAATTATGATCCTCAGGGTATTTTAAGTCAAATAAGATTGAAATGCAAGTTGTGTGCTTTATGTTGTTGTGCTTTCTTGCCATTAAACTTGAATGGGAGCCAAATACTTTATTTGATGATGACTCACAGGGCATGCAGGGAAACAGTGGAAAAGATAAACAAATTGATCAAACACAGGTGGTTACAATGAACAAAGAAGCTGAAATTGTTCATAAAATAAGTAGAAAGGAAGATAGTTTCACAGCTGAAACTATTCTAGATAAAAGATTTAGAGTTCCCTACAATAAGAAACATAGATTGACTGATGAAGAAAGGGATAAAGCTATCAATGTTGAAGATAACAATGGTCATGAAACTGATGATGAAGCAACAAGGATAGTAACTGAAACACTCAAAGAGATTCAAAATGTCCAACTTGGAGCACAGCAAAAAGACACAGTCATGGTGGATAAACAAAGAAAAGTTGATATGCCCTCTTCTTCTAAAGAACCTGACAACTCAGAGTCAGATATTGAAATCAGGTTCAAAAAAATCAAAGAAAAGAATGAAGAAATCAGAAGTGAAGCATATTCCAAGTTCCTTAAAGAAAAGCCTAGGAATAAAGATAGATTCCTTTTATCTTTTCATTATTCTTCAAACAAATTGGTGATGTCATTTCTCAAGCCTGCAGTGGCTGATCCAAAAAAAATTGTAGATTATTCAAAGATAGACCTGGAATTGGATGCAGATGCTGTCCATGGATTGGACCAAATAGAATTCCACAGGAGAAATACAGAGATGTTGTATTCTAAAATATTCAATAAGACTATGAATTCTATCAGGCTTGAGAAAACATTGATAAACCTCTAGAATCAAATGGAATTTGATAAAGCCTCATTATATGCCAATAACTTAAGAATCAAAGAATTGGAGGATATATTAATTGAAGCAGGAGCTGACCCAGCAAACATTGAAGGGGCAAAGGTTATAATAAAATAGAAAAATGAAGACATAACTGCTCTTAGAAAGCAACTAAAATTGCCTCAAAGTGAAAATCCCCAGGAAAAATAAATCCTTCAGCAGAAGACAGAAAATGATGAACTAAAACAACTTTTTCTAAAGATGATAGCCCAAATAAAGGAAATGGAAAGCCAAATAGAAGATTTCATGCAAGAAAATGAAAATATGAAGAAAGCTCAACAGGTTTTCATTCCTACAGTAATCCCAACTGTAAGTACAGTTGTTCCATCTACATTGGCAGAACACTTGGCACCACAAGGAGAATTGGCAACTGCAGTGCCAATCACTTCTCATGACATATTTGCCTCTTCTTCATCTACTTGATAGAAAAACACAGTAGAGGACAAAGATGCAATAATTAGAGCCATGGAAAATATGTCTTTAAAAGATAAAGAAATACTCAGTTTGAAAGGCATCATTAAAAATTTGGAAACTTCTAAAAGAGATGCCTTAATTACTTTCAAAGGACATGAACAGAGGGCTGAAAAACTACAGGAACAAGTAATAATTCTTCAACAGCAGGTGAAACTTACAGATCAGGTTGCCTACATAATAAATCATTTATGGACAAAAATCATTGAAGGCATTCACTCATAATGGCCTTATATTCAAATAATATATGAGTAGAAAGAGTTGCTACAGGCTGCAACTGTAGAAATTGATAAAACCAAGAAAGAAGTTGAAAATAAGCCACCACAAGAAGTTTAACTCATAACATTTTTGAACAGCAAAAACAGGGAAGAATTAGAAGAGTTGAAAATTGCTGACAGAACAGAGGCCATATTTCAAATTAAGAAAGTCCTGAATAAGAGAAACTTGATGAATAATTTGGAAGACAGGTGTAAAGATAATAACTTTGCCATCACAAGATTTTGGGCCAAATACAAAGTATTATCAGAAGCAGGTTTACCAGACATTCATGCATTGAATGACAAATTAATGCCTCAGAAGGATTATGACCAAAAAATCAGAGCTCATGCTAAGGAGCAAGCTAAAAAACCTTTGCCAGAAGGATCTCCAAGTGGCAAAGTACTACTTCAATATTTTGAAAAATTATTCTTTTTGGAGAATGAAATCAAGCATATGTTCACAGTAAAGCCTAACTTTGCTAAATATACAGAGGCTGATGAAAGCTACAGAAAATTAAAGAATATGAAGATCCCCACTGCTGAATAGTGGCAAGAATTCACAGATCTGATGTGAATTTGACAAGTAAAGGGGCAAGAAAATCACATAAAAAAATCATATTCTATTGTTACTTTATGGTGAAAAAATCAGTGTCAAAGTGTATCAGGGTCAAAGTGTATCAGTAAAATCAAATTGTAGCTGCTGGTTATTTTTCAATTACTGCAGTGAAATAGTGAAAAGCAGAGATAAAGAGTATCAGAGTTGAAATTCAAAGAAATGAATGTTCTACAACCACCTTCCACAAGAAGATGCACCTAATGCCAGCTATGCTCACAGCACATCAAAAATCAATTTAGATAAGATAAAACAGTTATATTTTTCCTTGTAAAAGAGGATAGCTTGCGAACTGTTTTTCTGCTGTCCCTCTTCTTGTGTAATATTTCCTATTTTTTCTTGAGATATTATCTCAAAATTTAGATATTTTGTAAGTAATAAAATTGTATAAATACTTCATAATTCGAAGTATTCAGGGTGGAATAAAATTTCTCAAGACTACTATAGTAATTTTGCTGGACATATTGAAGTTGGTGTGAGTCAATTAGCGAAGCAGCAGACTAGAAACGAGATTAGAGACATCACAACTAAGGATTCTCGTGGCGACAAGATAAGTCTCGTATTTTTTCCTGTTTTCAGTGTTATTCTTTAATGATCAACTAAGGAGAAATTAAACAGGATTAGTGATAATAAGCTCCCTGTTTTAAACTAGTTGGCATTTTTTTGTTTTCTGCTTGATAACCAGACTATAGAATTCTTAATTGCTCTAGGTCCTAGTTTGATCCCCTCCTTCAATCCTCTTTTCTATAACTTAAGGATTCTTAGGTGCCCTTTTGTTCAGATTTCACCCGTTTCATCAAAAAAGCCTATTGAAAGCCTTAGAATGTCATCTATCTTGCCCTTAGTACATTTTCATCTTTAAGTCTTATTTCCTAGCTTTGCTTGCCTAGAGAGTTGACTCCATTGCCCAATGTTCTGGTAGATCCCTCTGGTTTACCTTGAAACACTTTTTATTCCTACCACACTTCTAAAATTAGTCCTATTGCTCACTCATAACTAGCCTAAAACCCTTTACCAAAACAAAGCAAAATATTTAGGAGAGATCCCTCTCCAGAGCTCAGGAAGGGTAGATCCTGAATTCCCAAAGCGGTTCTTGGTTACCCCTAGTTTTCTTAACTAAAAAGATCCTCATCCCACAACCTGAGATTTACTAGGGTGATAACATATTGGCGACCATACTGGGGAACTAACGACTCTCCAATTTGAAGTTTAATCTTGAAGGAAGATCTTTAACTGCATATTTTCTACTTTAAGATTGAGTTTAAAGGTTGTGGGTATTTTACCCAATAAAAATCCTGGCTCCCAAGAAAGTATACTACACTAGATCCAACCCCGATCCTAATCCTCCAGAGATAGTAGATAATTCGGACCAGATAGGAAAAAATAAGAAAACAAAAATTGATAATTCTGAAACTGAGATACCTCTGAGAAGAGATGATTCTTTACCCAAAGAATTGGTAAGCTTATCAGACATTGATTTTGACTTAAAGTTTGAAAAATATTTATTTAGAACAAAATCTGAATCGTATTTAAAAGAAATTGTTTTAGATCCATTTTTTACTTCTTATGTGAGTGAAAAACACAAAATTATTTGTGTTCCTACTAAATCAGATCAAATTGAAAGTAAAATTCCAGTAAAAAGGGTAAGTGTCTTGAAAATTAAAGACATTGAAGAAGCTGTTAAGTTAGCAAATTTTTTGTCTAAATTTAAACCCCCAGTTTCTGAGCTATATACAACAGTCTTTCCAGCATCAAATTATACTTTGTATGCTGCCACATCATTTATTGATTCTTTTTTCATTTCACCTCAAGAGCCCATAATCTCTGAGTTGCCTCTTCCCCATAGAATCATATATTCATCATATCCACAATCCACTGATAGTTCATCAACCGATCCATTCATCCCTGAGTTTCCCTTGTAGCCCAAAGTAGTATATCCATCATTTACCCATCCCATTACAACTACCATTAGCCATGCTACTTTTTCATCCCCTTTGCCGAGCTCTTCAAGTACATCCATTGCAGTAACCAGCACTATCCCTACTACTACTACTGTACCTCCCAATTCAGCTAAAATCCAAGCCATGGCAGCCCGATATGCTCCCTTGGTCTTACCTCAGAATCTTCATGACATGCCCCAGAACTACCAAAAAGATATTCCACTGTTTGATAATCTTTCATAGATTACTGAACATCAACATATTACTAGAATGAATGACTTCTAGGATGTCTATGAGATAGATGAAACTGATGTCCAAATGAGGTTATTTTCTCAAAGCCTAATTGGAGAAGTAAAAACTTGGTTTAAAAGTTTAGGAGTTGGTATCATAGCAGACATAGCTGCATTCCATAGAGCCTTCCTAAATAAATGGGAGAAAAAGAAGAACCCTATGCAAATACTATCTGAGTTTGATGCGGTCAAGAGAGCCCCAAATGAGTCTGTCTAAGACTTTTGCACAAGATATAACAATGTTTACAACGTCATTCCTACAGACCTTAAACCCACCTCATATTTTGTGCTACTCAAATTCCTTGATTGCTTTGACGTAGACATGGCTTACCAACTTAGGGAAAGGGATGCAGATACTTTAGAACAAATGCAAAAAAATGCTATAGGTGTAGAAATCAACATACTTGAAAAGAAGGCCAAACTGAGAATTGAAAGAAGGGTTACTATTAAAGAAGAAGCATCTCACTTAGATGGTAAGTTTGATTTCATTACTAAAGCACTAGAAAAATTAGTTGATAGACTGGATCAAATTGAAAGAAAACCATAATGGGATAATCAATCCCAGATCCGGAATCCTAATTACAGAAAAAACAGAAACCTCGGGAAAGGTAAAGAACCTTCCCCTAATCAAAATATAAGAACCCCATTCCAAGAAAACTTTGTAGAAAGCTCACAAAATGGTGTTGACGAGGAGGAAGACATCAACATTGTTATGGGGATTGATGAAAAAAATACCATTTTCCTCACCCAGGAGGACTAGGAACTCTTTGAACTTCAACAGTTCAAAGTAGAATCTAGAGAATCTTATGATTATAAACAAGGTTATGATTTTGCAATAAACGAAATTCACAGTCAATACAACCTTAGGAGCAAGAAAACCAATGAAGCTGTCATAAAGAATAATGCTCCAAACCAACCAGAACAAAAAAAGAATAAGACTGATACTTCTAAATCAAAATTATTGTAGATTCTTCCTAGAGATAACAAACAGAATTTAAATCCCACCAGTCCTAAAAAGCAGCAAGGCCCAAAGATTGTAGATATTACTGACGAGGTGGCTCAATCTTCTAAGGATGTTCCAAAAGCTAATATTCCCAAAGCCACCAATTCAACAACAGTCATTGAGCTAAGAAAGAATCCTACTGACTTTAAAATATCAGATCCTAAACCTTCTATTGAGAATCCTAAAAATGATAAGACTTCTGCTAACCCTCAAAATATTCCTGAAAAAACAGTTCAAGATAGCAGAAATCAAGAAACTCAAACAGAAGACAAGAGAAGAGCTCAAAACAAAGGAAAAACAGTAGAAACTCAAGAAAAGTCATCACAAACCACAGTTCCCAAAGAAGAAGTGATTCAAGCCATTAGATCTCAGCCAACATTTAATATGCAGTCTGAAATATCCAAGTCAAAAATAGTTGTTCCCTTAGTAGAACTAGCTAAAAATGATTTGTATAGATCTATGATTTCTAATGCATTGAATGTGAATGAGAATGAAGATACAATTAACATGAATGAAGATAGCCCTAAATTGATTTTTGGTCCCAATGTAGATGGAAAGCATTCAGATGGGTCAGTACCCCCATTTTATTTAATTCTTATTGTACATGACCAAATATTACACAATACTATGTTAGATACTGGAGCTTCCCACAACTTAATGCCTAGAGCTATAATGGAAAATTTTAATCCAGACATAACCGGACCTTATAAGGACCTGGTTTCAATTGATTCATCCAAAGTCCAATGTATCAATTGGTTTAATTAAAGATCTGTGTGTTAACCTAGTCCAATATCCTGGTAAGAGTATGATCATGGATGTTGTAGTAGCTGATATCCTGCCAAAGTATGGCATGCTTCTTTCTCACTCATGGGGAGCAAAGTTGCAGGGATCTCTACAACTAGATATGAGTTATGCTACTATCTCAGTATTTGGATAGCCTAAAAATATTTACAGAGAAACCTTGATGAAGTACATGATTAGTAGTGCATACATACCTACAAATTATCCAATTTATGCTACTCCCACTGATCTTGATTCTTTTATTCTCAGTAACTCTGATCAAAATGAAAATCCAACTGAACTTACTATAAAAAAACTTAAAATCATGGATGATTATATTGGTCATGAAGCCTTGTGGCATTTATATTTTGATGGATCTGTTAATAAATTTGGAGCTAGAGTTGGTGTTTGGATTACAAATATTGAAACAAGCCATTCTAAGGACATGCCTTTAGATTAAACTTCAAATGCACCAATAACATGGCTGAATATGAAGCTTTAATCTTAGGTTTGCAAATTATTAGAAAAAAGGGAGGAAAAAGAATAATGGTTATGGGTGATTTTGAACTATTTATAAAGAAAATAAATGCATAGTATTCAGTTCACAATCCCAGACTTGAAAGATACAGAGAAACAGTATTGGAACTGCTTGAGGAATTGTTAGAAGGTAATTTTGTTATCATCCCTCGAAATTAGAACATACAGGCCCATTGCTTAGAAAATTTTGCCAGCAGTTGTAAATTTCCTTTTTCACCATTGCAAAAATACACTGCTGAGATTAAACATAGGCCTATTGTTCTTGATAATGTGAAATATTGGCAAATTTTTTTAGAGGATTAGCAAATTTATCACTTTTTGAATAATGAGCATGAATTTCAAAATTGTCAAATCGATAACGACTGTAACATAGATTCACCTTATGATATAGATTTAAATTTCTGTCAAATAGATGATTTTGATAATTTAGATGTACATAAGTTTGAAAAGCCTACTATTTTTACTCAAAGTGACATTGATGAAATGGTAAAAGTAGACATAGAGGAATTAATTGAGGATGAAATAGATTTGATTGATTTAAAGAATAACATTTTACCCAGAGGTTTAACTCCTTTAGAAGTCTTATTTGACTCCAATGATGTGCCCAAAAGGCCAAAAATGGAGCCAGTTAAGTTTGATATAGAAGAGTATAACTTAGGGACAGATGAGAAACCAAGAATAATCAAACTATCCAAATCCTTATCATCAGATGAAAGGGCTAAGTACATTGAACTTTTAAAAGAATTTCGAGATGTCTTTGCATGGAGCTATGAAGACTTAAAAACTTATAACATAGACATTATCCAACATAAAATTCCTTTAAAAGAAAATCAAAAACCTTTTCAACAGAAACTCAGAAGGATTAATCTGGTTTAGTTACCATTAATCGAAAAAGAAGTCAAAATAATGTTCGATGCACAGATAATTGCACCAGTTAGATTTTCTGACTGGATATCTAATTTAGTGCCAACTAGCAAAAATACAGGAGAAATTAGACTATGCATAGAATTTAGGAATCTTAATAAAGCATCCTTGAAGGATAACTACCCCTTGCCAAAAATGGACCATATTTTATAGAGGGTAGCAGGTTCTTCCAGAATCTCTTTATTAGATGGTTTCTCTGGTTACAATCAGATTCTAGTTCACAAATATGACCAAACCAAAACTACATTTAGTACTCCATGGGGCACTTTCATATATGTGAAAATGCCTTTTGGGTTAAAAAATTCAGGAGCTAAATTTCAAAGGGCCATGGATATTTCCTTTGCCAAGGAGAGCCATGATTTTTTAGTCATTTATCTAGATGATATTACTGTTTTTTCCAAAACAAATGATGAGCACTTGGATCATCTGAGACACGTTTTTATCAAATGTAGAAAATATGGTATATCTCTTAATCCTAAAAAGACTCTTTTTGGGCTAGAAGAAGGAAAATTGTTAGGTCACATCATCTCAAAAGAAGGCATTAGAATAGACCCTGCAAGAATTGAAGCAATTCTAAACATTCAACCACCAAGGAACATTAAAGAACTCCAAGCATTCTTCGGAAAGATCAATTTTCTAAGAAGATTCATCTCTAATCTGGCTGAAATTATAAAAGATCTTAATAACATGCTTAAAAAGGACTCCTCAATTAAATGGACAATAAAGGCCAAACAATCTTTTGAATCTACCAAACAGGCCTTAACTAAAGCACCAATACTTATCAGTCCAGATTACACAAGAGATTTTATAATCTTTTCCTTTTCTTACGAACACACCATAGCTGTAGTTCTTCTGCAGAAAAATGATCAAGGCTTTGAACAACCCATTGCATTTTTTAGTAAATCTCTCAGAGATGCACCACTGAAATACAATATAATAGAAAAACAGGCTTTGGCTCTAGTTAAAGCTATAAAATATTTCAGAGTGTATATACTTCATTCACACATAATTGCATATGTCCCTAATGCAGTAGTTAAAGACATTTTGACTCAAGATGGACTAGACAATAGGAGAGGAAAGTGGATAGCCACAATCCTTGAATATGATATAGAAATTAAACCAACTAAACTCAATAAAGGACAGGGTTTAGCCAGATTGATGGCTGAATCAAATTGCAATGCCTTGGATATTAATTTCATGCACAAGTAGATGAACAGGAGGAGATGGTGACTCCATCGATCAGTGAGGCCTACCAAGACTCACCATGGTACTCTGATATAATATTTGTACTAACAAATTTACAAGCTCCTCTTGGACTGAAAAAAACCAAGGCAAGATTCATCAAGAAAAAGGAAATGAGGTTCTGTATCTTAAATAATGCACTGTATTGGAGAGAAATTACTGGAATTTTACTTAATTTTTTATTGAAATCTGAGGCTGACAAGATCCTTGAAGAATTTCATGCAGGTGACTGTGGAGGCCATCTATACTGGAAGAGCACAACTGATAAAATACTCAGAGCTGGTTTTTACTGGCCATATTTATTTTCAGATGTTAAAAATTTTGTTACCTCTTGCCATCAATGCCAAATTTTTGAAGGAAAAAAGAAACTGTTACCATTACCTCTGAAACCAATATCCACTGAAAAACCATTTCAACTATGGGAGTTAGACTTCATAGGTGAAATTCATTCTCCATCTTCAGGTCAACACAGATGGATTCTAACTGCTACTGATTACTTTACTAAGTGGATAGAAGCAATTCCCACTAGGCAAGCTACATACTCAATTATTATCTCATTCATAGAAAGTAATATTTTTTCTAGATTTGGATGCCCACACAAAATTATCACAGACAATGCTGCTACTTTAAAATCTAAGAATTTGATTTCCTTCTGCCATAAATACCATATTACCTTAGGTCATTCCACAACATATTATCCCCAAGGTAATGGTCTAGCCTAATCCTCAAATAAAATTTTAGTCAATATCATCAAAAAACTACTCCAAGACAATAAAAAGACATGGAATAAGAAGCTGGTCTATGCCCTTTGGGCTGATAGACTTACTACAAAAAATCCTATAGGAACTTCACCATATCAGATTGTTTATGGTACAGTTGCAGTTTTCCCTTCTTCCTTGGGTGTCCCAGTCATGAAGATTATCCAGGAATCACAGGTAGAAACTAATGACATTCAAAGAAGAATCAATGAAACCATACACCTTCAACAAACCAGAGATGAAGTTTATAAAAATTCACAAGTTTTATAGGACAAGATCAAAAATATTTTTGATAAAATAGTTAAGGAAGATGACTTTTTCATAGGAGATCAAGTTTTAAGATGGGATGCAAGAAGAGAGGATAAAGGTAAACATGGGAAGTTTGACTTTCTATGGCAAGGACCCTATGTAATATATGGTTACAAAGGCAACAATTCCTTTTTCATCAGGAATTTGGATGGAACGAGCTTCAAGAAGGACCAGTAAATGGAAGGATGTTGAAACATTACTATTCCTTACAAGTCACTTAACAATTAGATTTATTTACTTTATCATTGTAAATATTCATAGTCATAGTGTAGATTGGATTGGATATATTATCTACAAAGTTGAAGCTTGAAGAGAAGGCCCTGAGCTTTGTAGTATAAGATATCATAAATACGATTGTTATAGAAAACAGAAGACATTTACAAGATCACTAAGGTCAATGGATAAGGCTACTGATCTCAGATTTCTTGGCATTTCACAAGGAAAAGCGATCCCCAAGTGAAGTCGATGTTAGAAACCTATAATATAGGGGTCATAATTTTGACTTGACTCTTGATAATCTTGTAAATATTTACACACTTTTCCTTCTACAAGTTGTATTCACATATTTTGTAAAAAAATCAAAAAAATCAAAAAATCAAAAAGAGGGTAAAAATTCCTAAAAGAATAATCAAAGGAATTAGAAAAAATAAAAGGCCCCAAAAGAAAAATGAATAAAACATGAAAGTGTGCAAGCATAAATCCCACTACCTTTTACTTTTTGACTGTGACAGAGTGTCAATAAATGCCATAGTCCATGACGAGTTAAATAGTTTAATCTTGACTTTTCATGTTTCAATTTCACTTGTTGTAGATAGAGAATAATGAGTTGTCATACAGTTTAATCATGACAATTCAGTAGTTAGGTAGAGAAATAAAATGAATCCAACAGTTTAATCTGGATTCATGGATGAAATAAGTGTAGAATTAGATAGTTTACTTGCTTTCAGAAAGAGTAAATGCTGTGAAGATTGCTAGCTCAAATGCACCTGATCAAAAAGGAAGAAAAAATGTTAGCATGGTAAGCTGGGTAGGTAGAAGAAGGTGAAAAGTCTCAATGTAAATATCATTCATCATGGGTTGCCAAATAACTAACTTCCCCTTCCCATAGTCATGAAACATTCTAAATTATCATTCATAAAGGCTCAAGACATTTCCTTGACTTTTATTGGGACCGGACCCAAGACTCTATGACTAATCAGTTAAAAGTGTGAAATTTCTATATTAATCCCAAAGATCACATCATTATTCCATTCATGCATTCATTTCCTTGAATAATCCTAAGTAAAACTCTGTTTTTACTTAAAGGCATTATAATTCCCATTTGATTAACTTCCTACATCATTTGAAAACATTAAAGCCCTCAAAATAACATTATATCATAAGTTAAGTGATAATATTAAATGCAAATTATCTTTTGAAATTCACTTTACTTAGTTATGTTTATGTGTTTTGAGTATACCTTGTCCTATTTTCAAATTAACATTGATTTATGTATTAATTCCCTATAGATATAACCTTCTCCTATTATATATAACTCCTTTTTATATAATAAACCCAAAACCCATTTATTATAATTTTAGCCGAAGTTTATAATTCCCACATGTTTAATAAAAACCCACATTATAACCCCTTTGGCTAAAACATATCCTTATGTATTATCCCACCCCTATGGTATTTAAATCACCTTGGTTTAATTAACCATATAATAAAAATATATGAGAAAACCTTTAAACATGTTTTATATGTGTTTAAAACCAAAATTTCCTGAAGTTTCATTTAAACTAAACTTCAAAAGATGTAACCCCATCTCCTTGTATATTTTCCTTCCCCGACTCCCTAACCTGAGGTTAAAATATCGCTTTGTTTCTCTCCCGATTCCCTTTAACCAAGGTTAAAACCATAACCTGAGCTAAAATCCCAATATATATCCCATACCTCGATTCTTAACTCTGGTTAAAATCCTTTTGAAACCCTCCCGATCACTTTTTCCATCGAAAAAAGTCATTTTTGTATATAAACTTAACCATACCCCTTTCTCCATCAGATTGAATTTCAACCCTCTGATCTCCAAATCCCATTTAATCCAACGGTTAGAAATCAATGTGACAGTTTAATGCATTTCCATCCCTTACCCATCGCGTAGAATAATAACCGTCCGATCTTCTTTTATTTTTAAGATCTTATGGCCTGAAATAAACCCGATGGTGTCATTTCCCCACATATTTTCAATTGATCTGGACCATTCGCTTGTCAAAGCCAGATCCGATGGCCGATACCTCATATCGCGCCCATAAAGTAATCGACCGATGTTTTGGAAAAGTCGCGCGATATGGGTGGTTTTCCCAAACCACCTTGCGTTGATGTGTCACAAAACAGTTCGATCGTGTTCAAAAAGTGATTTACTGCTTACCGCTCTGGAGCTGCGTGAATACTGCCCAGTGCTATTCTGAAACCACTCCCGCCCATCCTATGATTAAATATGATTTAACTATGGTTTAAACTATGGTTTATTCATAAAACTTATAGTTTTTATCTAATTTTCACCTATTTCACGCTTATAAGCTTTGAAAACCTCGCAGATTTTGATTTTCATTACTTTTCACCATTTAAACCCCTGAAAACCTCCGCGAGCCCATTACTAAGCCTCCCAGCGTCATTTTCAAGCCTGCCAGTGAACCATTGACTAGTTAATAAGCCATTTTCCCTGCAATTCAACCACGAAAAGCCAAAGTATCCTCTGATAGCCCAATTCAGTAGAATTGAAGACTGCGCGCAACCGTGAAATGCCTCCGACCACAATTATACCTTTTAAAGGTATTTTTCGTCAAACTTAACTAGAAAAGATTCAATTTTCAAAAGGAAAAGCACCAATTTTTCTGTTATTACCTGTAATTATCTTAATTATGCATATAGAACTTGAAAAAAACATCCAAAGTACATGGGAAACTCTGTCAAATTTTTCCCAGAATCCCTTATTTTTGTTTTTCCAAGTTTTATCCATTCCCTGGTCATTTTCACTGCTAGAATTGATCATAGCCTTTCTTCTGAGCATTAAAACCCTCTTTCCATATAGAACTCTGCTCAGAACCCTATTTTACCAGAGAAATTCTCCAAAAGTACCTTGTTTCCAACAGAAGAACTCAGCAAATAGTCTAACCTTGCTCTTTTCAGTTAAAAAATGACAAAGAAATAAGTAACCCCCAAATCAGGAGGTCCAAAACCTCAAAAGAAAGCCTCTGCTAAATCCCTCAGTCTGAGTCTTCTAAACTTGACAAACCAACCCCTGCACTCACTGCTGATTCCACAGAAGTTGTCAGGCCTGTCCAACCTCCAGTTACTTCACAAGTAAATAATCCTTTGGTTGACCTTGATTACAGAATATTGGACCCTTCAGTAGAGTTCAATTTACTTGATGTCTATAACTCGTGTTTTGGTAAATCAGTAGAGAAAGGTGATAAATATATACTAGTTTGGGATTCCAATCTGCCGAAGTACATTGTCCCTCTTACTCATTCAGCCCCTGATTTTTTCAGATTGTGTCAGTCCTATTATCTTCCAGACCAAAGGTGCATTGTCAATAAAGATAGAGAGGTCATATTTTACATCAATGAAGAATCTATAAACTCTATGCTGCAATTAAAACTTGACCCTAATGCTGCTTCATTATCAATAGAGGATTTAACTCAGCTTTACCTTAACCTTGATTTTTCTTCTAAGTTCAAATTCTTCCAGACTTTTTGTCCCAAACAGGTTGATATCCCTATGCTCAATCCTCCATTTGATACTTTTGATTTTCCAAATGAAACCAGACAGATTGTCTCCATGCTATCATTTATACTGGGATATAGCAGTGATGAATTCACTGATGTTGCTATCCTAGGTTTTCAGTCTACTTTGAGTCTAGGCCAGTCTCCATCCATTGTGTACAATTTTGCTAAGTTCATTGCAGAAAACATGCACTACCAGTTGTCCAGATTGTCAGAAGAAGGATTCTTTATATATACCTCATATCTACTTCACCTCTTTTTGTATTATCAAACAGACAAGTTTCCTATTGAGTTTCAGAAGATAGATCCAGAAGGGAATGTACTTTCAGTTGTGTTTTGGTCATCAATTCTAAGAAAATGGAACAGGGAATACAACTATGCAGACTTTAATGACTTGTTTTTAGTACCTGCTATGAATTTACTGAATAAAGAATAGGCCCATAGAATTAATGAAGAAACAAAGAGGATCTTACAACTATCTGAGAGTTGTAAAACAGGGGATTCGTAATTATACAAGAGTTACACAGAGATCAGAGTATATGGTGCACTCTTGGCCTCATATAAATTTCCAAGATTTGTGACAACAAGGATATTTTCTTTAGAATATTTGAGGCAGTTTTTGAATGCAAATGAAGTCAATTTCATAGCTTCTAGAAAAAAGACTCAGTTCAAACAGAAAAATCAAGTTGGGCCATTTATTGTAAACAACAGAGAAGCATCAAATGAAATTAATGTCAAGTTGAAAGAATATAAATTCCCATACATTTTTATGTGGAATTATGATCCTCAGGGTATTTTAAGTCAAATAAGATTGAAATGAAAGTTGTCTCCTTTCTTGCATGATCCCAAGCCCCAAATGTAAAAATATGCCAGTAAACTTGAATGGGAGCCAAATACTTTATTTGACGATGACTCACAGGGAATGCAGGGAAACAGTGGAAAAGATAAATAGATTGATCAAACACAAGTGGTTACAATAAACAAAGAAGCTGAAATTGTTCATAAAAGAAGTAGAAAGGAAGATAGTTTCACAGCTGAAACTATTCTAGATAAAAAATTTAGAATTCCCTACAGTAAGAAAAGTAGATTGACTGATGAAGAAAGGGATAAAGCTATCAATGTTGAAGATAAAAATGGTCATGAAACTGATGATGAAGCAACAAGGATAGTAACTGAAACACTCAAAGAGCTTCAAAATGTCCAACTTGGAGCACAACAAAAAGACACAGTCATGGTGGATAAACAAACAAAAGTTGATATGCCCTCTTCTTCTAAAGAACCTGACAACACAGAGTCAGATATTCAAATCAAGTTCAGAAAAATCAAAGAAAAGAATGAAGAAATCGGAAGTGAAGCATATTCCAAGTTCCTAAAAGAAAAGCCTGGGAATAAAGATAGACTCCTTTTAGCTTTTCATTATTCTTCAAACAAATTGGTGATGTCATTTCTCAAGCCTACAATGGCTGATCCAAAAAAAATTGTAGATTATTCAAAGACAGACCTGGAAGTTGATGCAGATGATGTCCATGAATTGGACCAAATAGAATTACACAGGAGAAATACAGAGATGTTGTATTCCAAAATAGTCAATAAGACTATGAATTCTATCAGGATTGAGAAAACACTGATAAACCTCCAGAATCAAATGAAATTGGATAAAGCCTCATTATATGCCAATAACTTAAGAATCAAAGCATTGGAGGATATAGTAATTGAAGTAGGAGTTGACCCAACAAACATTGAAGGGGAAAAGGTTATAATCAAACAGAAAAATGAAGACATAGCTACTCTCAGAAAGCAACTAAAATTGCCTCAAAGTGAAAATCCCTAGGCGAAAGAAATCCTTCAGCAGAAGACAGAAAATGATGAACTAAAACAACTTGTTCTAAATATGACAGCCCAGATAAAGGAAATGGAAAGCCAAATAGAAGATTTCATGCAAGAAAATGAAAATCTGAAGAAATCTCAACAAGTTTTCATTCCTACAGTAATCCCAACTTTAAGTACAGTTGTTCCATCTAGATTGGCAGAACACTTGGCACCACAAGGAGCATTGGCAACTACAGTGCCAATCACTTCTCATGACATCTCTGCCTCTTCTTCATCTACTTCATAGATAAACACAGTAGAGGACAAAGCTGCAATAATTAGAGCCATGGAAGATATGTCTTTAAAAGATAAAGAAATACTCAGTTTGAAAGACATCATTAAAAATTTGGAAACTTCTAAAAGAGATTCCTTAATTACTTCCAAAGGACATGAACAGAGGGTTGATAGAGTACAGGAACAAGTAAAAATTCTTCAACAGCAGGTGAAACTTACAGATCAGGTTGCCTACATAAAAAATCATTTCTGGACAAAAATAATTGAAGTCATTCACTCACAATGGCCTTCTATTCAAATAATATATGAGCAGAAAGAGTTGCTACAGGTTGCAACTGTAGAAATTGATAAAACCAAGAAAGAAATTGAAAATAAGCCACCACAAGCAGTTCAACTCATAGCATTTTTGAACAGAAAAAACAGGGAAGAATTAGAAGAGTTGAAAATTGCTGACAGAATAGAGGCCATCCTTCAAATTAAGAAAGTCCCAAATAAGAGAAACATGATGAATAATTTGGAAGACAGGTGTAAAGATTTGAACTTGGCCATCACAAGATTTTGGGCCAAATACAAAGTATTATCAAAAGCAGGTTTACGAGACGTTCATGCATCGAATGATAAATTAATGCCATAGAAGGATTATGACAGGAAAATCAGAGCGCATGCTAAGGAGCAAGCTAAACAACCTTTGCCACAAGGATCTCCAAGTGGAAAAGTACTACTTCAATATTTTGAAAATTTATTCTTTTTGGAGAACGAAATCAAGCATATGTTCACAATTAAGCCTAACTTTTCTAAATATACAGAGGCCGATGAAAGCTACAGGAAATTGAAGAACATGAAGATCCCCATTGTTGGATAGTGACAAGAATTCACAGATCTGATGTGAATTTGACAAGTAAAGGGGCAAGAAAATCACATAAAAAAATCATATTCTACTGTTATTTTATGGTGAAAAAATCAGTGTCAAAGTGTATTAGGGTCAAAGTATATCAGTAAAATCAAATTGTTACCGCTGGTTATTTTTCAATTACAGCAGTGAAACAGTGAAAAACATAGATAAAGAGTATCAGAGTTGAAAGTCAAAGAAAGGAATTTTCTGCAACCACCTTCCACGAGAAGATGCACCTAATGCCAGCTATGCTCACAGCACATCAAAAATCAGTTTAGATAAGATAAAACAGTTCTATTTTTCCTTGTAAAAGAGGACAACTTGCAAACTATTTTGCTACTGTCCCTCTTCTTGTGTAATGTTTCCTATTTTTGCTTGAGATATTATCTAAAACTTTAGATATTTTATAAGTAATACAATTGTATAAATACTTCATAATTCGAAGTATTCAGGGTGGAATAAAATTTCTCAAGACTACTATAGTCATTTTGCTAGACATATTGAAGTTGGTGTGAGTCAATTAGCAAAGCAGTAGACTGGAAACGAGATTAGAGACATGATAGCTAAGGATTCTCGTGGTGACAAGATAAGTCTCATATTTTTTCCTGTTTTCAGTGTTATTCTTTAAAAGTTTACATACATTCATTTGATGTGTTTCTATTCTTTAATGATCAACTAAGGAGAAATTAAACAGGATTAGTGATAATAAGCTCCCTGTTTTAAACTAGTTGGCATTTTTATGTTTTCTTCTTGATAACCGGACTATAGAATTCTTAATTTCTCTAGGTCCCAGTTTGATCCCCTCCTTCAATCCTCTTTTCTTTAACTTAAGGATTCTTAAGTTCCCTTTTGTTCAGATTTCACCCATTCCATCAACAAAGCCTATTCAAAGCCTTAGAAGGTCATCTATCCTACCCTTAGTACATTAGCATCTTTAAGTCTTATATCCTAGCTTTGCTTGCCTAGAGAGTTGACTCCATTGCCCAATGTTCTGGTAGACCCCTCTGGTTTACCTTGAAACACTTTTTATTCCTACCACATTTCTAAAATAGTCCTATTGCTCACTCATAACTAGCCTAAAACCCTTTACCAAAACAAAGCTAAATATTTAGGAGAGATCCCTCTCCGGAGCTCAGGAAGGCTAGATCCTGAATTCCCAAAGCGGTTCTTGGTTACCCCTAGTTTTCTTAACTACAAAAATCCTCATCCCACAACCTGAGAATTAATAGGGTGATAACACGATGAAGCGATCTGCGATTCTGGTTATAATCTATTAATTATTGCACATATCTGTGTATGATAGATATAAGTCTGCAATCGATATTATTAGGGCCACTAAATTATTTGCTTCCTCAGGCTGTAGAAACCTGGTTCCACAACCCTCCCATACTACTTTAGGGGAGACTTTGATCTACGCAAGTAGGTAATTACTGAAAGGGCTAGTAGTTGGAGGGTTTTTTGGTTGCATGATAAATGTTGAATCTGTGTCAAGAATCCTCAAGCCAACAATACTAAATACGGAATAAAATATTCTCTTGTATCAAACTCCCTAGGTAAAATAATTCCTATTCTCCTGACCATATGTCTTCATAAATTGATTAAGCTCCTCCTAGATCCCATAATTTAATTTGTTGTTGATGTTTTTTGGTTTTCCTTTCCCTTCTTTTAGGGTTCCAAAATTTATGTTGCAATTCTCCCCCTTCTTTTTTGATGTATACTCAAGTAGTCAAATGTATCATGTTGTTTTGTTTCTCCATCATCATGCAATATCTTGGCTTATGTGCTTTTTCCATTAGTTTCCTTAATATTTCAATTCCAATATCTAATCTAGTTCGCTACTAAAATTTATTGTTGTTATTTTCGAACATCAATTCATATTCATCAACATTAAATTGTAAATTACATTTGGGTTCCACATTTTAACTTCTTGAAGAATTCTCTTATTTATCTGTAGCTTTCTTAAAGTTGGGTTCCATCAACATATTTTCTAGAAATCGTAATTCCTATTCATATTTAATAAGCATTTTATGGTCACTTTCATAAATCATTTCAATTTTTTTTTCTTCATCCCTTAATTAAAACCAATCAGTGTTATTTCCATCTTCTACAACACATCTTGCATCCACACACTAATTTCCAGATTAAAAAAAATAAGGCTTTAGAGCCTCAATAGATGATTCTGCCTGTAACTATTTATGTTTATCTTCCAAACAATCTTCATTCTTGTTATATTCTTCACCTAAGATCGACTCTTGTTCAGGTTCACAAGTACAAAATACTTCCTCATCATCCTCTCCAAGCATCGTTCATTACTCTGGTTCACAAATGAATACATTCATTTCAGTTGTCTGTAGTTTTTCTGCTTCCCCTAACAAAACTTTCAAATTGTGTTTATGTCTCCTTGAAATCAACTGCTTGATAGGCCATCTAGTTGTCCTCTTCATTACCCATCCATGTTTCTTATTCTATAGCAGCTCTATGAGAACATTAAGTTGTTAATTTTTCATAGAGCTACATTTTTCTTTTATTTGATAGTTTCATTTCTTCAATAACATGTTGAGTTCACCCCAAATAATTATATCATTATACAGATCTACATTATTAACCATAAAAATATTCAACTATAAAGAAATAAAAATACCATAATCACCATCTAATAAGCAGAACGTAAAGGAACAAAGGAAGGAAAACATGCACACATAGCTACACTAGGATTGGTCAAATGATTGAGAAAACAAGTTTACAATGGTCCATATATCTATATCTTCATGATGTAGAAAAAAAATAGCATATGAAAAATAAAACCATAAACACACTTTTGTTAAAGGAGCCTGAAAATGAGAACTGAAATGCAGTGACATTGGTTGTAGCATACTGATGAACATTGTTGATACTGGTGAGAATTGTAGATACATATTGAAGTGTAAATATATATAGTAGATATACCGATCTGGAGATCCATAAAAATATGAAAACCCAGATAAAATTGATCACTTAAACTCACTAAAAACAATTGTATATTCCTAGATATGAATCTAGGACACTGCCAAAGATTATTGCAAACATATGCATGAACACTGGTGATTGGATCAAGGTCACATTTTCCTAGAAACATTTAGTCACGAACTCAACATGCTCAGCCCGTGGCTGTAGCTTCCTTGGATACTATGAGGGAACTATATGCCTGTAGATGAGGGAGAGCACAGTCCCAAACAACCTTTTGGACCCTAGCTATGCCCATATATCTCTGTTCCTGCAGATATGGGTCCCTGGAGGTAGCCACCACACACTGTGCCCACATCTATGGGCCAGATCAACCTAATCTATCCCTAAGGATCCAACCACAACCTTGACACTATCTGCCCACATCTATGGCAGCTTGGACGCTACCTAGCCATGTTGTGCCCACGACTCTAGACCGAATTCTACAGTTATGTGCCCATGGCTATGGGCTAGAAGCCCTATTTCAGAGAAAGCCTCTCACCTATGATCCCTAACCTTGTGCAAGCTTCTTCCATCGAACTTGTGCAATCCAAGACAAAATAGATGAATCAAGAAAATGGATGCAAATCGAATATTTCTTGATAAAGTATGTGAGAATGAGATTGAGGTCGCCTCTATTTATAGCTTTCGTGAGCGTCCTCTTGGGGTTGAGGCTAACTTAACTAATTCTACACGTGCTTAGGCTGACCCATCCCATTTCTCTTTAATAAACAAAATAATTCATAATTTAACTTCTGCTTAACCAATTGGGGCGATTTATAGGTCGATTTTGGTCCACTTGAAAAGAGCAATCTAATGCAATTATAATATCGACTATAAAAGTTTTCCATAGTAGAATTTTTCTGTATTTGGATAATTTTAACACTCCTCCTCAATTAGGGAGAATTCCAACTACCAATATTTGTTCATCGATCAATATGCCATTTGTCTATCTTCATGCATCATCACGTATCCTCACTGATCATCTATGTCATGTAATCGTCAAGATGTGGATATTTCTCATTACAAATAACCAATGTACTTATCATGCTTATTCCTGCTTATCTCTTTATTTCTTCTGCTTGTATGTTGAACATTCTTGGATCTAGAAGTAGAAGAATTTGTCACCAAAGGGGATCTTATGTTACCACCCTTGACACATCAAGCTATCATTCAAAATCTCTGCCAGTGGGCTCCTACCTGAAATATCATCACCAATCATCATTGGAGAGCATATCGCCAAGGAGCATGCCTCAACCTGTAACTGCATTGGGGAGCACATGCTAGTTCCATATAATAATAGTATATCCCCATATTTTATTGTGATTATAAATACCTTATTGTTATTTTTGTGCCCATGTAGTCCCCATATTATTTTTATTGTGCCCCATCGAAGCCAAATATTTTTATTGTTGTGCCCTTACATTTTTATTGTTATGTTGGTTAGGATTATATTGGGACCCATTGGACTCTTATATATAGAAAGGAGGTTTTGTAATTTGGATCATTGAAGAATTATTCATTTATGTGAATAATTTTTCATTTATGTAATGTAAAGGAGGTTTCCCCCTTGAAGAGGCTGATTCTAAGTCATTGATCCATCATTGGTTTCATAACATTTGGTATCATAGCTTTAAATTCTAGGGTTTCATTGTTGCAAACAGGTCATCGTGAAATTTTCGCTATAAATTTTCTTGTATGAATTTTTAAAAGCTAAAATAATCCATTTGAGCCGAAATCCTGAGGAACATCATGTAAAAATTTTAGATCTTGGTTCGCTATATTTTCGGAGATATGATCTAAGGAAATTAGGGTTTTTGCAAACTTCCTAATTTCATCTCAAAAAGGTGACCGAGGGAAAATCGTCATAACTTTCGTTTTAGGCATCGGATTGGAATTCTGTAAAAAGTGGCCAAATTGCACATACTGTATCTTGTTTTTTGTTGATTTCAGAGTTGTAGGTAAAAAAAATGACACGTGGCATTCTGTACAAGTTCTCTCTACTGAACCATCCCATAATTAGGTCATTGTGGGAGATCGAGAATAACTTTGTCGTCAAGAAACCAAATTACGTTTGAACTATTGCATTGGAAATACATCTCAGAGGGCTACAATAGGACAAAATTTCAGATCTTACAGATCCAAAATTATACAGATACATCCATTTCAATATCGAGCTCCACAAAATAAAATAAAGAAGGTGTGTATTTTTTTTTAAATTACAATAGTCTTGTTTTAAAAATAAGTTTGAAGTGATTCCAAGGGAATACTGAAGCATATATATCAGTATTGGGTTCTAAAATCCCCCTCAAAATAATTCCACGCCCATTAATCCCTCACAAGGCTCTACTATGACTCATGAAGAGGAAGAAGTGAAAAATGATATATCAAAATTTAGTGCAACAAATTACCGTCTCGCAAAGACTAACAAAAAATGAAATGGAAGCTAATATGGATGGTTTGAAGAAAGACATGAAAGTCGTGGAATCTAATATGGATGGTTTGAAGAATGGCATGGAAGCTAATATCAATGGTATAGAATAAAAATTGAAAGGCAACATGAAAGCCATGAATAATTCTCTAAAAGCAGACATGGAAAGTTTAAAGGAAGGTTTGACAAAGCTGCCACAAGAAATGATTCCTAATGATGAAAAGGTAGTAGAGGAAACTCATGATGAGAAAAAAATAAACGTTAATCATGATTTATTAAACTCTAATGTTGGATTGAAGACCCACCATATTTCAAAGATCGATATGAGGAGGTTTGATGGCAAGGATCACGTAACATGGATACTATAGATGGAGCAATATTTTGATCTCCATAATGTGTAAAACACACAAAAGGTACATATTGCAGCTTTATATTTATAACAAAATACATTTGTATGGTATCGATGGCTTTTCTCTAGTAAAAAATTTGTCACTATCAATTTTTACGGAGGAAATGATAGCACATTATTAGGATACAAAGAGCAACATCTTCTTTATCTAATTGATAAATCTCAAACAAAAGGGTTCAATGATGGATCACATTGAGGACTTCCAAAAATTTAATATAAGGGTAAAGGATATTCCATATGAGAACATTATTGATGTCTTCATAAGGACTTTAAAGGATAACATCCAACATGAGGTTCACCTTTGGGAACCTAATTCATTGGAGAAGGAATTCAGGTTGGCAAGAAAAATTGAAAGAAAAATTGTGGCGACAAGGAAGCCTACCACTCACATCTATAAATATGGAAGTGTTGCTACTCCTAGACTTTTACAACCTACAAGTTTGACACCGCAACAATTGGAAGAAAAAATAGCAAAAGACCTTTGCTATAGTTGTGATAGAAAATACACTAAAGGTCATAAGTGTGTCGAGAAGAAATTATTTTACATAGATTGTGAAGAGGAGGAAGAAAACGAACAAGAAACTTTAAAAGAAGCGGATATACACTAGGAACCAACCCTAGAGGAAGAAGAAATGAATCGAACCATATCCTGTAATGAAATGGAAGGAATCACCACTCCTCAAACTCTCAAGATAGAAGGAGATATCAAGAAGAAAAATGTGATAGTGCTATTTGAGTCAGGTAGTGCCCATAATTTTATTCATTGTAAGGTAGCCAAGGAATTGAATTGCTTCCTATACCCAACACCAGAGTGTAAAGTGATGGTTGCAAATGGAGGAAATATACATTTCTCTACAAAGTGCCATAATATTAAACTAACCATGGGGGAATATGTGTTGAATAGTCCAATTCTCTCCATTCCAATGGGTGGTGTTGATGTTGTACTAGAAGTACAATGGTTACAATCTTTGGGGACAATAGCTTTTAATTTTGAGGAAATTTTCTTGAATCTTTTTTCGAAAGGAACAGAATTTGAATTACGGGGTATCACAGGGAAGTTGGGAAATATAATCAGCTCTATTGTCATGAAAAATATTTTGAAGAAATAACAACAAGTCGTAATTGCACAATTATGCCCACTAAAGGTTCAAACATCAAAATCATTTATTTCTCCATATCTCTAAAAAGTATTGTACAATCACTCCAAGCTGTTTGAGACTCCCAAAGGACTCCCACCTATTCATGATCATGATCATGATATTAATTTTATTCCAGGAAGTGTTCCTCCAAACATCAGGCCTTACAAGTATTCTTATGCTCAAAAGAGTGAGATTGAACGTATGGTTGCAGAAATGATAGAGCCTGGTATAATTCAACCTAGTCAAAGTTCTTTCTATGCTCTAGTAGTACTAGTGCATAAGAAGGATGGATCATGGTGTATGTGTCCAGATTATAGGGAGCTCAAAAAGATCACTATTAAAGATAAATTTTCCATCCACATCATTGATGAATTATTGGATGAATGACATGGAGAAATTTACTTCACCAAGCTAGATCTTCGTTTTGGATATCATCAAATTAGAATGAAGATTGAAGAAATTTTGAAAACAACATTCAAAACTCATGAGGGTGATTATGAATTTTTGGTCATGCCTTTTTGCCTTACTAACGCACTTTCCACATTTCAAGGTTTGATGAATTCCATTTTGAAACCCTTCCTTAGAAAATTTGTGTTAGTATTTTTTGATGATATACTAATCTACAACAAGTCTTGGAAGGATCATGTTCAACATGTTGACAGGGTGCTCAAACTATTGGAGGAGAAACAATTATATGAAAAAACCTCGAAATGTTTCTTTGGAGTAAATGTTGTGGAATATTTGGGTCATATTGTATCTCATGAGGGTGTTAAGGTAGACTCTAACAAAATTAAATCCATGAAGGAATGGAAAATCCCCACAACCATAAAGAATATTCAAGGATTTATAGGGTTAACATGGTATTATTGCAAGTTTTTAAAGAATTATGGGAGAATATAGGCACCTCTAACATCATTACTAAAGAAAGATTCATTTTATTGGACCCCAAAAGAAACTAAGGCCTTTGAACATCTTAAAGAGGCAATGTGCCAAGCACCAGTCTTTGCTATGCCAGGCTTCACAAAAATGTTTTTTGTGGAATGTGATGCCTCGAGAAATGGAATTGGTGCGGGTTTAATGCAAGAAGGAAGACCCATTTATTTTGAAAGTCGTCTAATCAAAGGAAATTATTTGCTGAAACCTATTTACGAGAAGGAAATGTTGGAAGTATTACATGCACTAAAGAAATGGCAACCTTACCTAATGGGAAGACACTTCAAGGTAAAAAAGATCATGATAGTCTTACATACTTTGTGGAACAAAGATTATATTTATAAAAACAACAAAAATGGGTCACAAAAATGTTGGGTTATGAATTTGAAATCGCGTACAAAAAAGGGAAGAAAAATGTTGTTGCAAATTCACTCTCAAGAAAGGATGAGGACGTTGAAGCAATTATTTGTGCCATTTCTATTATCCAAATTGAGTGGATAACTGAAGAAAGGGAGGAAAGGAAGAATGATGAAGAGGTTTGGACACTCATTCAAAATTTGCAGAAATATCCTAGTACATCTAAAACATTTAGCTGGAAAAATGATTCATTATGGTATAAATATCGCTTATATCTTTGTAAGAGTTCCCAACTCCAACAAAAGTTTCTTTTGGAATTTCACACCTCTCCCTTAGGAGGGAACTCAAGATTTTTAAAAACTTATGAAAGGGTTAAGAGGGATTTTTTCTGGGATGACCTTAAATCTGATATTCAAAAGTTTGTGGAAGAATTTTCGGTTTGTAAAGAAAATAAAGTTGAGACAATTAAGACCTCAGCTTTGTTACAACATTTATCCATTCCAATCCAACATTGGGAGGAGGTTTCAATGGATTTTATCACAGGTTTACCCAAGTGCGAAGGAAATATTGTCATCATGGTGGTAGTTGACAGACTTACCAAGTATGCACACTTTTTTGCATTATCTCATCCTTTTAAAGCCAACACAATTGTTATTGCATTTATGGAAACAATTCAAAATCTGCATGGAAACCCAAAGATCATTGTAAGTGACAAAGATCTCATCTTTACAGGAAATATTTGGACGAAATTATTTTCATGTTTGGGTACTCAATTAGCTCATAGCTCATCATATCATCCTCAATCTAATGAGAAAAATGAAATAGTGAACGCCTGTTTAGAAGGATAAATTCGCTACTTTGTATCTGATAAACAAACAGAATGGGTCAAGTGTTTACCTCTGGTTCAATGGTGGTATAACACTTCCTTCCATACTGCAGCAAAAATGACCCCATTTATGGAGCTTTATGGATATCATCCATCGTCCATCACATCATATTTAAGAGAAAATTCTAAGGTTCAAGTAGTGAAAGATCACATCGAGCAACAACAACAAGTTCTCCAACTCTTAAAGGATAACCTAACTTTGGCGCAGAATCGAATGAAACAACAGGCAGATTAACATCGCAACGAAAGAAGTTTTGATGTAAGCAACTGAGTATTTTTACATCTACAACCATGCAATCAAGTGTACCTCAAGAAAGCTAAGAAGGATAATAAATTATCACAAAAGTATTATGGTTCTTACATGGTGTTGAAAAATATTGGTACTATGGCATACAAATTGGAGCTTCCTAGATCTTCCCGAGTGCACAGATTTTTCCATGTTTCATTATTTAAGAAGGTTATAGGTGACAAGCTCCTAGTTCAAATTTTTTTTCCAGAACTTGATGAAGTAGGAAAAATCATATTGGAACCTGAAGTAGTCACAAAAAAATAACTCGACAACTACAAAATCGATCAATTTCAGAGTATCTAATCAAGCGGAAGAACTTACCTGCTGAAGATTTGACATGGGAGGATGACAATTTTATACAGAAGCATCTAGAACTACTCAAGCTTTGAGGAAAACACTTGTTTGAAGGAGAGGGTCATGTTAGGTCCCTATAATAATAGTGTATCCCCATATTTTTATTTTTAGTATAGCCCCTGTTAGTATCCTATAATCTATAGTATCACAAGGTGCTGACTATTCTTTTCAGATCTTTCATATTGTATTAAGTTTCAACGACTGTCATTTATTTCCAATAAAGAAACTGTTGTTGAAAAAGGGGCAAAGAATTATTATTATAAGGTTTTGGAACCCCCATTAGAGGATAAAGGTGCTAAATGGAATTGATTTAAAAACCTTACTACACTATCATATTACATTGTGGACCCCTGCCATTTTTGCATTTCGACATATCACAAAAACTCTCATGACATCTGTTTTCCACTCCATAAAATCCACCAATGCGATATAGCAGGACCTCTCCTTGCCACGTAACCCTTTACCTTTCCATCACATCGTTGACCTTTTTGCTACCCGACCCCACTACCACATCATACATCCTCTCCACTTTAAACTCCCCACACCTTTCTTCCATCTCCGCCCTACCCCACTTCCATCCAACTGTCAACGTAGTGTTTCGCACCCCCCTCCCCATTCGAGCTTTACCGTCAGGGGAGGGGGGGGGGGGGGGTAAAATGGACAGTTTCATGGTTTTGGCCCTTCCCTTACATGGTCACAATAGGGCGTTTCACACCCCCCTTTGCCGATACCGCCTACCACCTCACTACCCCCCCCCCCCCCCCCCCCAAAAAAAAAAAAAAAAAAATTTCCATCCACTCTGATACCACTCCTGCCACCTCTGCTCCACGTCGAATCCCGCAACCACTACTCCATGTCCACTTTATGCCATCCCTATCGAAAGCTTGGGGTAACAATCGCTACATGCATATATCATTTTGATGCAGAGGCCTCAGTCAAAACATTGGACATGTGAGTAGTAAAAAAGCATTTTGCCCACGTTTATGTTGATGCCCGTGATCTTATAGAAACTTTGACAATTTAGTTAAGGACACCACTTCTCCTGGTTATTGGAGCGTGCTATGTATATTTCACCAAACTCAGTGAAATTTTTTTTTAGAAGAAAATAGGGAACGGATTTTGGTAATAAACATATATTGCATTAAATTATGAATTAAATGGTGGATCTATAATTTAAAAATAAGTAAAAAGCCCAATTCTAGTAATGTCTTTGTAATAAAAAAATTCCAATTTTAATGAAATATGTGTTAATATATTTTTAATTCAGGCAAGAGAAGCCTAGTGGCAACATTTGAGAATTAAAAGGCATATGTCGCAAAGTTTCAGGCATTAAAGCAATAGTATTAGAAGTGTATGAGGGACAAATGGAAAATTCTAAATCTTTGTTGGAGTAATCTTGCAGTTGTCCTAGTAGTTACTCGACCTCAAGGTATCACATAGATCAACCACTGAATGGAAATTATTATTCATAGATGTTGTCCATCTCTCAAATTGAAAATAAGATCTTGTTAGTAACAACATCCTGAGAAGTAGGAGGAATTTTTACACATGTCACCCCTGTTGAAATCACTTCCTTAAAGACTACTGATTAGTTATACATGTGTCATTAGTTGTAGAACAGTATCTCTATTTTTAGAAAGTAGATGGAAGGTTTGAGTGAAAAGATAGATCTGGGAACTAAGTCTATATATTATGATGTAAGAGAGAGGAAGAGGGGGGCGGGGTGACCAGAAAGGGACCTGTAGGGAGAAAAGATATTGTAAATGCTCATATGGCTGTTAACACCCTTTTTTGGATGAATGAAAAGACTATGCTATTTTCCAGATTCTTGTGTTATGATTTGTGGTGAAGTGTTTTCTCCATGTAATTTGCCATCCTCTTGTTTCGCATGTTGTTCTCTTTCTTTACTGTTGATAAGAAAATATTTTTCAGGATTTTCCATCGGGCACCCTACTTAGGCTTGGAACAGTAATCTATGTTTTCCTCTGAAATATAAATGTCTAATTCAGATAAGGTCTGCTCTGCATTCACATTGAACCTTAATCTCTTCTCCCTTTTCATTTCACAAATTGTAGAGATCCATTTACATGAATAGCTTTCCTAGTCACACATGATATCAGGTGTTCATCCATTTAAATCAGTTTAGACCTATTTGAATCCATAGCTCAATGGCCCTCTTCTATTGTCTCAACCAGAAATATTAAAAAAAAAACCTTATGCACTAATAGCTAGCCTAAAATTTCCAATCAACAAAGCTATATATAATAGAGAGGTCCCTCTTTGGGTCTAGGAGGCTAGATCCTAAGCTCGAAGTAGTTTTGATGTTGGCCCTCCAGGATTTTGTCTTCAGCCTTTGGAATTATGGGGCGCTAACATAGTGGCAACCATACTGGGGAATAAATTTATCTTCCTTAGAAAGGTACATCAAATTTCAAATCTAATCACTGATGGTGGACAATGACCAGACACAAGAAGGCTGAACTATTCACCTGGCGACACCATGATTCAAAGAACGCAACTTTTGAGAATTCATGGCAACTCCACAAAATGATGACCAGATTTTTTGCTGAAAAAGATGACAAGGTTTGTGGTAGATATTTTATCTAGTGAAGATTTAAATTCATTCAGGAATAAATTATCAGAATTTCAACTGGATGGAGATTTTCTAGAGGCTATTGTTCTTATTTTGAACTTAAGCAAATTTTTTCCTGAAGCTAAGACATGTTTCCTTGAGTTAGTGGTTGGACAATACGAATATGGCATTGAACTTTTGAATTCTCAAATTCAAATATATAATTTCCGAGATCCTAAAGAATTTTTGGAAAATCTTCCTTCTCTGAAGTACGAGGAAATTGTACTAAATTTTGACTTACATATTTAGGATGATTATGATTTCGAGTACAAAACTGAAGATGTGGTTTCAAGGTTTAATGCTGAGGATACCACTAATCAACTAGTCATTGAAGGCCTAGAAGAAAATATCATACAACATGCTTTTATCGATCCTATAGAAGATTATATGGAGGTTCTTTTTAGCTCAAGTTTTCAAACATGTATTCTCTATAAGGATAAAATACATCAATAGTGGCCATTAAATATTAGAAATTTGATTATGTGGGCACATAATCAGGTTATACTTTTGATTTTCCTCACAAGCAGTCAAGTTGTCCAATTGTTTCTGCAACTCCTTGATTGGCTCCATTGACATTTTTATATTTCCTGATTCAGTAAGATTATCAGTATATTAGGATAGGCAGATGAGTGCAAATAAGCTCAGTACTTTGAGCATTTTCCAATTTTAGTTCCAAATTTATTTTTAGTTTTTAGATCAAGTGTGTTCTAGACTCTAGTTTACAAAGAGTGTTGACTTCAGCTTGAATATTTTCAGCCACAGAGGTTGTAGAAGATTAGGTTGCAGATTTGGGATCAACCCAATGGATTAGGCTACTAAACTATGGTGTTGTTGACACCTTCTGAAGGAGCTGCCATCCCTAGCTAGAGCCTTTATTAGTATCCTATAATCTATAGTATCAAAAGGTGACTGACTATTCTTTTCAGATATTTCATATTGTCATTAAGGTTCCATAGCTGTCACTTATTTCCAATAAATAAACTGCTGTTGAAAAAGGGGCAAAGAATGCTTATTCTAAGGTTTTGGAACGTCCATTATAAGATAAAGGTACTAAATGGAATTGATTTAAAAAACTTACTGCACTATCATATTACATTGTGGACCCCTGCCCTTTTTTTCAATTCATCATATCGCAAAAACCCTCACCACATTCGTTTGCCACTCCATAAAATCCACCAATTCGATATAGTAGTAACTCTCCCTACCACGTCACCCTTTATCTTTCCATCGCATCGCGAACCTGTCTGCTACCCGAACCCATAGCCACATCATACATCCCCTCCAGTTTAAACTCCCCACACCTTTCGACCATCTCTACCCTACCTCGCTTCCATCCGACGGTCGATGTAGCATTTTTCACCCCCCTCTCCATCTGAGCTTTACCACCGGGGGGGTGGAAAAATGGGAAGTTTCATGGTCTGGGCCCTACCTTTACATGGTGGCAATAGGGCATTTCGTACCCCCCTTCGCTGATACTGCCCACCACCTCACCACCCCCCATAGGTTTTCCCTCTGCTCGGATACCAGTCCCACCACCTCTGCTCCACGTTGACTCCCGCCACCACTGCTCCATCTCCAATTTCCACAATCCTTATTGAAAGCTTAAGGTCAGAATGGCTACACGTGTATATGATCTTGATGTGAAGTCCCCAGACATAACATTGGACATTCGAGCAGTAAAAAAGCATTTCGCTCTTGTTTGTGCTGATTCCCGTGATCTTATAGAAACTTGGAAAATTCAGTTAAGGAAACCACTTCTCCTGGTTATTGCAGTGTGTTATGTATATTTCCCCAAACTCAGTGCAAAAGGTTTTTTTAGAAGAAAATAGGGGAACAAATTCGTCTAATATATTTTTAATTCAAGCAAGAGAAGCCTAGTCACAACATTTGAGAATTCAAAGGCTTAGGTAGCAAAGTTTTAGGCATCAAAGCAATGGTTTTAGAAGTGTATGAGGGACAAATGGAAAATTCAAAATCTTTGTTGCAGTAATATTCTAGCTATCCAAGTAGTTACTCAGCCCCAAGATATTTTGGACATCAACCACTGAATGCAAATCATTATTCATACATGTTGTCCATCTCTCGAATGGAAAATAAGATCTTGTTAATAACAACATCCTGAGAAGTAGAAGGAAGTTTTACACATGTCACCCCTGTTGCAATCACTTCCTTAAAGACTGATGATTAGTTATACATTTTTCATTAGTTGTATAAAAATATCTCTACTTTTAGAAAGTACGTGGAAGGTTCGAGTGAAAATCTAGATCTAGGAGTTAAGTCTATATATTGTGATGTAAGAGAGAGGAAGGGGGGGACCAGAGAGGGACTTGTGTGGAGAAAATATGTTGTAAATTCTCATCTGGTTGTTAACACCCTTTCTTGGATGAATGAAAAAAATATAATGTTTTCTATATTATTGTGTTATGATATGTGGTAAAGTGATTTCTCCATGTAATTTTTCATCCTCTTGTTTCGCATGTTGCTCTCTTTCTTTACTGTTGATAAGAAAATTTTGTTCAGGATTTTCCATCGGGCACCCTGCTCAGGCAGAATTGAAATAGTAATTTATGTTTTCCTCTGAAATATGAATGTATAATTCAGATAAGGTATGCTCTACATTCACATTGAACCTTAATCTCTTCTCCTTTTTCATTTCACAAATGGTGGAGATCCATTGACATGAATAGCTTGCATGGTCACACATGATCTGAGTTATTCATCCATTTAAATATGTTTGCACCTGTTTGACTCCATATCCCAATGGCCCTCTTCTAATGTCTCAAACAAAAATATTCAAACAAACCCCTATGCACTAATAGCTAGCCTAAAATTCCCAATCAACAAAACTATATATAACAGAGAGATCCCTCTTTGGGTCTAGGTGCTAGATCCTAGCCCCGAAGTGGTTTTGATGTTTTCCCTCCAGGATTATGTCTTTAGCCTTTAGAATTATGGGGTGCTAACAACCCCCTTATTGTTATTGTTGTGACCATGTAGGACAAATGAGGAGCGACATACCCTACAAGCCCTTCTTGTGGGTATGATATCAACTGGGGTATACTCTATAAATACCAATAAGGGGAGAAGTATTATCCAGCCCTATGAAGATAGGGGATCAAAATATATGACCCTATGGGTAGAATATTGGGATTATGCTCTATTTTCCAGAGTTCCATCAACTCCAAGATCCCTTACCTACGAGCTCAGATAGGGAGGAATAATTGGCTCAGTGTCCTTGATGAGTGCTTCTCTCAACATATTGACATATGGTATCTTCTTGTTTCAATAAAAACTGATTGGTGTTCATATAGGACATCAAATCAAGTGTTATGTTAGAAAATACATAATCATGTAGATCACAAAAATATACTATAATCATCCTCCCTCTCATGGAGGTTTTGATCACACATGGATACCATAATCATCCTCTCTCTCATGGAGGTGTCAATCACAAGTCTAAGCTTGTCTTGAACAACTGGATTGTCTCAATGAATGGAGAAACTACAATCCAAAATATATGTATATGGGATTATCTGTCATCATAGTGTATCCATGTCTTATCGATATCATGCTCATACAACTCTCTAAGGAGTTTCTAAATCTTGCCTCATAGCTATCCATGCTACCAGCATTGTACCCAACCTCGATCGTGCTATGGAATTCTCGTCCAAGATATCATGGCAGATCTCATATTATGGAAGCATCGAAATGTGCTCATCAATATTAATCACAAACATCATAATTTCATTCATGCAACTACATATCATGGGAGAAGTATCTTAATATTTAAAAGTAGAACGTTTCATGCAGATATTTCAAAAGATGTTTGGTGGCAATTCTGAATGAGGCAGCTCAATCATGAATTAAATCATGTTCTATACACATCATATACGGAATGGTTATTCAAAATGGAACATAAATTCTTCAATCAAACTACATATTCCATGTCATGTTCAACAAAATTTAAATTTTAAATCAGAGTGCCCACGGATTTACATTACACAAAGTCATTTCAATGGTTTTGCAACACGGGGTTTCTTTCCCAAATTACAGAAATTGATGCATCATGCCATGATATATCATTACGAGATTTAGAATCCATCTCCCTCTAACTTAGATCGTCATAGGATCATCAACTATCAAGGGTATACTATTAGTATGTAAAATCAAATCCATAATAAAAATCAAGGCCATACCTTGGAACTCATTATCCTGACTTCGTCAGATAACTGTCAAATATGGAAAAATATAATTCTGGGAGCTTGAATCACAAAATTATCTTGGTAAGCATAATGGATTACCAATCCAAGATACTCATCCTTACATAAATCAACATTGTGTAAAAAAAATCATCTCATCATAGTTTAGATTCCAGACCAAAACTATTATCGAATATATTGATATCATAGTATCAATTATTTCAAATTGTGATAGGTAGAGCTCATATGAAGTATTCACTTCATTTATTGTCAATTCAGTAGGTCAATCATGCCATTAAAAGTAATTTTCACTACTACATGCTAATGCATACATCAAGGTTAAGTCATGCACGTTCCATCCTCATACTCAGTTTACAACAACCATTGTGCTAGGAACAAGATGACCAATACACAACCATAATCCCGAATACTCACATACAAGACTGAATGTCACTATGTCCACATAACATTTTCATCAGGGAAAATAAACAATAAACATATCAAATCATGTCAAATCAAAATGTGTGATCATGGTAAGATATATAATTCTAGACATATCTCAATCATTAAGCATCATGTCAAAAGTTCCAAACAAAGTTTATCAATTAGCTAAATCATGTCGAAATTTTGTAGGCTCACAAACATAGTGACATACTCATATGAATGTCTCAGTCACTTTCAAACACAAGTGAGGTTCAAACATAAAAACTTTTCCTACTGAAAAATCTTACTTTTAACTACCACACATTTGCAGAACTGACGTCTTCCAAGTAACCATCTAATTTCATGCTCAATTCCAGAAATGCCATAAATCAATTTACAATTTTAGGACATGTTATATATCCCTTTATTCAGAATACAAACTAATTTCACCTATCAGGCATAGTCACATCTATGGGCCTTCATTTGTGTGAGTGAGGCTCAGACCTTTGTTGTAGATCAATAATGTTAGATACACATAAATCATAGAAGAGCATGTAATTTAATTTTCATTCATGTCAACAACCTGTCGTTATAGGTGTCATGCAACAACATATCTATTAGATCATAAACACATATCAATAGTGATCATCAACATCATGTCATCAATCTTTAATTAAGGGTTAGACTTGAAATATTAGGTCACAAGGCAGATGCGACAACACAATATTATGAACCCAATAACAATACAGAAATTTAGGGCATTTAATTTCACCATATGCCATAAGCACCAATAGTAGGATATCTAGAAAATCAATCTCATGAATATGCCTCTAACATCATGGTAATCAATACCATTCTTTTCACGTTAAATAGGATCAAGTTACGTTATTAAATAAACCAACAAAGTGGAGTCTCTCTTTTGATGATATTTCATGATGCTTTTCACAAGAATTATAAATACCATATCAGTGAGGTAAACTTTTATAAGAGATCCAAAAGTTCTTATGCATATGACGATTCAATAGTACCATTTACTAAAGTCAGAATCAGGATCTCAAAAACAATAGATGTTAGCCAAACATAAGGTTATGCCACTATATCCAAGGTCAACAATAAGTAGCCTTGTAGAATCAAGAATATCATCAAGATCAAAACATTCAATACCAGGTGCATGATTTCATCATAGGAAACATAAATCCCAACCACTTTCATATGCATGCATGAGCCATTTGTGAAGGAGACATTCTCAACATACCATAGGGTTGACCTACCCATCAATGTTACATCTGAAATAGAATATACCATGCATACATTGTGATATTACATGTGCACCTTCACCTAGGTAGCTTGTAGCGCTCAAGTGCCCCTTTACCTCTTCTAGATCTAGCCATATTTCCCTCTTCAAGATCTAGCCATATTTCCTGCATTTCAAAAGATCCTCAAGAGGGATCGAGTCATCACATCTCATCAAGGAGGTTAGACATATCTAGGTACTCAAATATACATGCAGGAAGTAATTACTTGAAACAATAATCGTAATAATCAGATCCATAAGTATAAACAAGAGTAAGGTCAAGGAATAGTTTTCTTCAATGAAAGATGATCCTCTCCCTCTTAAACCAACCTTTTGTTGGAAATACTGAGAGTGGGGGTGAATCAATATTCCTTTCAATTAGAGCATTATTTAATCTTAAATTATTATCAGTGTTTGTACAATGATAGCAGTAAACAAAAGGAACACAAATGCACACATTTTTTATGGTGGAAACCCTCTCCAGGACAAAAACCACCTGAATGATTTTCTAATAATTCTTTAATATTCAACTCTAATTGAAAATAAAGCTCCAACTTCCTAGATATAGAAAATCATTCTTCTCGATCTCCCACTGGATGGACGCTCAAACGCCTGAGATTCTTCAGTAGTCAACTGAATGGATGCCCCAACATCCAATGAGCTACAACTCACCCTAGCGCCACCCTCCCACCATAAAGTTTTCACAGGCTTGAAATTGTTGGTGACTTCATGCACTAGCCTAGAACCACCCTACCACCATTCTTGAACCATAATATAGTAATTTGGTAGGTCAAAATTCTCATGCAAAACTGGGGTAGCCCCTGGTGCTGCTTAGGTTGACATCAATGACAACTGCTGATCAAAAATCTCCCCCTTTGGCATTGATGGCAACACAAGTACTCCCCCTGCGATCATACCTCTTCCTAAAACATTCTCTCCCCTTTTGACATCAATGGAAAAGGGTAATTCCCCCTGACACACAACCATCCTGTGGACCTCTACACACTTCCACTCCCCCTTTATATTATGAATAAGGAAAATCTAATGAGAACTTGGGAGAATCCCAAGCTTCTGGTGAAGATATTCAAATGCTTCATGAGGTAAATCTTAGTGAAGATATCAACGATTTATTATTTTGTACCAACATACTCATGTTTGATATTCTTTTTAGCGACTTGTTCTCTATAAAAATGATATTTGATTAGAATGTGTTTTGTTTTTGAATGCATGACAGGATTCTTGGAGATGTTGATGGCACTAGTGTTGTCACAAAATATGGGAATAGGCTCACTAAATTGTACTGGAAGATCTTTTAAAGTTTGTTTCATCCAAAGGACTTAAGTACAACATGCGGCCCCTGAAATGTATTCTGCTTCCACTGTAGATAACGAGATTGAGGTTTTCTTTTTGCTCAACCATGATACGAGACAACCACTTAGATAGAATGCTGCTCCACTAGTACTCTTACGATCATCAACACTTCCTGACCCATCTGCATCTGTAAAGGCTTGAATAATGAGATTTTTACCCTTGGGATACCACAAGCCATATTATTTTGTGCCCTTTAGATATCAAAGAATTCTTTTGACAACAATAATATGTGATTCTTTTGGTGTTGCTTGGAATCTTGCTACTTGTCCAATTGCTTGCATAACATCTAGCCAGGAGGTTGTTACATATAGAATAATACCAATCATAGATCTGTACAGCCTCTGATCCACATCCTTAGATGATTCATCTATGCTAAATTTGTAGCCTATTAACATCGGAGTAAGGACGGGTTTGAAATATTCCATTTTGAATTTCTTGAGCATTTCCTTGATGTACTTGGCTTGACATATAAATATTCCTTTCTCTTGCTGAGATATTTGAATCCCTAAGAAGTATGTTAGCTCACCAAGTAAAGACATATCAAACTCACTTTGCATATTTGTAGAAAATTTCTTACTTAGTTGATCACCATTGCTACCAAATATTATATCATCCACATATACCTCAACGATTATTAAATTATCTTTATCTATTTTTACATAAATATTGCTATCAACAATACCTTTCTTGAACCCTTTTTGACATAGATATCCATCAAGATGAGCATACCATGCTCTGGGAGCCTTTTTGAGACCATATAGAACCTTCTTTAACCTGCAAACATAGTCTTCTTTTTCTGATAGTAGAAAACCTTTAGGTTGTTCGATGTAAAATTATTCTTTTAATTTTCCATTTAGAAATGTTGACTTAACATCCATTTGGTAGACTTTGATTTTTCTTGAACATGCATAGGTGAGAAACATTCGGATGGCTTCCATTCTGGAAATTGGTAAAAATGTTTCATCGAAATCAATTCCTTCCACTTGTGCATAGCCTTTGCAAACCAATGTTTCTTTGTTTCTCGTAACCTGTCCATCTTCATTCAATTTTTTCCTGAACACCCATTTAGTCCCAATGACATTTTTATCTTTTGGTCATGGAACTAATTCCCAGGTGTTATTCTTCTTGATTTGATCCAATTATTCATTCATAGTTGCTACCTAATGTTCATTCTGGCTGGCTTCCTCAAAACCACTAGGCTCAAAGGTTGCTAGAAAAGCAATGTGATCTTGTTGTGATGAATGAAGCTATAGACCTTCATTTATGTCACTAATGGTTTGATTTGATGGATGGTTCTTTTGAATCCATTCTTTTGTTCTCTTTAGAGGAGCTTCTTGTTGTTGTTCTAGTATATCTTGATGATCATTATTTACTTATTCCTAGTCGATAGTTGCTTCTTGTTCTAGAATTTTCTGTGTCTTTTTCAGCCTCTGTCTCAAGTTTCAAAGATTCTAGAGCCTCATCATTATTCGTTAGTACACCATCTTCGTCAAATGTAACATTTATGCTCCCCACTATCTATTTTCTTCTTAGATTATAGCATTTATAGGCCTTTCTTTTGCATGAGTAACCAACAAAGATACCTTCATCAACACGTGATTCAAACTTACCCAAATTTTGATCTTCTCTTTTGATATAACATTTTTTTCCGAAGATTCTGAAATATTTTACATTAGTTGGTTTTCCTTTCCATAATTCATATGGGGTCTTGTTGCAATTATTTCTAAAAAGACTTCAGTTGATAATGAAGACTGTTGCATCAATTGCTTGAACCCGGAATTTTTCATCCAATTTTGAGTCCTTCAACATTGTTCTACCCATTTCCTGTATGATTCTGTTCTTTCTTTCAACAACTCCAATTTGCTGAGGTGTTCATGCTATTGAAAATTGTCTTTTTATTCCATCTTTGTCATAATATTGCTGAAATAATTTGGAAGTGAATTCTCTGCCATTATCTTATCTTAGACACTTTATTTTCAAATCAGTTTCATTTTCGACCAACTCCTTGTAGATCTTAAAGCACTCAAATGCTTCAGATTTTTTCTTTAGGAAAGTGATGACTGCCATCCTGGTATAGTCATCTATCATTAACATGAAATATAATTCTCCATCTAGGCCTTTTGGTTCTCACAGGACCACATAGATTAGTATGTATCAATTCCAATGGATGTGATGCAAAGTGTTATTTTGTTTTAAATTAAACTTTTGTCTACTTGCCATGTTGACAGGCCTCACATAGTGTGTTGGAAGGTTTTGAGATTTTCGGCATTTCTTGTACTACTTCCTTTTTGCTTATCCTGACAAGATTGTTAAAGTTTATGTGACCCATTCATTTGTGCCATAACCAACTTTCATCTTATTTAGCTAGTAGACATGCTTTAGTTGCTTCATCCAGAACATATATGTCGTTTGGAGCTCGACTTGCTGTAGCCACAATTTTACCATACTTGCCTTTCTTGATTCACATTTTGTGGAGTTGAATAGCATTGTGTGTCCTTGATCACACATTTGTTCAACACTAAGAAGATTGTGATTCATTTTTTAACCAATAGAAAATTCTTGTCTATAACATCTTTGCTTCTGAGAGTGACGGTACTTGATCCTATAACATTTTAAGATCCATAATTTTCAAAGGATACGGTTCCATCCTTCTTCTCTTTCAGAGATAAAAATTTCCTTCTATCTCCAGTCATATGCGTTGAGCAACCACTATCAACATACCACACATATTTTTTGTTTTGAGCCTTAAGGGCAAGAACACAATTATCAGTCTTCTTCTTTTTCCATGTTCGTTTGTTCTGTGGCTTTGAAGATTCTTCTGGAGGATTTTCATGTCTGTAGTCTCTGGCTATGTGTCCAAATTTCTGACATTTGTAACATTCCATATTATTTCTTAAATGTTCAAATCTATTTATGTTTCGTTGAGCCCTGGGAGGTTCATATTTGAAGGATCTCCTTGAATTGTATTGGTTCCTAGGGTACATGCGACATTCTACAAGTTTATGACCAAATTTCCCACATGAATAACAATAGCCATGAACAATATGTTGGTACCTGGATGGAAATATTTGTTGAGGAATCATCTTCCAAGGATTTTCTTGCGAATATTGTCTAGTGAAGTCTACATGCATGTTAGATCTCATAGGTTCATTGTATTTTGTTGTAGAAAGTCTTGCTTCTTATTCTTTTTAACCGAGGTGAGTTCTGTCATTGTAAGATCGTTGATTGTTGATGAGTTCTTTCAATGCCCTTGAGTTGTTGGCATAGTTTTGGACAATTTTTCCTTTCTTCACTTCCTTGCGCAGTGAGACTACTTTAGTTTCTAATTCTTCCCTTTGTTGGTTGCTTTCTTCCAACTTATTTTGAAGTGACTCTTCAATACATTTGTGTTCTTCAACTTCAATTTTGAGACCTTGAACTTGTTCTTCAAGAGTATTGGAACAGATCTTCTCAGCCTTGAGCTCTTTTATAAGCTTGATTTCCTCCTTAGAAAATTCTTCTATGGTCAACCCTTCTTCTTTGTTGTTTGATACCTCTTGATTGTTGTGCTTGGCCATAAAAAATACTCTCTCATTGGCTTCTTCTTTGTTGTCATTGTCTTCATCGGATAATGAGCTATATTATTTAGAGAGAAAGTTCCTTTTGGATCCTTTATTTTATTTTTTTTCTTGTTGAATTTATTAAAGCCTTTCTTTCCTTTTGAGTTTACATCACTCCTGTTCGGACATTTTTCTACAAAATTCCAAACCTCACCACAGCCGAAACATATCAATGGAAGTTTACCTTTGAATTTTCCCTTACCAATTTTTAGTTTTCTCGTAAAGTAAGCATATTCTTCATCTGAACGACCTTCTTTATCATCTCCCTTTTCTTCACACTTGCAGGTGCATGCATTTTCGATTGAAGGTTGTTTGTCCTTACTGGTTTTCTTAGATGAAATGAATGCAGTTTCTACATGTGAAGTACCCTCTTCTTCATCAAGTCTCATTTCATATGCTATAAGAACTCTATGTAATTCCTCTTTGCTAAGTTTTTCTAGATTTTCACTGTATTCTAAGACCAATACCTTTGGGTTGAATCTCCTTGGTAATGTTCTAAGAATCTTTTGTATAATAGTCTTCTCATTAGCTAGCTCCCCAATCCTTCCAAAGTATTGGTTATTTCATCAATGTATTGGAAGTATGTAGCAATGTTGCGATCTTATTTCATTCTGAGTTTCTCAATTTTTTCTCTATAGATTTGAAGCTTTTCTTCTTTGACATTTGAGTCACTTGCATATATATTTTCAAGCTTATCCCATAGATTTTTGGTGGTTTTACAACCCAACACCTTATGATAAGAAGATTCAATAAGTCCACTGATAATAATATTCTTTGCTTTTGCATCATTTACCAAATTCTTCTTACCTTGTTCATCCGCGGTTGATGTAAATCCATTTTGAAAAGTGTCCCATACTTCATAACCTTGCGCCAAGAGATAGACCTCCATTCTTCCTTTCCAGAGTGCATAATATTTTTCATTGAACAAAGGTACACCATTCTTGGTATGCTCCATGACCTCCTTCCAACTGTTAAACTGCTATTGAAGGAACCAAGCTCGGATACTAATTGTTGGAGATACTGAGAGGGGGGTGAATCAATATTCCTTTCAATTATAGAATTAGCTAATCTTCAATTATTATCAGTGTTTGTATAATGATCACAATAAACAAAAGGAACACAAATGCACATAGTTTTTAATGTGGAAACCCTCTTTGGGAAAAAAACCACATGAATGCTTTTCTAATAATTCTTTAATATTCAACTCCAATTGAAAATAAAGCTCCAGCTTCCTAGAATCTAGAAAAACATTCTTCTCCAGCTCCCACTGGATAAACGCTCCAACGCATAAGATTCTTTAGTAGTCAACTGAACGAATTCCCCAACAACCAATGAGCTACAACTCACCCTAGTGCCACCCTACCAACCTAAAGTTTTCACAGGCTTGAACCTGTTGGTGACTTCATGCACCAGCCTAGCACCACCCTACCACCCTATAGAAGAATAAAACAAGAATGGACTCCCGTACTAGGGAAAATGGTCCACTTTACAATGACATAGAATGATGTAGAAGAAGAAGACACACTAGACCCCAAATATGACACAACCACCTAATGATGATCCTAGACCTCCCGACACCACCTCTTCAACTCTTGGTAGACAGACACTTGTATAATTTTTACAATGATGCATTTACAATGACTTAGTACAATGATACCTTTACAATGACTGTATGCAGTGTTGCGCACTTGAAGACTTCATGTGTTGAACTTATTCCTGCTATTATGCACCTTGATTTTTTCTCTTGTCATGCTACCTTCTGCTGCACCTTGCTTTTCTTTGCTGCCCTAGAAATTATGTTCCTTTGCAGCCCTTGACAACACATGATCTAGCTTTTTCTTGCCTTCTAGGATCTCAATATTGAATCTAGCATCTCTTTGTTATTTCAGCTCCCCAATATGTGATTTTTGTTTTTGTAGTAGTACTCTGAGTCTTCTTTTCAATGCCATAGGTTTGATCCAATTTGGATTCTTCAAGGGATATTTATGCCCAATCTCTCACAATGACCTAATTATGCATTATTTCAGTAAAACGAACTTGAACAGCATGCCGTGTGTCACTTTTTATTAATTAGGCTCTGAAATTGATACATCAAAGACTAAAATCCATGCACTATCTTCCACATTTTACATAATTCCAATCCGATACTCAAAGAGAGATTTATGAAGATTTTCTCAAGGTCACTTCTTTGAGATGAAGTTCAGGATCCTGCAAAAACACTGACTTCCACAGATCATATCTTTGAAAATATTCTGCACCCTGATCTGAAAATTTTATAGGAGCTTCCTCAAGATTTCGGCTTTGCCTTATAACAATTTCAGCTTTTGAACCTTCATAAAAAAAAAAATTTAGAGCGCAAATTCCATGATGACCTGTTTTAGGTAGAGAAATCCCTACATAAGGAGGATATGAGGATCATAATTTACATAAATGCTTAGGTTGAGAGGGGATTCAACAAGTGAACGTGGGAGGGATTTTAGGAGCTTAAAAATTATTAATTATTGACTTTTCAATGACCCATGCCACAACCCCATGGGGTTTTAGCCCACTAACAGGGGTTGCAAACTTCAAACATGAACATCTCTCAAACTGTGAAGAATTACTTGGTGTGCCATATATCAACGGAAACATCTTGACAAGTAGAAACCATTAAAAGCATTCTTGACTTAGAATATAGTAATTTGGTAGGTCAAAATTCCCATGAAATATTGGGGTAGCCCCTGGTGCTGCTTGGGTTGACATCAATGACAACCGCTGATCAACACCTTTAAGAGCCATCCATTGAAAAAATATTTTTTTTCCTTTAATTAGAAACTTTATCAACAACCAGGTCATTTTTCAAATCGATCCCAAGTGCTTCACATAGATCACATCTCAAGAATCTTATCATAAACTAGGGTTTCTTTCAAACCCTCACTATCACATTCTTATACACTAACTACCTAGGGTTTTATTTATATCCTAGAATTATTTTAGGTCTCTACCATCCTCTTCTTGCTTCCATAAAAGTTTCTCCATGGGGGTGATCTTCATGGGTTTCCTTCAACCCAGCTCTGATACCATGTTATTTTTTCATAGAGCTACATTATTATTTTCTTTGATAGTTGTATTTCTTAAATAACCTATTAAGTTCACCCCAAATCATTATATCATTATGTAATTCTACATTATTAACCGTCAACATATGCAACTATATAGAAAGAAAAATACGATCATCATCATCTAAGCAACGAAACATAAAGGAAAAAAGGAAAAAAAGCATGCACACATAGACACACTAGGATTGGTACGAGACTAGGGAAAAAACCATTATGGGGAAACCATTGCAAATTCCTCTTCTTAGATCATCACCAAATGATTCAGCAAATAAGAGCACAATGATCCATAGATCTATATCTTTATGATGTAGAAAACAACTAGCATATGCACAATAAAACTATAAACATACTTATGTTGAAGTAGCTTGAATATGAGAACTGAAATGCACTAACAATGGTTGTAGCATACTGATGAACACTATTGATACTGAGTGAGAACTATATATATATATCTTGTAGTGGAAATATATAGAGCATATCTATCGATCTGTAGATCCACAATGGTACGAAACCATGGATACAACTGATCACTGAAACTTACGGAAAACAACTGTCAAGTCCTATATATGAATCTAGGGCACTGTCAAAGTTGACTGCAAACATCTGCATGAACACTGGTGATTGGATCAAGCTTGAATCTTCCCAGAAACCCTTATGCACAACCTTAACACGCTTAGCCCACAGCCGTAGCTTACCTGACTGCTACCAGGGCACTTTGTGCCCGTTGCTGAGGGAGAGTGCAGCCCAAAACAACCTTATGAACCCTAGTCACGCCCATAGCTCTATGTTCATGCGGCTATGGGTCCCTAGCGATAGGCATAACACACTTTGCCCACGGTTATGGCCTAGATTAGCCCGATCTGGCCCTAAGACCCTAGCCACAACCTTGACATTGTCTGCCCATGGCTATGGCAGCCTTGCTGCTACCTAGTCATGGGGTGCCCGCAGCTTTGGCTCGAATTCTATAGTTTTGTGCCTGAGGCTATGTGCCAAAATCCTTAGTTTAGAGCGAGCCTCTCGCCTGTCTTTTCAAACCTTGCGCAAGCTTCTTTCGTCGAACCTATGTGAGCCAAGACGAAATAGAAGAACTAAGACAATGGATGCAAACCGAAGATCGTTTGAGTAAGTGTGTGAGAATGAGCTTTAGGTCACCTCCATTTACAACTTTCATGAGGGTCCGCTTTGGGTTGAGGCCGACTTAACTAATACCACATGTGGTTAGGTTGACCCATCCCATTTCACTTTAATAAATAAAATAATTCATAATTTAACTTCCGGTTAACCGACTAGGGCGATCTATAGGTCAATTTTGGCCCTCTTGAAAAGAATAAATTGATGCAATTATAATATCGACCGTCATAGCTATCCATAGTGGAATTTGTTTGTAGTTGCATAATTTTAACATAAGTCATGCCTTCAACTCAACAATCTCTTTCTCAAACTCTTCATCACTTACACCAACTGTTATGACATCGTTGTGGCTCTTCTTAGAATTTTGTAAATGATTATTCGTATTCATTTTTCTTTCCTTATTCTTTCACAAACCTCACATTGTTCACCGTACACTGCAATCAAACTAACACCTTACCAAGTTACCGCCTCTAAACTTGGCTAATGGTTCATTTCACCTGAACCTTCCTTGATCTTCGAAGTTACTGAGAACTTCCACTTATCCTTTGTAAAATTCTCTTTCCACATTGCTATCTCTTTGCTACTACAATTTTTGTTCCAATCACCTACAACTATTGCAATCTACAATTGATACAAATACAACCAATACACTTTTGAGTGTCAAGATCCACCGATCATGCAACTTTTTATACCATATATATATATATATATATATATATATATATATATATATATATATATATATATATATATAACTCAACAAAAACTTCATTGAATCTTCCATATATTCAATGACTCCACTCTATATTTAGATATAAATTATTTAACATATAAACTAAATAAAATATATATAAATTCGAAGAGCACTTTCCTTCACTTTCCACTTTTTATATTAATTAATTTATAACATATCTCCACCCATGATCTGTCATGGAACACTTATACCTATTCACATGAAGTGTAGGAATTAATTAATTAAAGTGCATTCATATAAATTGTATGATAGCCTTTAGCCATCATTCTTTAACATAAATTACACGTTCGGTAAGTATTCAATGCACGCTTGGTCTCATCAAATTATCTAATCAATGGGCATAATTTACCCAAAGCCAACAATACTTAACAAAAGGTGATAGTGAACTTAATTTTGTTTTTTTAATCACACGGGCTTCACGTACGCTCCTTCAGCTTCCATGTTCATAATTATTCGACTTTTATTCAGGTCCCTCAATGATGTTCCATGCACAAGCTGACAGCAACAAATGTTCTCGCCGCAAATGCTCTTACATGGTGGCATCCACGTTTTAAGAAACATCAAATTCTGTGTTTTTTTTAAAATATTTTTTTACATAGTAGTTCAACAACTTTGCGCTTTTACATAGTAATCCACACAGGTCTGTTTTATTCCATGGACCACTTCTGGAAGCTGATTATGAAGCTTCACGTGTTTGCTCCAAAATTTCCCACGTTGGTCGCGCTACCAACATTTCTGAGCTTCACTCCAACGCTTTTCCAGGATCACACAAACTCGGTATCAATTCACGTAACCATCAAATTTCTACAATGATTCTACATGCAGGTCTGTAATGCTTCAACTTTATTCCCACACGCAAAAGGAAAGTGTGTTTTGTTTCACACTCACTACAGGACCGAATCTTGTCCTCAAAGAATTTCAAAATATACTCAGCTTCTACCTCTTTATTCGCTGGTTGATCACTCTTAGTTTTAGCGTACAAATCTCTGCACTGGCCACTCTGCAATAACTTTACTTCACACAGGACTGCATATAGCTGTGTTCTTCAAGTCATGTCCACACTCTTAGTAAATAATTTCGCCCCTATTCACAACCTTGAGCTCTGATACCTAAATATGATGCAGAGTTGAGAGGAACAAATTGCTCATTAAAAAAACATGCAGTTTATTAAATTAATTACTCTCAAAACTTGGTTTTACAAATGAATTACATGGATATTTATTCTTTAAGAGGAAAATTCTCAAATTTCTCAAAGAGATAACTCCTTGGAGGAAGTTCAGAGAAATCCTCTCAATTTTGGAATCTACCATAACTACTTAATCTCGAACAAATTCTAGAAATCTCCATAAAATCTAGAGTTCTCTAAGATATTACAAATAAATCAAATAATAAATACAAAATAGAATATTCTCCTACATCACCCACCAATCAAAAGGAGGAACCAACCCCAAACTAGATGGAGGCACCAACCCCCTAAGACAATTTATTGGCATCGACCATAAGGAGGTACCAACACTATGAGAAACATATGCACCAACTAGAAGTGCTCAATTGAATCCCTTGTTTATAATTTCAACTTTATTGCTTTGTTGCTTCTCTATGGATGACTTTGCATGTAATCCTTGATTTTTATTCTCTGACTTCTTCAACAACCACACATCTTCCACAAACTTCATACCTTAGGCTGATCTTTCCCTTCACACCACAAAACCACCATGAACAATTCACTTAGATAGAACTCACTTGTATCACAGTCGATCAAATCACCACACAACTTCCAAGATTATCTAGCGTATTTATACTTGATTGAATCAATAAAACCTGGAATATAATTTAGATGTCTTCTGTTGGAAATCTGATGACCTGTATACAACTTAGATCAATGACTCATTGGATCCTTTGGGGCTCAACTTTAGGTCCATGAAGCCACATGATATGATCATCTTGCAAATGTTCCAACAAATCCAGATCTAGGTCCACTTGAGTGTAGTGCATTATGAGACATATAAATATCTCCATAACTTTTAAGACTAAATCCAACTACACGGGATACATCGTCACTCGATAGGATTGAGAGCTAGGACCACAATTTTAATTAGCTAATTATAGTATATTTTGAATCTGGCTCCACAAAGATATGTTAACATTCCAAGGTCCCTATATATCTTCTTAGTTCTTCATGGAATCATGACCTAAAAATAATGAACAAATGCTTTTGAAATTGTATTCAAATTTCTTCCTTTTGTTGTCCATGCATGCACGTTTTCGGATGTCCAGATGGATAAATCTTCTCCACACATAACCATGACCAATGCTAGAACCTTGACCACTTTCCTTCAAATCATGAATCCAAATCTAGGAATTAATCTAAGATGCATGCAACCTACACCCCTGAACCATCAAGCCCAAATGGTTCTCCAAAACCTTTTGATGCAATTCTTGAGGTGATTTGAAGAAATACATGTATTTTTATAGGATGCCATGTTTTTCTATAGGAAGAATCCTAGAAAACATTTATGGAGTTTAGGAGCAGGATGGAGGATGGAAAATGAGGTTGAAGGTTGTCAAATGGGGAAATGGGACTTACCAAACTCAGTTACACTCAATGATTGAACTTATGCAGGGAAGAAACAAAAGAGGAGCTTCCTATTTCTCGATTAAGAAGTTTTTAGCATGTGGAAAATTTGCAGGGATGAAGAGGAGTGAAGGGAAAGGTTATGAAGTGAATGATACCAATGCAAGAAGATGATAGTAATTCAACCTATTAAAAAATATATCCCATCAACAAGAAAAGTACATGTTTAACTGATAAAAACAAGATGGTTAAGCAACTACCAAACTAATAATTGTCAAAAACAAAATCATTGTGGAAAGGATGAGTTGAATTCATAATAGCAACTATTATTGCATAAGTAAAATTGTTTTTGGTGCTTATCATTAGAAGGTACAAAACCAAGGTTCAATAAGGTGCTCACTTATAAAACTACAAGGACAATGATTTTCTGATAAAAAACAAAATCACAACTATACTAGATGCATGAAAAGGAAATGTATAAAGGAAGGTGATTGAGCACTTGAGTTTATCCCTAACCCGAGGAGACTCAATTACCTTGAAGAAAAATCAGACTTGGAACAAAGAAATTATTTTCATTAATGTCAAAAGGTGTTCATACATGCAACATAAGAACTGAAAAAAATAGGCAGAGGTCTCCTTCTCTAATAATCACTATATTTCTCTAGAATTTGAATCCCACTGAGCTGCTAGGATCTCTTATTTATAAAAAATGTTGGTGAGGGGAAGCCTCCTTGAAGGGAGGATTGCTTCCTCCAAAACTCCTTAAAATTTGGATTTGGTCCTTTAGTGTAGTCACAACCATGGAGAGGTAGGAATTGCTCATGAGCCAATCGAGTTGTGATTAACTTGTAGGAAGGAATAAGCCTCCATGATTCTCTCCAACTGGTATCCAATGTGATCTGCAAAATAATTCCTCAATATCATGCACATTTAATGTATTAGGCCACTGTATATAGAAAATATCTCCTAACGTTCCTATTGTAGCAGCTACAACCCCCTCCAATTTTTTTCCTACCTTCAAATTTTGGAGCCTCCTTATGATCATGACATCTTGCATTTCAAGTTATTAAGCTCATGCTCATTCATGGTGTCTAAGTGTTCAATTATTCATTTAGGAATCCTAAGTGTCAAACTACTTGCTTTCACATGCCCAACTCTTGATGTCTTCACAAGAACACTTCAGCCAAGCAGGTAAGATAATGAATCTCATGTTGAAAGATAGTGATTGTGCACTCCTTAAAGACAATGAATTTTCAATCCTTACCAAAAATGATTACAAAATTCTTACCAACAATTATTTCACACTCCTTACCATTATTGATTGTGCAGTCCTTGCCAATAGTGACTGTGTAGTTCCTTGTGATATATACTATGCAGGTCCGAGTGACATTGTAAGGGCACCCTCTCCAGATACTGATTGCACACTCCTTGTTGATAGTGAGAGCGTTCTTCTTTAAGTCATTAATGTCACACCTCATAGTGGTTTTCAATTAACTCATGACTCCTAGTTTCCTGAAACACATTAAGAGCACTCACAAACCTTAGCCCTAGTTACATGTCTTCTCTCCCTATTTAAATAATTCCACTCTAGAGCTCATTGTCACATTCATTACTTTTTTGAAGCTCTATGCATTCTTAGAACATAAGGATCATTCTTGGTTTTAAATGTGCCATATTTTGAGCAAGTTACTTAAATTTCGCTCTTGTTTTGTTTTTATCTTTCATGAGTCATTTTTTCTTGCTCAATATTTTTCAATTTTTTCTTTTTATTTCTTTCATTATTGCATGTGTCGCTTTCAATTTTTTTCACCTATCCTAAGAGCACATTGGAAAACCTTCTAGAGGCAGCTCCAATGCACTATTTTGCACTAATTGATACTATTTATCATAGGAACATGTGTTGGACACATTTCCATGGCATAACACATCTTCTGGTTGCAATCAACACCTGGGTCATTAAAATATGCACCCAAGTTTCTCACTTGGAGATGGGTGTCACTTTATTGTCATTTCACTATTTGCATTTTGGATTTGGGTAATGTGTGTCTTCTTGTCATATATGTGTGATATCATGTTTATGACCTATTATGCATTCTCTTGGTCACCTCTCTTGTCTCATTGATCTCACACTTAATAAATTTGGGAGTGCTTCCTTGTCCTCACATCTTATGCAACTCATCAAAACATCAAAATTCCATCCAAGTGATGAGCACATTGTGCATTCCTAAGCCTAAATTATGAGACCCTTTCCTCCTAGACCTACGAACTATGCCCACATTGAGGACAACCTCCTTTACTACACATTGAGCAACCTCAACAAAATCAATCAACCTTGCTTCTCACACTTTCCCACTCCACAATATTGGACCAAGCATGCCTTGAAGTTCATACCGTGCATTCTCAGTGAAAAATAGAGCCATATATATACCCTTACAGTAGTAAACTATGCAATCCAGTGATACACCTCTCTAATCATTACGCAGTACACAATCACTGTGCCTAGGCTTGTCACTCTTGTCTCCTTGAATTTCTTGTTTCAATAAGACTTTCCTCTCTCTCTTTCCATTGTGCAATACACACTTCTAGTTCCCAAACCTTCACTCCATGCCTCTTGACTCTATGCAATATTCCAAACTAGGCCTGTCTCTCAATCCTTGTGAATTGTCCCATCATGGTAAACACCTCACATGAGAAAACAAAGATAGATTAGGTGATTTTGGGACTAATGGTTACTTGTCATGAGTGAGATTCATTTGCAGGTTTTATCATCCGATTGTGGAAATATGATGCTCAAGGAGGTCATCAAGAAGAGGTTTTAAAAGGATACTTGTGGATATAAGACACAGAGGTGCTCTCATGAATGAGTAAAGGAATCTTTGACTACGATAGGTAGATAGAAACCAAGATGAATTTGAGGGATCTAATCCTATAACTAGATCATTTGGAGGGTGACGATGAAGTATAAGTCATATCTACCATGAATAATTGAGGACTAACAACTGTTAAACATACGCATGGTAAAAAAGAAAGTAAACACACAAGGAAAAAGATGAGCGTGAGTTATATTATTATTCACCATAGATGTACATTTATAACACAATTGTGTGACCCATGGATTTCCATTCCAAGTGGTCTCTTGGACTCCATTAGTCCATTCACCTTCCACATCTACTCATTGAGGATTAGGTGTACAACATTCCCCCCCTTAATCCGAAGAGGTATGAGTGAGTCCAAGAAGAGAGTTGTAATACAAATTTGCAAAGTATGCATGACAGCACTTAGGTTGAATCATCTCTCTAAAATGTTGGCATAAAGAGGTGGTTTAAGGATGACCACCAACACTAGAATGCAACGCTTATTGCAGTTCTTGGGAACTCTCCCAAATATGGTAAGAAGCCGAGGGCTTCTGCTAGAGGAATTTTCTCTCATATTTGAAGAGGGAGACCTTCAACCTAGAAGAAGGGAGGTCTACAACCTGTGATGATTTAAGGATGACCACCAACACTAGAATGCTTAATTCATTTCCCAGAACTCTACCAAAGCTAGAAAGAAGCTGAAGTATTCTGCTAGAGGAAGTGCTTCGAATTATTTGAAGAGGAAGAACATGAACCTCGCATAGATGGTTTAAGGCTGTCCATCAACCAAAGGCATGCTCATGGGCATCTATGTCTCTGGCTACAACTCTGATCTAGAATGACAAGTTGTGGCTCAGGCTTGCTTGAACTTTTGTGTCTCTCGCTACAATTCCGAATCTGGAATGAGAGATTATGGCTTAGGCTCACTTGATGTGGCTTCAAATCTTGTAGATGACCACCATTTTACCCCTTGTTAGGTACAAGGTGAGATGAAGGAGAAAACTCGACTCCAAGTTTGCTCAAAATTCTAGAACAAGTTCTGACATGTGACTTAAACATCTTCTTGGCTATTGATGCCAAATGCTAAGAAGCGATCCATCCAAGATGAATCTTTGTTCTTGAAGGAGGCTTGTTTCTAAAGCATCTGTGTGAAGAGTGGGTGTGCTGACCACAGTGCTTGCATGGGTGAAGATCAAAAAAGTGATCTTTCATATGGTCAACTCGATCACACTATTGGCATTTTTCAATTTGTTGTTGCTGTTGTGAAAGAGGAGTAGGACTTGGAGCAGCTAAATGTGAACTGCCATAAAGGAATCTGACACTCTAAAATTTGATGGGCTTGGAGTACTCTGGAATATGAAAGGAAAACTCCTTTTCATATCCAAGACCTGTTCGTTGCTTGTTATGGACAACCTCTTCCTAAGGTCTGATAATGGGCTTGGGAAGTGCAGACTGAATTGCTACATCTACATGTAAAACTGCTCTTGAACTAGGCACTGAATGTGAATCGACTGCAAAATTATTTACTTGCTGCTTATAAGAGTTTGTTTCAAATTTCTGAATAGAAACAAGTTTAGAATGATTACTCTTTTGTTGAAGCTCATCTCGTTGTAGTTGTGATTCAAGCTGCAAAAAATCTATCTTCTCTTTTTCATTTTGTAGACATGTTCTAATGTTGGAAAGAGTGTCTTTACTGATGCTTATCATCTCATCTACAGTGGTATGTATTATAGTATTCAATCGTTCTAATACATTATCAAGTGTGGCCATTTTTCAAGAATACAAACTAACAAATGAGATGTAAATGAGATGTTGTTTTCTATTGAAGTTTTTCTTTTCCCAATATAGAATTGATGGTGGAGAGAGAAACAACTTTTCTCCTTTCTTAATTAGCTTCTTGAGAGGGTTAATTACAATATCATAACCTCACAAAGAAAATTCTAATGCATGAATTATATTCTCACAGTTAGAACCAATCTATCGGCTTATAGGCAGGCTGTCATAATGGGATATTGGAATTTTTGAAATATTAATAGAATGAAATGCACAGAAAGCTCCACGAAAAAACATTAATTATCTCTCTCCAAATTGCATTTTTTTTTACATATAGACAATACAGAATCTTCCATCATCAATTTTGTTTTATTTTGTGATTTTGATGGTCACGCGGCAAACAGACACACATTCGAACAAGAGAATTTTAGACATGCACGGAATAGAACAATGGAGAGATACAAATTCAAAATTTTATGTGTGCGACTGAACACTTCTAAGCTCTTACGTTTAGGAGAATTTACCTCCAAAGTATCTGCCATCTTCTCGTGAAATTCTGAGTGATTTCACCTCCGCGCCAAACCTGGCACTTCTGGGCTTCTTGTAATTAAACCATGAGGTCGCCAAAGGCCTTTTCACCTTGCCGACGTCTAGGGTTCGAATCCTCTAAGATCTTGCTTCGGAACTCACCTCGTCTTCCAATTTCATTGTGTTTGAATTTTCTGTCAATTATTCCTCACAAATGGGAAGGCAGGCCTACGAAGGAGGTCGATCCTGCAGGAAGGGAGGTCATGCCTGCGATGGAGATGAGCGTAGAGTTGAGCTGGTGGAGGGAGGTTGGGACAACGCGCAAGTGGAGGGGAGGCGAAGTGGTGGAATACCGATGGTGGTGGAAACATGTGGAGTCCATGCAGGTGGAGGGCTGAGAGGCCAAGGTGGAGTGTGGATGCGTGGGAGGAGCAGAGGGGAGGGGAAACTGTAGGAGGGTAGGGGAGGGGAAAGTGATGAAGTGAGCGGGGGATTTGCAGGAGAGCAGAGAAGGTAGATGGTGAGGGTGGAGGGAGCCTGCGGGAAGGTACAAGTGGGAGGGAGAGTTGTGCGAGGAGGAGTAGAGTGGTGAGGCAAGGTGAGCGGGGTGGGTCAGAGAGCGGAGGGAGGGACTAGACCCGACAAATGAGGAGGAAGAGTTAGTGTGGGTGAGCAGGGAGGGCCTCCAACATAGTGAGGGTCGAGAAGTGAAGGGGATGGGAGGAAGCCTGTATGGGTGACCACTAGGTATAGAAGGTAGCAAGGCCTGGGGAGGTTCACAAAACAAGGGACCGCAGGGAGATGAGTGAGAGGGGGACGAGAAGGTGAAGCATCGACAGGTCATGAGGGGTGTGTTTTCATGCAGCCTAAAATGGCTTGATTGCACTCAGAACAAATATCTAAGAAGAGATCGCCAAGTAGAGCTTGGCACACTGACCAAAAATGGGCACAGACAGAGTGGGCATATGGAGAGTTTCATAATAGAGCTAGGTTTTCATGTGGGCATGAAAATGTTGAGAAAATTCACATGAAGACTATTCGAGTGTAGATTTCGTAGAGGTGAAGTTGTAGAATCTCATAGATTTAGAAATGATCTGGTGCAGGTCTGCAGCCTGGAAAAACAGGGAAGGAAAAACTGACATGTAGAGAGGCCACACAGCATGTGGCTCAAAATATGACAGGCTCATAGAACACAACTAGAATTTAGCTAATTAGAGCAGGGACAACAATCGCCTGCTCTGATACCATGTTAAACACACGCATGGTAAACAAGAAATTAAACACATAATGAAAAAGATAAGTGTGAATTATATTATTATTCACCATAGATGTACATTTAAAATACAATTGTGTGACTCTTGGATTCCCATTCCAAGTGGTATCTTGTTCTCCGTTAGTCCATTCTCCTTCCACACCTACCCATTGAGGATTAGGTGTCCAACAACAATGAAGAGAAGAATTTTGCATTAACACACTACAATGAAGTCTCATGTCATAGTCAACAAATTGTATCTCGTCAAAGTGTTAACAAAAGAGCGTTTTTTTGTGTCATGTATTTTTTCCACATTATTGGTTTAATTAATTATGTAATTTTGAAAACTCGAAAACATAACGTGTGTGGAATCCCAAGGTTCAAATATGGAATGTAAAGAGTCACTAGGATGTCCAAGAGTCATGTAGGTGCTAAAAAGTCACATGGAACTCAAAAGTCGTGAGGGAGGTCAAGAGTCACATGGTAGGTGAAAGGTCACTTCATTTCTTATAAATAAACCCTCATATCTCAATCAAAGAACTTTCACCTTGGCTCCCCAAGCTTAGAATAAGAAAGGGGATCATTATTTGGAGGAGAAAGTAGTGGATTAATGTTGCACTATTGGAGCTAGTGTCACATCATTTTAATTGTGTATCTTGGAAAATTCACTTAATATTTGAAGCTCTTAGAGCTGACGTACTTTCATGAATTTATTGTGGATGTTGTAAGACTATTATTTTAGTGTTTATGGTATATGTTTGTATTTATACATACTATATAAAATGAACTATTTCGTTGGCTTCGTTATACATCTTATTGGATGTGTGATGTTACTTGCTTTCATGATCATTGTTACTTTGTGAACTATTTTTTAGGTTAATTAACGATATTTTCAATGATTTTGTCTATATTTGTTAGGATAATAGTATTACTTTTCTTCTAAATTCTCACTTTACCTCTTATTTGCCGTGAAATTACCTTATATACAATGAAATTATACAATTCAAAGTGTAAACTTACTTTCCTGTATCAAATTTTGTGTGCATGCTCCCTTATTTTGTTTATTGTAGCCAAGACAAATATTTAGTTTATGGCATACAGGAACATTATCCGAATGGGGCTCCTACTCCAAACAGTGTGAGGTATAGTTGGGAGTTCATATCAGGGAGACCCTATTGGAACGGGGTTCCCTAATAGTTGCAAATTTTGTATGAATCTTGTATAATTTGGTCTTAATTAGTCTAACCCAGGGGTTTTGGGGTGGGTAAAAGCCCCTAACGCATTGTAAATGGGTCAAGGGTAGAACAAGAGCCCACAAACCATGGTTTATGGACCATTGGATGCGTAGGCTAAATCGAGATGAACCTTTTTCATTCATAGGTAGGAAAGAATAGAGATTGATGCGAAGCACGAATTGTTATATCCATGGTAGGGTTGTTTGGGTTAGGACTCCTACTGGCTGTGTGCAGACCCTACTGGCTGTTTGCGTATGTGGTATTTGTGAATGTAAGAGGATTTTGGTAATAATATATGCGAATTATTGTGGGCATTTGATGTTATTTGGATCTGTCCTGGTTGATGCTAACTTGAGTTATATGATTATGTATCTATTTGTAGCTGCGAACTTTCTGTGTTTATGGTACATGTATATATCATCTATTAATTTGATGCGATTATACTGTTCTGTGATTATAGATGATAGTATGCACATGGATGCGAACCTGTTAAGTAGATATGATAAGCTGCATTCTGGTTATCTATTGAAAATTCTGTGAACAACCCCTTGTAGTATAGATCTGATTATTGCGGATCAACTTGAATTACCTGCTCTCTCCCAGGGTGTGGAAACCTCATTCTAGCACCCTCCCATACTACTTCGGGTGAGACTTTGGCCTGCGCAAGTAGGTCACTACCGAAAGTGCCAGTAGTATAGAGGTTTGTTGGCAAACCTTAACCTATGAACCTGGGTCAGGACCCCTTGAGCCAATAAATCATTCTATTGCCGGGATCGGGAGAATTTTGAGAGAGATCGAGTAATGTCAAGACCGTATTAGAAACCTCAGAAGAGAGAGATTGAAAAATAGTTGGAAGCAATATTCAAGAATTCACAGTGAAAGAAATCACCTCCACCCCCACTAGAAGACGATATGGCCTCGCACATGAAGCTACCTACCTTTAAGGGCGTGGGTGATGAGGACATGGATCGGTTCTGGTTTGTCGTAGGATTGATATGGACCATGCAAAATGTAGCAAGCGATGCAATGAAAAGGGCACAACTATCCCTTGCCTTTGAAGGGAGAGCCTTGGAATGGTACATGGGATATATTGACCAACATGCGAGTGCTACTATTGAGGAAATCAAGAATTCATTAAAACAACAGTTCAAGAAACCTAAGTCCTACTCTCAAATAGTGAACGACCTGAAATATTTCAAGCAAGGACTGTCTGAGTCTGTATGGGAAGCAGATCAACGATTAAAGAAAGTGATCAGAGAAGGGGGATTCTAGTATGACGACAGGTAGCAGACGGAGTGGTTCATTGCTACGTTTTTGCCCCGCCTATGCATACTGAAGGGTCATCAAGCCATTGAAATGTAGTAGAAGGCCTTGGAGGTTGCAATGAAACTAGAAGCTATGCCAAGAGATGATACCCAATTAGGAGTACAACATATACAAGTCTAGCTAGAGGCAATGCACATGGAGATCCAGAATCTATGAAAGGAGTGAGGGACGGAGGCCAACCCCGAAATATGGTGCACATGATGTAGGGTGAATGGCCACACCAAAGATAAATGTTTGATGCTTGTAGACTACATGGAGGCCCGGGGACACAGCCCGCTGCACGCTAGGGAAGCTGCGGGACCAAGTGGGCCAGTGCTATGGTGTAATGACTGTTGTGTTGCTGGGCTACATGATACCAACCACTGCCTCCACCTTGCCGCATATATCCCAAAAGTAAAGCAACAATAGTGTAGGTTTTTCATGTCTTTAGGACATGATGAACATAGCTACTGAACTTATGATTTGATGATTGATCGGGGAAACCTATATAGAGTACAGTCAGACCCCTCATCACCTATATCCCCCACAGATATAGGAGGCTCCCCGGCTAGGAGCAGGGGAGGGGGATGAGGTGGAAGCACAGGTAGGGGTAGAGGCCAACTGATTTTATATAACTGCGGGGAAGTAGGTCACTTTGAAAGGGACTGCACGAACCCAACTTGACAATCCTGCAGATATTACAGACATCTGGACCATGTGGTTGAAGATTACCCGATTCTGATAGCCAGGATGTAGGAGAAGCAATAAACACCTATGCAGAATGTACAAAGGGTCAAGAAAAAACCCCAAAATGAAGGACCAAGTATTAATGTTATAACACGTAGTGGCATAGCCACCGGAGGGGATACGGAGAAAGCTGAGACAAAACCTCTTATTCGTAAAGAAACCATTAAACAAGAAGGGTTGGAATTACCAAAGGAAAAGGAAACTTTTGTCAGATCTCTCCAAGACTTTGATAAGGCTGAGGAACCTACCCCTCAAACACCGGTGCACCTTAGAGGAGATGATGAAGTTAACTCATTCCTACATGCATGCATGAAACTGTAGCACAATCAACGGGCCATAGAAAACCTCCAAGCCTTGATAGATAGCAGCATAGGAAATACAACCCTAGCTATGGAAGTTAAGGATATGCACAAATTGTATAAGCACAAAAGACGCATTGGTCAAGAGATGCGGTTGACCACGCAGATCAACGTTATGAGATGGATCAAGTTATTCTAGACTTGGGATCCGATGCGAATGTACTACCTAAATAGACTTGGAAGTGAATGGGAGAACCTAAACTGGAATGGTCTGATATCCAGTTGTGCATGGCTAATCAATAGAAGATCATACCATTGGGAATATTATCAAATATTGTAGTAGATATCGTCGGAGTTAAGGTACGAGCTGACTTTGAAGTCATTCAGATCGAGGAAGATGCGGACCCCTACCCGACACTTCTAGGATTGGATTGGGCCATTTATATGGGCGGTATTATCAATTTAAAGAGACGCAGCATGGTGTTTGAAGTTGAAGGAACACGAGTGATCATACGAATGGACCCAGCAGAAGGAGAAATATATAGTGTGCTAGCGCAGGAGGAAGAAGAGGTAGACCATATATATAGTTAACTGCAAGGGACGAAGACTGCATCAATCCTACAATAGATGGTGTGCTTTATTGGGAAAATAATAGCGAATGCTTTTTCGACTCCGACGAAGAAATAGAAAATTGGAAAAACCAACTGCATGATGTCTCCACTCTACACTGTTTGCAAATTACGAAGGACTTCTGTTGCATTTCCTCTGAGGTAAGAAAACTACCCTAATTTGATGGTTCTGGTAGGATAAAGGAATTTTTGTGCACATTCGAATCTGAGGTTCCAAGAGAGCAGAGGCTATGGGCCCTTAATCTAGCTATGCATGCAATGCTTGCAAGATGGTGGGAGGCACATAAGGAGGTGTTCCAGGACTGGGAAGAATGTCGGGATATGATGATCCTTCGATTTGAGCCCTCAGCTGAGGTACGTATCAAGAAGTTCCTTGGCCCAAGGGACCCACATGACAACTTATTTGCTTGGATGGAAAAATGGTGCGACCAAACTCCAAAGTAATTGGTTCAGTTGTTTATTCATGCATTGGGAGAAATCCCTATTGCATGGTACTTGGATGTAGAGCTACATCAATGCACCTGCCACTTGGAAAATTTTAAGGACAAATTCCTTGGTACCTTTGGACTAATAGGGGGCTCGGAGGTGCTTGACGAAGCTTTGCAGGATATAGATGCATTTGTGTTTGGTGAATCCATCTCGTCTGCAGTATTTGGGGTGCCGACATGGGAAACACAGATGTAGGATATTGTCAATTATCACAATATAGCTATAGAAGAAGGTGATGAGAATCCATGCAATGTCTCTATCCCAAAATCAGAGAGGGAACGTGCAGTTGCGAGACCTCCACTACAAACTTTGGATGTGACAAAACCCCTGAAACTGCGGGAAGTCAACATTGGCACGACAGAACAACCTAATTTGGCTAAGATTAGTGACTACTAGGATGATGACACTATAAGCAAGGTGGCTAAATTGCTCACAGAATACCAAGACTTATTCCCAACCAAATTTTCAGAGCTTAAAGGAATCAAAGGGGACCTAGGGTTTATGCGCATCATGCTAGAACCGGATGCGCGACCGATAAAGCAGCGGCCTTACCGGTTGAATCCTAAGTATAAACAGAAGGTTAAGGAGGAAATTGATAAAATTCTCGCTGCAGGTATTATCGAGCCAGTCAAGTAGTCAGATCGGGTAAGTCTGATGGTAGTTCAGGAAAATAAAACAAAAGGATAAATCTTAATCTGTGTAGACTTACACAAGTTAAATGACGCCTGCGTACCAGACCCCTTTCTGACGCCATTTTCCAATGAGACATTGGATATCATAGGAGGCCAGGAATCATACTCGTTCACCGATGGGTTCTCCGGATACCATCAGATCCAAATCGCACCAAAATATCGCAACAATAATAGATTTTCCATGGAATGGGGATCCTTCCAGTATACAGTCCTGCCATTTGGACTCAAGAATGCCCCTGTTATCTTCTCATGGGTCGTTGTTGTAGTGTTCAAGGAATTCATCCACAAATTTATAGAAGTATATTTCGATGACTGGACTATCTTCAGCTTAGTAAAGACACACGTTTCAAACCTGCGAATGATGTTGGATGCCTGCTGAAAACACTAGATTTACCTGAATATTAAAAAGTGTATCTTCTGCATACCCTTCGGAATCTCGCTCGGACATATAGTTTTCCATAAAGGGCTGATGGTGGACCCTATGAAGGTTGCAGTTATCATCAACATGGTATTACCTACGACTGAGAAATAGTTGTGTTCGATCCTTGGACACACGGGCTACCACAGAAAATTCATTCAGGGATACAAACTGATCACAACACCTCTGGAGAAGCTACTTAAGAAAGATGTGTCATTTTTTTGGGATGATGAATGCTAGAAGAGCTTTGAGCTACTGAAGGAAAAGATGGTTTCTACACCTATCCTTATCTTCCCCGATTGGGCAAAGGTATTTCATGTCCATGTTGATGCTTCAGGGATTTCCTTGGGAGCGGTCCTTACACAGCCTGGCACCCAAGATATTGATCACCCAATCGCATTTGGTAGTCAGAAACTCTTGACTGTTGAGCGCAATTATGCCACCACAGAGAGGGAAGGGTTGGCCATGGTCTATGCGCTACAGAAGTATCGACACTATATATTAGGAGGACACTTTAAAATGTTTACAAATCATTCAGCTTTAAGATACCTGGAGAATAATCCTATGTTGGGGGGGAAATATGTAGGTGGTTTCTACTATTTCAAGAATACGATTTTGAAATCATAGTCAAGCTAAGGAAGTTGAATGCTAGGATGGATCACTTATCCTAAATTGAGATAGGTGAATAACCTACTAACTTGGAGGAAGGGTTTCCTGACGCACAGTTGTTCGCCATTAAAGTCGTTGATGCACACTTAACTGATATCATTCAATTCTTGAGTATAGGCCTGGCACTTTCAGAATATTCAGTACAATAAAAGAAGGAGTTGGTTACCTGAGCGACGGATTTTACCATCATCGAAGGTCATTTATATAAACTAGGTGCTGATGAAGTGATGTGTAGTATGTTCTGGAGCATGAACGACACACTATCTTGGTAGAAGCTCATGATGGAATCACAAGAGGTCACTACACAGGCAAGGAAACGACACAAAATATCTTACGGGCTGGGTTATGGTGGCCTACCCTACATAATGGCTCTCACGACTATTGTAAAGCCTGCAATATGTGCTAATAGAGAGGGAAGCCATCACTAAGAGATGAAATGTCGTTACAACTGCAATTGGCTTTGCAAGCCTTTGAAAAATGGGCCATTGATTTTGAGGGACCCATCAACCCACCACAGAAGAAGATAGGTGCACACTACATAATTACTTCCACTGATTATGTAACTAGGTGGGTTGAATCACGAGTGGTGAGGGATTGTACTGCAGATACCGCTGTGTACTTCATATTTGAGCAGATTCTGACCCGATTTGGATGTACAAAGATCCTTATGAGCTATAGAGGTACGCATTTTATTAATAAAACAATACAAGCTTTGATTGAAGATTTCTAGATCCATCATGCAAAGAGCACCCCGTATCATCCATAGGAAATGTTGTGTAAGAAGCTCCAAAAATAGAAGAAAAGAGATATCAATGCCTTAGAAATGAGCCACTTCGAGGGGGAAACCTCCAATACATTACATAAATGAACAATTCTTGGATGATACAATTTACAAAACCTCCTTTCTATATATAGGAGTCCATGGGGCCATAATGTAATCCTAGTGGGCCACAATGCAATCCTAGCCGACCTAACAATAATAATTTAAGGGCACAATAATAACAAAATGGGGGTTACAAGGGTACAATAATAACAATAAGGGGTTTACACTAACAATAATAAGGGACTATACTAGTGATATAGGGACCTAATATGCCCCTCTCCTTCAAAAAAGTGTTGTCCTCAACGCTTGAGTAGCTCCGGGTGCTTCTGTATAAAATTCTCATCCTCCCATGTAGAATCTTCAGTGGGTAAGTTCTTCCACTTGATGAGATACTCTGAAATTGATCGATTCTGTAGCTGTCGAGTTCTTGTTTCCATGACCGCTTCGGGTTCCAATATGATTTTTCCTTCCTCATCAAGTTCTGGCAATATTGTTTGAACTGGAAGATTTTCACCTATAACCTTCTTTAAGCATGAAACATGGAAAACTGGATGTACTCGCGAAGAAGCAGGAAGCTCCAATTTGTATGCCATAGTACCAATCTTTTGCAACACCTTGTAAGGACCATAGTACTTTGGTGATAATTTATTATCCTTCTTAACTTGCTTGAGGGAAATTTGTTTGTATGGTTGTAGCCGTAAAAATACCCAATCTCCTACATCAAAACTTCTCTCGCTGCGATGTTGATCTGCCTGTTGTTTCATTCGATTTTGTGCCAAATTCAGGTTATCCTTTAAGAGTTGGAGAACTTCTTCTTGATGCTCGATGTGATCTTCCACTGCTTGAACCTTCGAATTTTCTCTTAAATATGATGTGATGGATGGTGGATGATATCCATAAAGTGCCATAAATGGGGTCATTTTTCCTGCAGTATGGAAGGAAGTGTTATACCACCATTCAGCGAGAGGTAACCACTTGACCCATTGTGTTTGTTTATCAGATACAAAACAACGAAGATATCCTTTCAAACATTTATTTACTATCTCAGTTTGACCATCAGATTGAGGATGATAAGATGAGCTATGAGCTAATTGAGTACCCAAACAAGAAAATAACTCTGTCCAAAAATTTCCAGTAAAAATGGGATCTCTGTCGCTCACAATAACCCTTAGGCTTCCATGTAGCTTTTGAATTCTGTCCATAAATGTAGTAGCAACTGTACTTGCTTTAAATGGATGAGATAATGCACAAAAGTGTGCATACTTGGTAAGTCTATCAACTACCACCATGATGACATTCTTTCCTTTGGACTTTGGTAAACATATGATAAAATCCATTGAAATCTCCTCCCAACGTTGACTTGGAATGGATAAAGGTTGTAGAAGTCCCGGGGTCTTAATTGTCTCAAATTTATTCTGATGGAAAACCAAACATTCCGTCACAAACTTTTGAATATCAGATTTAAGGCCATCCCAAAAAAATTCTTTCTTAACCCTATGGTAAGTTTTTAAAAATCCCGAGTGTCCTCCTAAAGGAGAAGTGTGCAATTCTAGAAGAATATTTGTTTTAGTTGGGAATTCTTACAAAGATATAAGCGATCTTTGTACCATAAGGAATCATTTTTCCAATTAAATGTATCAGATGTACTAGGATCTTGCTGCAACTTTTGAATGAGTGTCCATACATCTTTTTCCTTCTTCCATTCATCTCTTGCTTCGGTTATCCAATCTGGTTGGATAATAGAAATGGCACAAAGCAATGCTTCCACCTCTTCATTCTTTCTTGAGAGTGCATCTGTAACAACATTAAGCTTTCCTTTTTTGTAGATTATTTCAAAGTCATAACCCAACATTTTTGTGACCCATTTTTTCTACTCTTCTAAAGATATTCTTTGTTTTAAAAAGTGTTTAAGACTATCATGATCAATTTTTACCTTGAAGTGTCTTCCCATTAGGTAAGTTCGCCATTTCTTTAGTGCATGCAGTATTGCTAACATTTCCTTCTCATAAATAGGTTTCTGTAAATACTTTCCTTTGATTGGATGACTTTCAAAAGAAATGGGTCTTCCTTCCTGCATTAAAACTGCACCAATTCCATTTTCTGAGGCATCACATTCCACAATAAAGGTTTTTGTGAAGTCTGGCGTAGCTAAGACCGGTGCTAGGCACATTTCCTCTTTAAGATGTTCAAAGGCCTTAGTTGCTTCAGGAGTCCATGAAAATGCATCTTTCTTCAATAATGTTGTTAAAGGTGTTGCTATTCTCCCATAATTCTTAACAAACTTGCGATAATACCCTGTTAACCCAAGAAATCCTCGCAACTGCTTTATGGTTGTGGGGACTTTCCATTCCTTAATGGCTATAATTTTGTTAGGGTCTACTTTAACACCCTCGTGAGATACAATATGACCCAGATATTCCACCTCTTGTACTCCAAAGAAACATTTGGATGTTTTTGCATATAATTGTTTCTCCTGCAATAGTTTGAGCACCCTGCCAACATGTTCAACATGATCCTTCCAAGACCTGCTGTAGATTAGTATATCATCAAAAAATACTAGCACAAATTTTCTAAGGAAGGGTTTGAAAATGGAATTCATCAACCCTTGAAATGTAGAAGGTGCATTGGTAAGGCCAAAGGCATGACCAAAAATTCATAATGACCCTCATGAGTTCGAAATGTTGTTTTTGGAATATCTTCAGTCTTCATTCTAATTTGATGATATCCTGAACGAAGATCCAACTTGGTAAATAAATTGCTCCATGTAATTCATCCAATAATTCATCAATCACAGGAATGGGAAATTTATCTTTAATGGTGAGCTTATTGAGCTCCCTATAATCCGGACACATTTTCCATGATCCATCCTTCTTGTGTACCAATACTACAGGAGAAGAGAAATAACTTTGACTAGGTTGAATTATACCCGCCTCTAACATTTCTGCAATCATACGTTCAATTTCGCTCTTTTGGACATAAGGATATCTATAAGGCCTGATGTTTGGAGGAACACTTCCTGGAATCAAATGAATAGCATGATCATGATCACGAATATGTGGGAGTCCTTTGGGAGTTTCAAACACCTTGGAATGATTGTCCAAGACTTGTTGGAGATCTGCAGAAATAGATGATTTTGATGTTGGAACTTCTAGTGAGCGTAATTGTGCAATTACGCCTCGTTGTTCTTTCTTTAGAAGCTTTGTCATGCCATTAGAGCTTATTATCCTTCCTGGCTTCCCTTCAATACCCCGTAATTCGACTTCCTTTCCTTCTGAAAAGAATTTTAAGAAAAGTTCTTGAAAATTAAAAGCTACCGTCCCCAAAGATTGTAACCATTGTACTCCTAGTACAACATCAGCACCTCCCATAGGAATGGAAAGCATTGGAATAGTAAATACATATTCCCCCATGGTTAGCTTGATATTATGGCATTTTCCAGAGCAATTTATAGTTCCTCCATTTGCAACCATCACTTGACATTCTGGTGCTGGGTATAGGAAACAATTTAATTCCTTGGCTACCTTATAATGAATAAAATTATGGGTGCTACCTGAATCAATCATCACTATTACCCTTTTCTTCTTTATATGTCCTTCTATCTTGAGAGTTTGAGGAGTGGTAATTCCTGCCAGTGCATTACACGATATGGTCGGATTCATTTCTTCCTCTTCTAGGGGTGGTTCCTGGTGTATATCCTCTTCTTGTTCATTTTCTTCTTCTTCTTCACAATCTATATAAAATAATTTCTTCTCAGCACACTTATGACCTTTAGTGTATTTGCTATCACAACTGTAGCAAAGCCCTTTTGCTCTTTTTTCTTCCAATTGTTGTGGTGTAAACCTTGTAGGTTGTGGAAATCTAGGCGTAGCAACACTTCCTTCTTTATAGAATTGAGTGGTAGGCTTCCTTGTCGCCATAATTTTACATTCAACTTTTCTTGCCAACCTGAATGCCTTCTCCAATGAATCAGGTTCCAAAACACGAACTTCATGTTGGATGTTATCCTTTAAAGTGCCTATGAAGAGATCACTCTTGTGTTCCTCTGGAATATCAGTTACCCTTATTCAATTTTTGGAAGTCCTCAATGTGCTGCCCCACTAAACCTTTTTGTTTGAGATTTATCAATTGGCTAAAGAAGGTGTTGCTCTTTGTATCGTCATAATGTGCTATCATTTCCTCCGTAAAAATTGACCAAGTGACAATTTTTTTATGGGAGCAAAGCCATCGATACCATACAAATGTATTTCATTCTAAATGTAAAGTTGCGATGTGTACCTTTTGTGTGTTTTGCACATTATTGAGGTCAAAATATTGCTCCATTCGTAGTATCCATGTTACAGGATCCTTTCCATCAAACTTCCCATATCCATTTTTGAATAGGTGGTTCTTCCCTCCAATAAAGAGAATTTATGAAATCATGATTAACATTTATTTTGTCCTCATCATGAGTTTCCTCTACTATCTTTTCACCATTAGGAAAAATTTCTTGTATCAACTTTGCCAAACCTTCTATGTCTACTTTTAGATCATTCTTCATGTTTTCCATGTTGTCTTTCATTTTTTCATCGATCTTAGCTTCCATGTCATCCATCTTAGCTTCCATGCCCACTTCTATGCCATCCATCTTAGCTTCCAACCCATTCATCTTAGCTTCCATGCTCTTCTTCAAACCATCCATCTTCACTTCCACACCTCTCTTCAAAACTTCCATTTCATTTTTTGCTGCTCTTTGCGAGAGTGAAATTTGTTGCACTTGTTCTTGTAATTTTGATAGATCATGTTGCAATTCTTCATCTTCATGAGTCATGGTAGAGCCTTCTGAAGGCTTGATGGGTGTTGAATTATTTTTAGGGGCCATTTTAGAATCCAATATTGATATCTATTCTACAATATGCCCTTTCAATCAATTCAACTTGATTCTTCAAACAAGACTTATGCAATTCGGAAAAAAAAATACACACCTTTTACTTGCTTTGATGAGCTCGATATTGAAATTGTATTATCTCTATGATTGTGGATCTTCAATATCTGAAATTTAGTACTGAAGTAGCCCTATGAATTCTCTTTTGAATGCCATAGGTTTGACCTGATTTGGATTCTCCAAGACAAAGTTGTGTCCAATCTCCCACAATGACCTAATTATGGACTCATTCAGTAGAGCGAACTTGTACGACTTGCCACGTGTCACTATTTCATCCTTTGTCTTTGAAATTGATAGCCGAGAAACTAAAGTCCATGTAATTATGACCAATTTTTACGGCACTCCAATCTGATGCCCAGAGAGAGAGTTATTGAAATTTTCCCACAATCACCTCTTTGAGGTGAAATTCAGGAGCCTGAAAAAGCACTACCTTCCACAAATCATATCTCCAAAAAATTTGTGAACCAAGATCTGAAATTTTTTGACGACTTTCCTCAGGATTTTAGCTTTGCACCATATGAATTTAAGATTTTGAACCTTCGTAGAAAAAAAGTTATAGCTCAAATTCCAAGATGACTATTACTAGAACCAAAGACCCATCAGTAGATCATATCTCCGAAAAATATTGCTAACAAAGAAATTTTTTGAAAATCCTCTCATATCTGCTTCGTAATCTCTAAAATTTCCAGTTTGGTTAAACTTCAGAGAAAAAATTTATAGTGAAAACCCATTATTAACTTTCTGAGCAGCGAAACCCTAGAATCCAAAGTCACACTAAAATGTTGTAAAATTGCCCCAAAAATAATAGAAGAAAAGAGATATCAACGCCTTAGAAATGAGCCACTTCGAGGGGGCAACCTCCAATACATTACATAAATGAAAAATTCTTGGATGATACAATTCACAAAACCTCCTTTCTATATATAGGAGTCCATGGGGCCAATAATGTAATCCTAGTGGGCCACAATGTAATCCTAGCCGACCTAACAATAATAATTTAAGGGCACAATAATAACAAAATGGGGGTTACAAGGGTACAATAATAACAATAAGGGGTTTACACTAAAAATAATAAGGGACTATACTGTTTAGATATATAACCTACTGTGCAAACGAAGAGACTGAAGCTTTTGTTGTTTGGATCAACCCTCGATTTTGAATGGTCCTGAACACTGATCGCAGTGATTGGGATGTGCGCATCCCATCTGTTCTTTGGGCCTATCAGACGACCTGCAAGAAACTAATAGGGAAAACCCCATTTAGGCTAATCTATGGCAAGGAGGCCATTATGCCAATGGAGTATATTGTTCCCAGTTTGCATATCACAACATTTACAAACATGGCAGAACCTGACATCATGGAGAAGCATTTAGCACAGCTTATGGCTTTGGAGGAAGATCGGTTTATTGCTAATTTCCATTAGCAGGTTCAGAAGACCCGCGATAAGGCCTGACATGATTGACATATTTGTCAGAAGACATTCGCAGAGGGGGAACTAGCCATCCTATATGATAGCTAGTTTGCAAAAAATCCAGGGAAGTTCTGACAGAACTGGTTTGGTCCCTATATAGTTAAGGAAATCATGAATGGTGGAGTTGTTAGGCTAGCTACCCAGCGCGTCGATATGCTACCAGGCTACATCAATGGTAGCAGGCTCAAACCATATGGGATCAAATGAATATATGGCTGGAGTAGCTGTATAAGTTAGAATATGTCTACCAAAAAACATGAGTATGACTAGGGTATGCATGGGAAGCGGCCACAAATTAGGAAACCCGGAGGGGTGCTCAGGGGGGTGTAGGTTTCTGTTCAAAGAGCAGCAGATGCGGTGGCAGTCCAGAGGTGCATTGGATGCATAGGAGATGTGAAAACTAGCCATTGGAATAGTAAAATTGGGTAGAAAGCTAAAGTTACCACTGAAAGAAGCAGGTGACCGACGTTTAAGGAAGATATTTCTTGAGATTTTGTATCGTTTGTTTGATGGCAAGTTTCCATTATGGTTAACCCGACCGTTAGTGGCTCTCTAGGTTTATAAAAGGGGAAGGACCGGTCAGAAGAGGGTTCCGTATCTTTTGTCTTGTCTGTACTCTACTGGATTATGCCTTAAGATAATTTGGGCCTACTATACGTTTGTCATGTCTGAACCACCTACCCCCTCTGATAACAACCACTCGGGGTTGGGATTATTTTTTCATGCCAAAATGACGACCACCAACCCGACGATAGCCTTGACAGAGCCAACAATCGAGGAGGTAGTAGAGGTTGCATCAGTAGCTGAAGCAATTATCTCCACTCCACCTCCAATAGCAAAGAAAGGAAAGGAGAAAGCACAAGGATCATGAAAGCCTGCAAAGTGGGTTGGGGTAAAACCCCGAACTTCTCCCCACAATATGAAGTCACCACAGAAGGTGGCCCTAGCCGGCTCACCTAAGTTAGCAGGCCGCCCTTTATTTGATCAAGAAAAGGCCCAGGTCACCCAACCAATCAATTGGTTTCCCCCATTTGTTCGACCTCGCAGGCCTTCGACCCGCACACCAAAGAACCTCGATGGCTTGGTCACCTACCTGCAGATGCCACTAACACTGGGTGAGGTTCCCATCATTGGTGAACCCTTTTGCAAGCTTCATGAGGTAAATTTCGACGATAATGACTTAGCCAACTATGAGGCCTTTCCCCAGCTGGCCCCCGAGTTTTACCTGGAATAGATACTGCAGGATGACAGGGTACAGGTCATCCCTAGGCATTGGGTGCGCATGTTGGCTGGCTCTGGGCTGTTGAACCTACTTAGGATGTTGCATTTTGGCCACTACAATATTATTGATCGCTTGGTCCATCAACTGCTCGCCTTAGTCCATGATGATAGCTTGTGGATTAGGGACCGCATCCCTATTGACACTGCACTAATTCACCAAATTACTGGCCTCCCCATGAAGGGACCTGATCCAATGCTAAGGGTGGGAAAGAAGTATGAGAAGAAGATCGCTAACAGTGTGTGTGAGAATTACCATGTACTACGGAATACTCAGGGATTCATGATCAATACCATCAGTGACACGGGCACGCAGATGGGTACATTATTGCTAGCATGTAAGCTAATGCACAAATTCTAGTCCGCCATTGTCCCCGTATATGTCATTCAGTTGACAGGACAGTGCGAAAAAGGAGTATGCTTCAATTGGGCCCAACACCTGTGTAACGAATTTTTTGCAAATATCCGCGAAGCCCGGGATCAGGGACACCCATTTTTTTATTCTTGGTTGCTACTACTTATTGCGTTTGTCACATGGGAAGCACCGGAGGAAGAAATTTTCCCTGAGATCACCCCTGACATGTGCGAAGGAGCATGCTACGCCAACTTGTGGGATTCCAAAGATGCGCAGCGTATCGAGGATAATCAGGTCTTATGGGTTCTGTTTTAGAGCAGCTTGGCAGCAGCCATCAACTCTCGACTGTTCTTGTCTCCCACAATGTATGACAAGTACAAAACCATCACTGCATTTCAGGTCACCTTGCACCACATCCAAATCAAAGCGCGCAAATATAAAGCCTAGGTCTCGCTCCCATATATGGTTGCAGATAAGGATATTGATCACAAAATCGATATGTGGTCTCTGTAGTGGAAGATTAGGTTCAAAACTGGTACAATAGGCACTTCAGGGGCAAGTGCTACAAAGGTTACCTCGACTACCACAGCCAAAGGAACTGGTGGATCAGGTAAAGGCATGGGGAAAGAAGGGACTGTAGGGTCACTAAAGGATTCATAGCCAGATAACAATACAGAGAAGGGTGCAGAAGTACCATCATAGATGGGGTCGCAGCGAAACCTGGGTACATCGGGCCAGGATATAGGGGTTGCTGACTCCCCCAGAGGAAAAAAATGAATGGGTGAAGCCACTAAGGGGCCACACAAGAAGCAACACTCATAGAGAACAGAACGTGATGAAATAGTTACACTCATGGAAGGCGACCGGGAAAAAATTGCAGATAAGGTCACCTTGGCCACAGAGGACAAGTGGTTGGCTCTAGAAAAGCAGTAGCAAGTCACAATCACCTCAATTCAGGCCGAGCTCTGAGCCTTGCAACTTTAGACGGACACACTACAAACCAGTTTCGTCCAGGTCCACTCGACCTCCACAGCTAGCAGCATGACCCTTGTTGCAAAAGAAAGCTGTCTCTGCCCATTGCCCGGTGCAACCATTACAGTAAGTCCACTCGACATAGGAGCGTGAGTACAAGCCTGCACATAGGTCCAGCTGGATTTGGAAATATTTCCACATGTTTCACTGTGTGTTGTACATAGCTCATTGTTTAAAGAAATTCAACATAGGGACCATCAGGCCCACTAGGAGCACAACACAGCGGAGTAGAACATTATCGAACAGACAGCTGAGGTAACCAGGGTACAGGTTGCACACACGGAGCTGGAGCATTTAATTGGTTGACTCTGCACCAATGTTACAGACAAAATACCAGCCACAGCTACCCCCCAGGCCAATATTGAAGGGTTTTCCACAGCCTTAAGAGCCTCTAGGACAGAGATCCAGGTCGTCAAAGCTCAGATGGAACAGAAAATCATAGAATTACAGGCCAAGCTGCAACTAGAAACACCTGTGGAGGTCAGGGCCTAGTGAGTTTCACTGGTTATAGCTTCCACGAATGTGATCATAGACCAAATTTCTTAGGGTGCCCTATTATTGGACATAATTATGTAGTTATGGACCAAGGTACATTGTGATCCTCTTCTATGAGAACTTAATCAAATGATGCGCCAGAAGGAAGAGGAGTTTGATCAAGTGGAGGTTGCCTCAACTACGTTGGTCCCGACTTAGCACTTTTCTCGACTGCGTACCATCCAGGCCCTCATAGACGACATTGAGGCCCTTCGACAATGAATGTAGATAGTGAGTGATCACCTCAAACCATGGGTGGACGACGCCCTCAAGCTATCCCATGATGTGGATACTGCAATGAAATAGTTGAACTAGACATTAGAAAGCATCTCAGCTGCTATAGAAGGTCCCACTTTACAAAAATTGGTAGAGATAGCTCAGACTGCTATTGTGCAAAGTGAAGGGGTGCTACCTCGACTGATCGAGGCCATCAAGGAGATTCAGGCAAAGGTGGAGGACCCATGACCACCGTGACTTGGGACGAGTCACAATATTGTGTTGGGGGACTATTCGAATAGGGTCCCCTAACAGCTGCGAATTTTGTATAAATATTGTATAATTTGGTCTTAATTAGTCTAACGTAAGGGTTTTGGGGTGGGTCAAATCCCCTAACGCATTTTAAATGGGTCAAGGGTAGACCAAGAGTCCACAAACCACATTTTTTAGAACATTGGATGCGTAGGCTAAATCGGTATAAACAGATGAACCTTTTTAAGTCATAGTTAGGAAATAATAGAGATTGATGCGAAGCACGAATTGTTAGATCTGTGGTAGGGTTGTTTGGGTTAGGACTCCTACTGGCTATGTGTGCGGAGATCCTTTGTCCTGTTGTGTTTGGACCCTGCTGGCTGTGTGCGCAAGTGGTATTTGGGAATGTAAGAAGATTTTGGTAATAATATATGCGAAGTATTGTGGGCATATGCTGTTATCTTGATCTGTTTTGTTATGGTTGATGCGAACTTGAGTTATATGATTACATATATATTTGTAGCTGCGAACTGTCTGTGTTTATGGTACATGTATCTGTAATCTATTAATTTGATGCTATTATACTATTATGTGATTATAGCTGATAGTATGCACATGGATGCGAACCTGTTAAGCAGATCTAATAAGTTGCATTCTGGCTATCTATTGAAAATCTTGTGAACAACCCCTTGTGGTGTAGATCTGATAATTGTGGATTGGCTTGAATTACCTGCTCTCTCCCAGGGTGCAAAAACCTCATTCCAACACCCTTCCATACTATTCCGAGTGAGACTTTGGCCTGTGCAAGCAGGTCACTACCGCAAGGGCCAGTAGTATAGGGGTTTGTTTCCAAACCTTAACCTCCAAACCTGGGTCAGGACCCATCGAGCCAAAAAACCCCCTGTATGTTGGCAGTTTCCAGTGCTGTCGACATTTATGGCACTTGAAGGAGACCTAGATGATAAGATGATTCCTATGAGTCTATTTTGAACCTTCATATTGAAATGGTTCATGCCCAAATCATAATCCTAGGATTTTTATCTGAAGAACTTGATCTTACAATCCCAACAAATATTATTCATGACTTGTATCAGTTTAAATTCGATGGCTAGGTTGAACTAACAGTGCTTGGAAACATGACTCAATTTTCTTATTTGTGTCTTTCTAATGGAATACATTGTAAGTATTTCCTGACAATATTTTTCACTGTTACACTTGAAGGTAGTGCCAAGATTTGGTGTCATAAATTACTAGCTACTTCCATTCATTCGTTTGAGAAACTTGTTAAGGATATTAGTGAATTTTTTGATAGGTACGATTAATATGTATCTAAAAGGATCAATCAACTTAGAATTAAGCCTGATGAATCCTTAGAGGAATTTCTTGATCGATTTCTTCACCTTTTCTATGAATTTTCCAAAGAAGATGTGAATTGGGATTTCATGGGTGAAAAGTTTCAGTTCTTGGTTTGAATATCCTTGAAATAATTTGAACCTAAATCATTGGATGGTTTTTCTCTTCCAATTTATATCAATCATGAGGCACCTTCAATTTCAAAGGAGGAACCTACCAGTTCTTTTGTCCCTTATCATCCTCGTTTCTCGTTACCAAACAAAGTGGTCCCTCATATCGATGTTGACATTGGGAACTATGAAAATCAAATTGTTGATCCACTTATCCCACCTTTATTTCCTTCCCAAGGTCAAGATCTCATCCATGAAAAATTTTAATGTTCTAATAAATCCATGGAGCCTAGTGTGAAGATTGATCCCATGATTTCTCAAGGTGAAATTAACGTGCATAATTTAAATCTTGAATTTGATTTGATTGAAAGTATTTATTCTTCAAGGGATACCTTTAACCCTTTATCATTCGCACCTCATGACTCCCTGTACCTTGATTCATTTAATCAACCATCTCCACTAGTAATTTCTCCTGATACTCTTGATTATCAATCTATTGGTTCAAATGGTAATCAGGTACAAGATGGTCACATTGCACATGTAGAGGAGAAAAAGAGTGAAGACACTTTCCATATTCATTCCATATTTAAAATTCCCCTATGTCAAGATGATGTGACTACATTATTGGATGATCAAGGATATTTTAATATTGACAATTAGTTGAATGAAACCGAAACTATTAACCAAGATGAAGGCTTGGACAACCATCACCATGAAATAAATTTTTCCGTTGATATATGTAATAATTAATGCCCAAGTTTATTGGATTTTCTCTTGTTTTAATAAGAAGACCTATATTTTCAAATCTTTTATCTAAAATATGAAATTATCGTATAATAATTTCTCACAAGAATTTCTTCCTCATCTCACTAGCCCTTGTGTCGAAATTTGCATAATGAATCAAGTGATATATAATGTTATTCCAATTCAAATTTTGATGAATTATATCTCAAGTTCACACAAGATGGTAAGGCTTCCCATGATCAAGAATATGATGTGGTAGTCATTGAACATATTTCTTAAAATTTGGGTAATATATATGGTGATGTTGATACATTTGATGAAACAGTTGATTCCAACGGTTTCCATATGATTCATAATGATATTGTTGAAATAATTGATGAAAATTTCCTTCACACGAATGTTGATATGATCATACCATAAAATTTTTATCATTGAACATTTTAAAGTTTTGTGACTCGTCAGGAAGTTGAGGCACTTTAGCCTTTGTTGATGGTTATGTGAAGTTCTCACAATCTTGGTGAGATATCCAAATTAGGTCAGATCAAGACATTATGCCATGATTCCTTCCTCAAATTTATTTCATTGGATGTAAGCTCACTCTTGAAGGATTTTCAAAATTGTAAAGTTAATTATCTTATTCCTCAAGACAGATTTTCTGATCGAATAAAAGATCATGTTTCAGTTAATCCATTTTCATGAAAACCTCTTGTATCAAGCACATGGTTGGAATGCATATATTTCTCGGAAATACACATCTTTGAAGCCTATAATTCTGGTTATCGAGATGAATATTATCATTGGCTAAAATATTCCTTCTTGTCACACTCTTTTGTGAATAATCATTTTCTTGTCTCTCTAGTGTATGTTATGAAGTTAACCATTTTTGTTGGGTGTGGAGCTTGATTTTCATCTTGATTAATAAGTCTTTGTTTTAGTTGGATGTATAGCCCAGGAAGACTGCACACCCCTCCACACAGGGGGGGGACTTGTACCCCATGTGGGGGTCCGGAGTTGGGGGGTTTGGGGGGTAGTGGTCCCCTGGTGGGGGTTTCGGTGGTAGCGTCCCCGAAGCTAAAAACAGATGAAAAATTTCCTTGTAAAATATTGTAGTTTTGTAGTCATTATTGGCTGTTCATTAGGTGGATGATCTGACAGTAGAATTTATGTTTAATGTAGGGTTTTTTCCCCTATAAGGAAACCCCTCATTTTGTATGAGGGTATTGTATTATGACTATGTATTGTATGTGTATTATGAGATTGAAACATAAAATGGGATTGTGAGAGAGAGTAGAGGATATTACAAAGGATCTGCTATAGACTTTGTCTCTTCATCTTGCTGGATGATATAAATGAAGGAATATCTGTTCAGGGTGGATGTAACCCAAATTGGGTGAACCACGTATATTTGTGTATCTCTTGTTTTATACATTTTCTGTGTTTTCTTCCGCATATTTTACGTGTTCCATTGCTTTTTCATATATAATTTTCTAACAACTGGTATCAGATCTGAAGTTATATTTGGCTGATAAAATCGCAGGAAAGAAGGGTTCTTGGTTCGAGTGGGAGCAACGGAGGAATATCGTAGGTTTAGGGTCGAGAAATTTAACGGCCAAAAATACATGTTGTGAAAGATGCAGATGGAAGATTATCTGTATCAGAAAGATCTGTACCTACCATTGAGCGGAAAAAAAAGAAGAAGTCGTCGAGTATGACAGACGCAGAATGGGAGATTATCAACAGAAAGGCACTTGGAACAATACGGTTGTGCTTCGCAGCATCTTTCGCCTTCAATATTTAGAAGGAAATAACAACACAGGGTTTAATTACAACATTGGAAAAACTATATGGAAAACCCTCAACCTCAAATAAGGTATTTCTTATGAAAAGTTTATTCAATATGAATATGTTGGAAGGTGCATCTGTTGCTGACCGTTTAAATGAATTTAATACAGTTACCAATCAGTTAAGTTCTATAGGGGGGAAATTTGATGATGAAGTTAGGGCTTTGTTATTTCTTTGCTCATTGCAAGAAAGTTGGAATGGTTTAGTTATGTCCATTAGTAACTATGTCTTTGAATCTAATACTTTAAAGTTTGATGATGTTTTCAGTGCTATCCTTAGCAAGGAAATGCAATAGAAAAGCTTTGGTGGGACATCGAGTAATGATTTGAGTGCAGAGACTAGGGGAAGAAAAATGGAAAGAGGAAAGAGTTGAGCATATCACAGTAAGTCAAGTAAAGGTAGATCCAAGTCCAGATCAGGGATAGTGTGCTATAAATTCTGAAATAAATGACAGCTGAAGAAAGACTGTAAATATCGGAAGGGAAAAGGGGACACACAACAAGAAAACAATCATGAAGAAAATGTGACAGGTGATGTGTTACAGGATGCTTTTATTCTTTCTTTAGAAAATGTTATTGATTATTGGATGTAGATTCAGGGGTGTCATTCCATGCCACACCTGATACTAAATATTTTCATGACTATGTTCAAGGATATTTTGGACAAGTTCATTTAGGTGATGATAAACCCTGTAAAATCGTTGGAATGGGTAAAGTTCTTGTAAAAAAACAGAATGGAAACCAATGGTTATTAAAGGAGGTAAGGCATGTTCCAAATCTGAAGAAAAATATGATTTCCACAGGGCAGTTAGGCGGTGCAGCTTGTGTGACAATTTTCACAGATAAAACCTAGAAGGTCACTAAAAGAGCACTGGTAATAGCAAAATAAGAAAAGGTTGGTACATTGTATTTATGCAATGGTATTTATAACTTTGTTAATTTTTTAACTTCCACAGGAGAAAATGTAGCATTATGGCATTATAGGCTCGAACACATGAGTGAGAAGGGGATGAATATTATTCAATCAAGAAAATTGTTGCTAGGTTCAGAGCATGGAATTCACAGAGAGAAGACAGTTCGAAGAAAACCACAAGAAAATGGTGTGTAAGAAAGGATAAACATTAAAATCATGTAGCATGCAAGGCGAATGAGATTGCATGAAAGATTGCCTTTACAATTTTGGGAAGATGGTGTAGATACTATTTTTTATCTAATAAACATAGGGCCTTCAAGTTACTTCGATGGTGGTATTCCAGAGGAGGCATGGACAAGTAAAAAGGTAAAATAATCCTTTTTAAAGCCTTTTGGTTGTGAGGTCTTTATCCATATTAATAAATAAAATATAGCAAAGCTTGAGGGAAAATCAAATAAATGTACCTTTATTGGATATGGTGTTAATGATTTTGGTTATCGGTTATATGATTATGAAAAACAAAAAATCATTAGGAGCAGATATGTAATATTCAATGAAAAGGTCTTGTATAAGAACCAGTTGTGGGAAAAGAAATAGGAAAAAGAAAACAAATAATACACAGTTCTTGATGAGATCACAGAAAAAGTAAATGAGCCCAATAATAATAATAATCATTAGCCACAACAACAACAACCATCACAACAGAAACATGCAACTCAAACATGTGAAAGTGGTGTCAGAAGATCTACTAGGATAAGTATACCCCCTGAATGATACTCTCCTTCATTATATTATTTATTGTTGACTAATTCTGGTGAACCTGAATGTTATGAATAAGAAATGCAGGTCGAAACCAGGAAGAAGTGGGAGATAGCAATGATAGAAGGGATGGACTCCTTAATACATAACCAGACTTGGGACTTAGTCAGGTTGCCTGCAGGTACAAAAACACTATAGAATAAATGGGTTTATAGGCTGAAGGAAGAAGATGGAGGAAAACATAGGTACAAAGATAGAATTGTGGTGAAGGGTTTTGTATAGAAGAAAGGTATTGACTTTGATGAAATATTTTCTCTTTTTGTTAAGATGACTTCAATTAGAACTATTTTAAGTCTTGTAACAATGGAATATTTACATCTTGAACAGTTAGATGTAAAGACAACATTTCTCCATGGAGATTTGGATGAAGAGATCTATATGAAAAAACCACAAGGATATGAGGTCAAAGGGAAGGAAAAATTAGTGTGTAGGTTGAAGAAGATCTCGTATGGCTTAAAACAAGCTCCGGGGAAGTGGTATCTAAAATTTGACAGGCTTATATCTGAACAAGGTTATACTAGATGTCACTCTGATCATTGTGTTTATATGAAAAATAAAAATGATGGTAGTTATATTGAATTGTTATTGTATGTACATGACATGCTTGTTTCAGGGTCTAACATGAAGGAAATACATGTGCTCAAAGGAAAATTTGTGAATTCATTTGCAATGAAGGATTTGGGAACTGCAAAACAAATACTTGGTATGAGAATAACTAGAGAATGAAAAATCACAAATTAACATTGTCTCAAAATGAGTACATACAAAAGGGGTTGGAAATATTTAATATGTAGAATGAAAAACTAGTTAGTACACATTTGGCTATTCATTTCAAACTTAGTAAGGAGATGTGCCCCAAGACCCAAGAAGAAATAGATTATATGTCTAAAGTTCCATATGCATCAACATTTGGAAGCTTAATGTATGAAATGGTCTGCACAAGGCCTGATATTGCACATGCAGTGGGAGTTGTAAGCAAGTACATGAAAAATCTAGGAAAAGAGCATTGGATGGTAGTGAAATGGATTCTCAAATATTTGAGAGGTACCACAAATCAAGCATGATGCTTTGGTGGTTCAAACATTTCTCTACATGGATATGTTTATCCAGATATGGTAGGTGATAGAGATAAGAGGAGGAGCACTATAGGGTATGTATTTACTATAGGTGGAAAAAATGTCAGTTCAGTTTCAAAAATGAAAAGTGTTGTTGCACTTTCAACAACAAAAATAGAGTATGTTGTTGCTATAGAGGCTAGTAAAGAAATTATTTGGTTACAAAGGTTTATGGATGAATTGGGTAAGAAGCAGGAGATGTGAAGGTCATACAGTGACAACCAGAGTGCCATTCATCTTGCAACGAACTAAACATTTAATTCTAGGACTAAACACATACAACTCAAGTACCATTTCATACGATCAGTGTTGGAAGATGGAAAGTTGAAGCTGGAAAAGATACACACTAACCAAAATCCTGCAGATATATTAAAAAAATTTGTAACCAAGGAGAAACTGAGATTCTTCTCAATTTCAATTGGTCTTCAAGAATAATGATGAAGATGAGAAATAACCATGTCCAATTTTGATTCATTGTCCAACAAAGGAAGCATCGGTGGAGATGCTACAATTAGTCTCCAAGTGGGAGATTGTTGGGTGTGGAGCCTGATTTTCATCATGATTTAGAGGTCTTTGTTTCAGCCAGATGTATTGTTAAGATTCAACAAGAAGATCCTAGGGAAAATTAAGCACCTACACTAGGATGGAGCCTCAGGCTATTTTTAGGTGGATGTCGATTTATAGATGCATGAGAAAATTATATTTATAGATGCATGTCTATTTATAGATGTATGTGAAAATTCTATTTATAGATTGCATGTCTATTTATAGATGCATGTCGAATATTATTTTCCCTTAATATTAGTTGGACAACAAACAATAATCTATTTTCAATGAGCACTCGGAAATAGTTAACTGAAGTGGAAAATCGGTTAGATAAAGAAATTCTGAGTTAAGAGGTTGGTTGGTGGGACATGCAACTGACTTAGTTGTAACTGAGTGATTTGAAGTTGTAACAGAGTTGGAAGTGCAGTTATGCAAGTTATAAGTAGTTTAAATCAGTTAAGTGAGTTAAACACAATTGTGCTAGTTGTAACTAAAGATACATTAGTGAGAGATCAAGTGAATTAATTATTAATTAATTCAAAATCAGTTGTCTCACATGCAACTGAAGATTTACTATTATTAACTGCATGCATGTCAGATCTAGTGGAGACCTAGTTGAGTTCTAGGTGAAAGGGAAGTAAACTATCAGTTGTGACATTATCCGGTTGCACACATGCAACCACACACACATTGGATGTTCCCATGAGGATTGCACAGTCAATACATGTAGGATTGAATTCATTTAGGGACTGTTATCAGCTGGGATTGCGCAGTGGAGGCAGGTTGTCTGGAGACAATAAGTTGGCTAAGGAACTTGCCAAATTTTGAATGACAGTGTGAGATAGTTAGCTCATGTACATAGAGCTCTTGGATTAGATATTTGTATGTAATTGTTTCATGATCCATGATACAATACATAATAGAAGATAGTGGGATTTTCAGCTATAATATTTCCCTGGTAAAAATATTTGTGTTATGTGTGATTGATCTTTCTTCATGATATCATGATTGGCGATTGTGTTTCAAATTCCGCAAATATTTGTAGAAGTGATTATGTATTTAAGAGTAGCATATTATAGTTAGACCAGGAGAATCCAGGACATACATGCATTTTGAATTAAATTTCTACATGGTATTAGAGCACAAGAAATTGCAGTTGTGAAGCAGGAGCTGAGTTTTTTGGTGGAAAGAATTTGAATTTGCAGAAAGAATTTCTTGGTGCTACAACTGATTCAAGATCGAAATGGATTCCAATGGATTGAGGCTAGAGTATGCACTCAAGGGCAGCTTGAACTACATTTCTTGGAAGAACATGATAGAGGAAGTACTCGAAGATAATGGATTGAAGGAATTCATTGACAATGATATTCATAATCCTGCTTCATCAGATACTGCCAATCTTGATGCATGGAAAAACAAAGTGGCAAAGGCGAGGAGGATTCTGTTGGAGGAAGTATGAGACCACATTTTCTCAAGCCTCCCTCGGAAAACCAAACCATATGCTATATGGAAGGCTTTGACAGATATTTTCCAAAGCAACAATGACCATAGGAAATTGGTGCTCAAAGATAAACTCAGGAAGATCAATATGGAAAAGGGCGACAACATTCCAAAGTATCTCACGAAGTTTGTCCAATGTCGGGATGAATTGGGGAGTGTGGGAATAAATCTTGTTGATGATGATTTGGTGAGATTGGCTCTCTTGGGACTTCCTAAGAGTTGGCACAGTTATGAAGACTCTGTCAACCGATGGGAAACATTATCGGATTGGGAATGATTGTGGTCGGATCTGGTGCAGGAGGAGTTTAGGCGGAACACCAGAGATGGCTCTTCATCAAAGCATGATGATGAAGAGGATTGTGCTTTGGCTGCCAAGGAAAAGAAGGATAAGGGTAAGAAATTACTTTCTAAATCTGAGTCTAAAGGCAAGAAGCTGGATGTGTCCAAGGTGAAGTGTTTTCACTGTCACGCACATGGGCATCTTGCTACTAACTGTCCACAAAATAATAAGAAAAATAAGGATGTTGGAGCTACAGCTAGTGAGGCCCTTTCCTTGCAGTTTGAGCTTGAATTATCCTTGATCGCATTCATGGTTTCAAGTGCATTGGGATTGGTGTGGTATTTGGATAGTGGCGCTTCCTTTCACATGATAGGAGAAGGAACTTTTCAATGACTTGGAGGAGAAAGATCTCTAGATGCATATAGATATGGGTGATGATGGACAGTACAGTGCGATCGGGATTGGTACCATTACCTTTTAGAGGGAGTCTGGTAAACCATTTAAATTGAAAGATGTTATACATGATCCAGGTTTGAAGAAAAATTTGGTCTCAGTCGCAAGTTGGAGGACAGAGGCTATGATGTTGTTTTTAGTGATGGAAAACCTTTCCAGTGACATAAAAAAATGGGTCAAGCCAAGAGGATAGGGATTCGAGTTAAGAAACTATATAATGTGGAGGTAGATGACTGTGATGCCATGATGGGCAAGGAAGAAAAAGTGGTGAGACAGGATGAGGGAAAATTATGGCACATGCGATTGGGCCATCTTCATCATGGAGCCTTGAAAGTCATGTAACAAATATCCACTGGATTTCCAATGGGAACACTTGCTTAGTTAGATCAGTGCAAGGGTTTCACCATGTGGAAGTATGTAAAGTCCACCTTTCATGAGAAGGAGAACCATGCTTCGGGGATCCTTGAGAGAGTTCACATAGATGTGTGTGGACCGTTCTCGGTTTCTTCAAGAGAAAAACATAAGTATTATGTTATTTTTGTTGATGAATTTTCTCGTAAATGCTGGATCTTGTTAATATAGAAGAAGGATCAAACATTCTCAAAGTTCTGTGAGTTTAAGGCATTGGTGGAGAAAGAGTCAGGGAAGCAAATTAAGGACCTTAAGAGTGATAGTGGTGGAGAATGCATCTCTAATGAAATCAATAACTTCTACAGCAAAGAAGGAATTCGAAGAGAACTCATAACGCCTCATAACCCAAAAAAATTTGGGTCACAGAGAGGAAGAATAGAAGGATTGTGGGTGTAGCATGAGCGATGCTGCATAATCAGGGCCTACCAATGCATTTGTGTGCAGAAGCATGCAATACTGTGGTTTATGTGAAAAAAGACTCTCCTCATAGAGTACTTGGCATGAGTACACTTGAAGAAGATTTCACTGGTAAGAAACCAGATGTTTCACACTTTAAGATTTTTGGCTCATCTGTTTATGTGCACGTGACCAAGAACACCAGGAAGATGCTAGAGCTGACTACTGAAGTTGGGATTTTTGTGGGGTACACAGAAAAACCCCATAATTATCGTGTGTATTTACCAAACATTCGAATCACTATTGTGCGATGGGATATAAAATTCGATGAGGGGAAAGCCATGCGGTTGTCGCTTGAGAGGGAGCTGGACTTGCATGTGGAGGAGGAACTGCTGGTTCCCAAATATGAGTCTCTATATGTGGATCAGCCACAGGAGGAGGTTCATGGAGTGGAGGAGTCCACTCACGCAGAGCCAACCATCAGAACTGGAAGAAGGCATACCATAAAAGCTGATAGGCTGAGACTTGATGCTGCACAGAATGTAGGAGCCCCTACTTCACAATGCAGAAAAAGACAGTCTCCTGACCAATTTACTGGATACATGGCTCTCATGAGAAAATGTATTGTGACTAAACCATCTTCCTTTCAGGAAGCATTGTAGGAGCCCACATGGGTAGATGCAATGGTGGATGAGTATGAATACATTCTCAGAAACAATGCTTGGGAAATTTTTCCAAGGTCAGTTGATAAATTAGTGTAGGTTTGAGATGGATCTACAGGTAAAACAAGATTCTGATGGGAGTGTGGAGAAATACAAGGCCAATTTTTTTTCCCGGGGCTTCTCACAGATTGAGGGGATAGATTATGAAGAGACATTTGCACCTATGTGTAATGTTCCAAATGGGGAAGAATAGGCTCAGTAGGGAACATCTTAATATATTCCTCTATGGGATCACAACAGTATGGAAAACACACCAGAAAATTCCAAACCAGAGATAGACTGGTAGGACATTTACTTGTTATATCACCTCTGAGGAGAGGGTGAAAACCAAAGGCTTCCTGTTCCGTTCCAGACTCTGTCTATAGAAGACTAATGAAACACAGAAAGTGTGGGAATGAAAAAATCCTCTTAGATATTTCTGCCCTTGGGAACCTTAGATCTACAGATCTAAAGAATGGATCCAAAGAGAAGCAAAAACCAAACGAGTGAGAAGCGGGAAATTCTACTCTCAGGAAAAACTACAAGAGGCTCAAGGAAAACGTTGTATAATAAAAATGGTGCAAGAATAATGTAGACCAGGGATGGGTTCCCTTAGTATATGCTGTGTGGGACCTCCATGCTAAATTTCAAGAAAATAAAATGGGTTTAAGGGCCTTAAACAGATCTCCCACAAAGCTGACTAGTTAAAATATCAACTAAAGAGAAGAGTTGATGGAATGAAGAAGAACCCACTTCAGAATTGTGCAGTTTTAGCAGAGAGTCACTAGAGATCAGCCATCAGACATGTATTACAGTATAGCGGTAGAAAATCAGACTTTCAATCGAGCTTCTCAAGAAATACAGTGAATTCTATGAAGAAATAAGCAAGAAACCTTCAGAACTAGGAGCTGCAATGTATGTAAAAAGTGTAGAAATGAATAGACAACATCCCTCTATGTGTGCTTAAGAAGTATAATACTAGATTATAGATCTATAGAAAATTCATGGCTGAAAAATTAGATCCATATCAGATCTGGAAACTGCTCAGCCTTCTAATCAAGATCCACTTAGGGTTCTTATAAAATAATGCACTAGAAAGTGTAGATCTAACATTTTGTACACAGAACTGTAGAAAGCTTCAGTAATTTCTGAAGATGAATTTATTCATAATATACATCAGATATAAACATGAGATATCAACAAGCTACTTCAAAAATATTCAGGGTGAGAGGCAAGCCTCAATCACCAGAAATAAATACAATGACAGATCTAAACAATAGTGAAGCAGTACAGAGGAAATAACGCAGTAGAAAAAGGAGACTGTGCAGTAGCTTGAGTAGAATGTTACAGTAGATAAAATATATAGATATGAAGTCAAAATAAAATAGATACCCTCTTCCAGGTGGTCACAAGACACCCTCCCTGAGAGGAGACTCCAAAAACAACTAGATCCTTGTAGATCTAGAATCCCACTTACTACACTTACAGCAGCAGCAAAACCCTCAGTGAGCCAACGCTGTCAATGCAAGCATAGCTTGGCATCCAACCTGATAGTGGTTCAATCCAGCACAATACCCTCCAAGAGCTACTCAAATAAGGATAGAGGATTCCTAAATAGGAGATCCTCTCTTTCTCTTGCTAAACAACAAAGAGAAATGGAGTTGCCTTAGCAAGCTTAGAAAATGAAATATGATCAACAACCTCCTCATGAGCCTTCACCCTCCTTTTATAACATTTGAGTCTCTTGCAAACCCCAAACCACTTTCATCCTTTGGTTCTTTTCACACTTGGAAACCCCTTCTAGAACTGCGCAATCAATCAAGGAGGTTCAATGAACCTAGACAACGCTGTTGACTTGGTCAAATAGGATCTCCTTTGGTGGTCTTGGCCCTTTCACAGCGGCAATATTTTATTCCAATGGCCTAAATATGTCTCTTTTCACATAGGCACTAATTTATTCTTGATTTGCAAGAGGATTAGACATCATCCCTTACAATTTATTCATTAATCATGAAATACCAAATAAATAAGGAAAAATTAATGTTCCAAATTAGCTGAAGCTAATTTAGGAACATTACAGTCTCCCCCTTCCAAATTTTTCTTGTCCTCAAGCAACTGCAAGGGTGCTGCAAAACTCCTCCTTCTTCTCTTGTGGCCTCCTCAGCAAATAGTCTCCTCCATTGCTCTGAATTTTCTGCAATATCTTTGTCTTCCCAATGGTCCTTCCTTAAGATGAAAGTTTTCCCTTGATGAATAAACTCAAAGGCTCTCATCATGAAGAAATGGAAGGTTGTTGTGGAAACCTTCTTGATGATCCATGGCCTCCTCAAGATAGAAGTGATGTCTATCATGGGGTTTTCATGATCCATAAAAGACTCCCATCCCCATGATATCATCAAAATGAAGTGGATCACCTCCCAGCTTGGCAGTCCATAGAAGATCTCCTCCCCAGTACATGTGAGATGCATGTCACCAACCAACATATGGCTCACCTTACAAAGAGACAAGTGATTTATCATAGTGGCCATACAAAATCTCATGCTCCCATGGAAGCATGCAACGCAAAAATATTGGGGAACTCCTTCCCCCAAGGGCACATTCAACAAGTGTGCCTTTCCTCAAACTATGCCCCCCAATAAGAATAAGTCCATCTTCAGCTTGTGGGATCATTATTAGAATCATGGTAGCTACCATGTGTGATATATGAGAGGGAATATGTTCCCTCATGTGCAACCAGTGCAGTTTTATCCTTAACTGCCATAGAATAAGATATGACAAGTGCCTCCCCCAAAACTTGTTTTCTGCCTCATGTATTTGGAATGCTTGGAGAATGTACATCATGGTTGGTGTAAAATAATCACACCATGAGGAATATAATAGATTTCCAAGGTTCTCCAAGGAATGGCCTGCATCAACATAGTTCATGGCCTTAGATGGCCCATGAAACCCATCATACTTAGTGCCCCATCTTGGCACCATGCCTTGCAAATGAGTGTCAGAAAAATATAAGCATATAGGAGATACAAAATAATGCTCAAGAGTATGAGCGTCTCTATATACTTGTTTTACATCAGTGGGGCAACTCATGGATGAGTTCCCTCTCACACTCAAAGAATAAGGAGGTGTGAATGGTGGCTCCTCCCAAGAGCTATGTTCCTCCTCCTCTACCAAGTAGTCCATGCACTTCTTCATATGAGAGTACACATCTTCCTTGTATCCTTCCCATATGAATCCACCCAAGAGAGTATGATATGATTTGACAAAACCAGTGGGTTTGGAAAGAAGGATTTCATAGATGGCATCAAATAGTCCCTCCTTGAGTTTGGAGTCACTAGCCAAAAGAATAATATTATAGAAATAGATAACTCCATCTACCACCTTGAACCTTTCATCCTTTACTTCCCCTTCAAGAACCCCCAAGTGAAAAGGTCCTTGGAGTATTCCATCATGAGTTGGGAATCCCAACAAGGATCCAAGCTCTCCAAGAATCACAACGCTGTAGAGGTCTTGAATGCAACCTCTGTCTTATCATGGCTCCCATCTTTGACATCCTTGATGTCAATATCACATGTTGGAGCATAATAATCTTCCCTTTACTGCCCCATTTGCAGCTATTCTTGCACAAGAAAATATTGGAGCATATGGAAATCAACTTCCCCTTGGAAAGTCCTTGTTTTCCAAAACATCCACCTCTTAGCCCATGCATACAATAGGGTTAGGATCCCCTTGCCATCTTCAGAAATATCCTTTGTGAATGAAGAGATCATGGGCTACCCCAAAGATATGGAGTTTCCATGTGCCTTCATGCTCATGCCATCATATATCTCTGATTTCTCCTTTCTCAGCGCAGATATCTGAGTGGGAGTTTGCAATGTCCCTTTTAGGAAACTTATCATCCCTCTCCTGAATGCTTCAGATATTCTCTGCGCTATGCTAGCTTCTCCAAAGGCTCCCTCCTTAGCCAAGTATGCATATGCAGCCCATAGTTGAGAGAACACTTTAGATTGCCTCCTATCAAGAGGTGCTCCTAGTAGAGGACCTCCTTGCAAAGAGGTGTCAAGGCATAGAGTAGAATGTGGATGTAGGCAGATAGCTTTGTCCCTACTTTCAATGCATAAGTCCTATTGCCTTCTTGGTGATTCCAAGATCTAGAGTGGAGTAGGGTTCATTCTCTCCACCTTGTGATGTACTTCCTCCTCTTCTATCTCCCATATCTCCAAGACCTCATCATTGATCAATGATAGTGCATGCTCCTCATGCATGAGAACTTGTGGGACTCTTTGCAAGGGTGCAAGAGTCTCTTATCTTGGAGCAAGTGCTCCAATATTTTCCTCATGAAGTGCTTGAGGTGCCCTTGAGGTGACTGCATTCTCATCTCCCACTTCCTTATCCTCCTCTTCAATAACTTAAATTGTCCCATCATCAATGAGAGACAATAGATCTTGATCAAATATTGAAGGAGAAACCTTCATGCTTTCCTCTTGAGATGAAGACTCTTCACTAAATGGAGATCTTGCCCTTGGAAATTCATCAATAAAGCTCGCGTCTTATTTTTCCCCCTTCATGAAGGAATCACCAGAAAAATTCTAAAGCTCTGATGATATGGCTGAGTGCTCATATCCATGAGATGAGGATTCAAAATGTTCCTCATGCACAGATCTTGTAGATCTGATTGGAAGATCTTATTTTTGAAACTCCTTGGGAGCTTCACTGCTGCTTCTCTTTTATTCTTACACATCTTCCTTGGGGAGGCTCTTATTAAATCTGAAAATAGATGAGATTAAACTCATCTTATTCATGTTACCCTTGCTCTTGATTTCACTGATAGCTTGATCTCACAAGCGGAGCCAAAGATCATGCTTTGATACCACTGTAATGTTCCAAATGGGGAAGAATAGGCTTATTAGGGAATATATTAAGATATTCCACTATGGTATCACAACAGTATGGAAAACACACCAACAAATTCTAAACTAGAGATAGACTGGTAGGGCATTTACTGGTTATATCACCTCTAAGGAGAGGGTGAAAACTAGAGGCTTCCTGGCCCTTTCCAGACTCTGTCTATAGAAGACTGATGAAAAAAAAAAGTGTGGGAATGAAAAAAAACCTCTTATATTTTTCTTTCCTTGGGAACCTTAGATCTACAGATCTAAAGAATGGATCCAAAGATAAGAAAAAACCAAACAAGTGAAAAGCGGGAAATTCCACTCTTAGGAAAAAATGAAAGAGGCTCAAGGAAAACGTTGTATAAGAGAAATGGTGCAATAATAATGCATAAAAAGGCTTGGATACCTTAGTATAGTCTGTTTGGGACCTCCATGATTAATTTCAGGAAACAAAAATGGGTTTAAGGGCCTTAAACAGATCTCCCACGAAGCTGGCTAGTTAAAAAATCAGCTAAAGAGAAGAGCTGATGGAATGAAGAAGAACCCACTTCAAAATTGCGCAATTTCAGTAGAGAGTCACTGGAGATCAGCCATAAGACATGTATTATAGTATAACAGTAGCAAATCAGACTTTAAATGGAGCTTCTCAAGAAATATAGTGAATTCTATGAAGAAATAAGGAAGAAACCTTCAGAACTAGAAGCTGTAATGTATGTAAAAAGTGCAGAAATGAATAGCCAACGTCCCTCTAAGTGTGCTTCAGTAGTATAATACTAGATTACAGATATATAGCAAATTCATGGCTAAAACATTAGATCCATATCAGATCTGGAAACTACTCAGCCTTCTAATCAAGGTCCCCTTAGGGTTTTTACAAAATAATGCACTAGAAAGTGCAGATCTAACTTTTTGTACGCAAAACTGCAGAAAGCTTCAGTAATTTCTGAAGATGAATTTATTCATAATATACATCAGATCTGAACATGAGATATCATCAAGCTACTTTAGAAACATTCAAGGTGAGAGGCAAGCCTCAATCACCAGAAACAAGTACAACGACAGATCTAAACAATAGTGAAGCAGTACATAGGAAATAATGCAGTAGACAAAGGAGACTACGCAGTAGCTTGAGCAGAATGTTACAACAGATAAAATATATAGATATGAAGTAAAAATACAATAGAGACCCTCTTCCGGATGGTCACAAGACACCCTCCTTGAGAGGAGACTCCAAAAACAACTAGATCCTTGCAGATCTAGAATCCCACTTACTACACTTACAGCAGCAGCAAAATCCTCAGTGAGCCAACACTGTTAATGCAAGCATATCTTGGCCTCCAACCTGATAGTGGTTTAATCCAGCACACTTCCCTCCAAGAGCTACTCAAATAAGGATAGAGGATTCCTAAATAGGATATCCTCTCTTTCTCTTGCTAAACAGCAAAGAGAAATGGAGGTGCCTTAGCAAGCTCATAAAATGAAATATGATAAAAAACCTCCTCATGAGCCTTCACCCTCCTTTTATAACATTTGAGTCTCTTGGAAAACCCTAAACCACTTTCATCCTTTGGTTCTTTTCATACTTGGAAACCCCTTCTAGAACTGTGCAGTCCATCAAGGAGGTTCAATGAACCTAGACAACGCTGTTGACTTGGTCAAATAGGATCTCCTTTGGTGGTTTTGGCCCTTTCACACCTGCAAGATTTTATTCCAATGGCCTAAATATGTCTCTTTTCACATAGGCCCTGATAAATTATTTATTTGCAAGAGGATTAGACATCATCCCTTACAATTTATTCATTAATCATGAAATACCAAATAAATAAGGAAAAATTAATGTTTCAAATTAGCTGAAGCTAATTTAGGAACATTACACTATGACAAGGTATTCTTCCATAAGGACCATCCTTTCTCTCTTAGCACATATGGGTTGGCGCATTCATCAGATGGATGTGAAAACCACTTTTCTCAATGGGATCATTGAGGAAGAGGTGTACATAGAGCAGCCTGAAGGTTTCGATATATTCAACAGTGAGTCGCATGTGTGTCGTCTCAAAAGAGCATTATATGGGCTGCATCAAGCACCCCCTGCTTGGTACAATCAAATAAAAAACTATTTCATCAGACTGTGCTTCACCAAAAGTGAAGCAGATGCAAACCTATAACAAATTGTGGTAGAGGGTAAGCTTTTAATCATTGTTATTTATGTTGATGATTTAATATTGACTGGTGATGAGCAGCTGATACACTCATGCAAGGAGGATCTTGCAAAGGAGTTTGAGATGAAGAATATGGGCCTCCTTCATTATTTCCTTGGATTGGAAATATGGCAGCGAGATGGTGAATTTGTTGTGTCTCAAGGCAAGTATGCAAGGGAGATATTGGGTAATTTTCCTCTTCCCATGGATACTCCTCTTCCAGGAAACTGGAGGAAAGAGGATGATAATTCTGGAGAGGTAGTGGATGCTACTGTCTATCGACAGTAGGTGGTTTTGCTAATGTATCTAGTGAACATGAGACCGAACATTTTATATGTGGTTAACTAGCTTAGTCAAACTATGGTTAAGCCTACCAAGCTATTTTGGAAGGTGGATAAGCATGTTCTAAGATACCTGAGGGGCACGGCTTTGGACAGTTGAGGTTCTGGTTTTCAAGTCCTTTCTCTTTCGTCTTTTGTTCTTTGCGCTCGTTCTGCCATTGGCTGGGCTGGGCTCTGTTCTGCCTGGCCTGGGCGTGCTTGGGAGGCCCTAGGTGTGCGGGTCATTCTTGTCTGGTGTGGTCCAGGCCTTCGTGCCTGCCTCTGCTACTGTGGTTTGTTAGCCCAGGGAGTTGTTGTGTTGGTGCATGGGGCCCCTGCTCTGACCCCTGCCCCTCCACCCTCGATCATGTCGAACGAAGGTGATCCCTCTCAGCCTTCAGATTTAAAAGCATTCCGTTCCCTAGTGGCTGCAGCTAATAAGAGGCCACCCTCGGCCTCGCAACAAAAGTTCGTTAAAAGGTTGGACAACATCCCTACGGTGTCTCTACCGACTGATGATACTTGCAGATCTGCGTTAAACCTTGCCGAAAGGGGCCTCATCGGCCAGTTTACAGGGCTATGGCCATCCCCGAAGGCTGTTGATGATTGGGTCAGGCGAAACTGGATCCCTCTGGTGAAGGAAGGTATAAAAAGTCACTTTGTAGGCAAAGGGTTTTTCGTTTTCGTGTTCGACAACGTGGAAGATCGAAGCTTGATCTTCAGAAGCGGACCTTATTTCATGGGCCCCCAAGGGTTATACCTGAACAAATGGTCCCCCGATTTTGACCCTGCTCAAGATGTGCCCACAACCATTCCTGTTTGGGTGCGCCTCCCGCACCTCCCTCTCCATTGTTGGAGTCAGAGCGCTTTGCAATCCATAGGCAATGCCCTCGGCAGGTATATTGACCAGGCCCCGAGAAAGGATCAATTCTCCTGCGCACGCATCTGTGTGGAAGTTGATCTGGAGGTCGGACTCCCTGAAGCCATCAATCTTTCGGTGGCAGACTGGTCGCACATTCAAGAGTTAGATTACGAACAGCTGCCTTTTAAATGTTGACACTGCCACGAATATGGGCACTTTGCAAGATATTGTAAAAAAAAAAACGAAGAAATAGCAGAGAAAGAAAAAGGCGAGCAGTGGAAGCAAGCAAAGAGGACAGCAAGCAGCAGGCAAAACAACAAAAACAAAGTAAAAGAGACAGGGAACAAAACAGGGCAAGAAGGAGCAAGTAATCAACCCAGTGGAAGCAGGGAAAACAACAGCATTGTTGGAGACAAAAACCCCTTCGAATCCCTTATCCCGCCGACAGATCCTCCAGAGGTCGAGCAGGAAGATCCTCCACAGATGAATAATGCAGACAGTCAAGAGACAGGTAACATTCCAAACCCAAACTCTAGCAATACTTCTTCTCCTTCTTATGCTGATATCGTAAAACAAAAGAAGAAGATCCTAGAAAACATGTGCTCATCTGATGAGGAAACCTTCGAAAGGCCAACTAAAAAAGTGGGAAGAAGAACAAACAAGGAAACAAGGGAAGAAGAATCAGAACGGCAGAAAACCCTAGGCAGTCAAACTACCATTGAAATGTCCATTGGGAGAAACACTAGACCAAGGGCGCCCAAGGGAGGTGGTCCCACCCAATCAAGTGGTAAATGATGCAGCTGGTCTCTTGGAACTGCAGGGGTCTGGGTAATCCCAATAAGGCAGAGGCTATCAAAGATTTATTGAATATGGAAACAGCGGACATCCTTATGCTCCAAGAGACCAAAATAGAAGGGGAAACCCTTCTAAATACTAGCACCACGAAATGGAAGTATGATTCAGGAAAGGCAGTCAGTGCAAGGGGTTCGGCCGGAGGAATTGGTAAATTTTGGTAAAAAAACTCCTTCACATTAGAGCGATTTTCTGAGACCCAACATTGGATCTTCACAGAGCTGCGACACATAGCAAGTAAACTCTCCCTCGCCCTGTTTAATTTGTATGTTCCAGTGCATTATGAAGAAAAGAGAGAGTGCTGGAGGTCACTCTTGGAATATATAGAGCAGATCAACCCCAAAAATATGATCATAGGTGGTGATTTGAATATTATTCTGGATTCCACAGAAAAAAGAGGAGGGAATTATTCTAGGGATCCTTTTCTCAATACAGTGGGAAATCTGATTCTGCAGTGGGATTTAGTTGACTCCAAACCCATGAAAGGCAAATACACCTGGACTAACAATAGAACAGGAGTAAATCATATCTCTGCTAGGCTTGATAGATTCCTCATCAGCAGCTCCTTAATGATGGACAACAGAATTGTCTTTTCCAAGATTCTCCCAAAGCTTACATCGGATCACAAGCCAATCCTTTTGTGTCTAAAAGAAGAAGAAGACCTAGGTCCCCTTCCATTTCGCTTTAATCCTCTCTGGGCAGGTAAGGAAGGATTTTTTGAAACAGTTCAAACAGCTTGGAGGGCAGATGTTCTCGGTTCCCCAAGCTATGTGTGGGAACAAAAAATGAAAAACACAAAAAAAGCTCTTAAAGATTGGATAAAGCGTCCCATGCACACCCCCACTAGTCAGAGAAAGGAGGCAGTTCTGCTGTTGGAAGGATTACAATTTGAAATGGAGGAGAAGGATCCCTCTCCCACAGACTTAGCTAATGAAAAATCTGCCCAAAGGAATACATACTGTTCTTTTAGAAACGAAGAAGAACATTGGCGCTTAAAGTCTAGAAGTCTGTGGCTTAAATCTGGGGACAGAAATACCACATACTTCCATAGACAGTGTAGGGCACGCCTTTCACGCAACCATATAGCAGAAATCACCAACTCTAATGGACAGGTGTATAAAGGATTTACTCAAATCAAAGAAGCAGCTGTTAACCACTTTCAGAACCTTCTAAGTGCGGAAAGAAATGGGAATGAGGAGGATGCATTAGAATTTCTCTCAACCATCCCAAATTTGGTCAATGTGGAAGATAATGACTCTCTGATGAGCCCAGTTACAGATGAAGAGATAACTAATATAGTCTGGTCCATGGAACCAGAAAAAGCTCCAGGGCCTGACGGTTTCTCAGTACATTTTTATAGAATATGTTGGGAGATTATCAAAGCTGATCTCTTCAGAATGATAAGAGGATTCTTGAGGAAGGCAAAAGTGGGTGGAGGTATAAACTCAACCTTCCTCGCTTTAATCCCCAAGGATTCAAATCCAAGCTCCTTTGACAGATATAGGCCGATTTCACTCTGCAATTCATCCTATAAAATTGTGGCCAAACTTCTGGCTAACAGAATTAAGCCTCTCCTACAAAATCTCATCTCTCCGGCCCAAGGAGGATTTGTCCAAGGCAGAAAACTACTGGACAATGTCATACAAATTCAAGAAGCCCTGCATTCCAGTCAAAGCAGGAAAGAACAAGGTATGATAATCAAGTTGGATATGTGTAACGCCTTCGATAGAGTTAATCGTTCTTTTCTGTTTAGAGTCCTTGCAGCCTTTGGATTCAAACAAGAATTTATAAATCTCATCAAAGCTTGCACTGAAAACATCTGGATAGCCCCAATGGTGAACGGTAGACCAGCTGAGTTCTTTTTAGCCACTAGGGGTCTGAGGCAGGGCTGCCCTCTTTCCCCCTTCCTCTACATTCTGCTAGCTGATTCATTAAGCAGAAAGCTGTCACAGGAGAAGCAAATTGGATCCATACCAGGGATAAGAATTGTGCAAGGTGTTGCTCCAGTGAATCACGCGTTTTTTGCTGATGATTCCCTCCTCCTCGGGGGAGCCTCCATGAGAATGGAAAACGCCTTCAAGATCATCCTCCAAAAGTTCTGCAGCATCTCAGGAGTGTTAATCAGTGAGAGGAAAAGTGTTGTCTATGGATGGAATATAGACCAGCATTCGATTGAGAGGATTGCCAGCGTTCTGGGGTTCAAAGGTTATGCTGCGTGGGATAAAATTAAGTACTTAGGCCTTCCTTTGACGTTGGGTTCCAATCGCAATCACCTGTGGGAGGAGGTGATCTCAAAGTTCAAGAAAAAGATTGATGCGTGGGGCGGAGTTTGGCTTTCTACAGGCGGTAAGCTTACTCTAATTCGTTCTGTGCTTTCTGCTATCCCAACATTTCAAGCCTCTCTGCTGTTGGCTCCAAGGCAAATCGCTGATCAAATCTCTTGTATTATACGGAATTTTTTATGGAATGGAGGGAAGGGAAACAGCAATCGATTTCACCTTATTAACTGGGAAACAGCGAAGCGTCCCTTTGTTGAGGGCGGGCTTCAAATTCATGACCCACAGCAAGCAAATTTGGCCATGGGCTGTAAACTCCTGTGGCAGCTTACAACAGAGCCCTCGCACCCAGTCAGCCAACTCTTTAAACATAAGTACCTTAACAATCAGTCGCTCTCCTACTTCAATCCTACGCTTGCTCCTAGAGGAATGCAGGCCTGGAGGCTCTGTTGTAAAGGGCTTGAATTCTTCAGATCACAATTGTATAAAATTCCAGGGAACGGTAAAAACACTCTGCTATGGAAAGAACGAATCATGGGACACCCTCCACTTTCAGCTAATAATGAAATTGTCGACTTAAGAGTCTGGTTAAATTCAAGAGGAATCCGAAAAGTCGAGGACATCGTTGAGTGGGATATCAACGGCAATTGGCAGCGTTGGAGACTGCCCATCATTCCAGCGCACCTAAAAAATCAGCTGAATACCCTCATAGATGCCATTACAGATTTTACACCTGTGCACAAGGATGAAGATGACTCTTGGGGATGGGGGAAAACAGGTGTGTACACAGTCAGGCAAGGATACTTTCAGATGCAAGGCAAAAAGGCCTCTCAGCACCCGGAATCAGTGTGGAAGCAGATCTGGGAATCCTTCAGCATTCCCAAGATTAATTTCTTTTTCTGGACCTTATTTCATAACAAAATCCTGACTGGTGATAACCTGTGCAAAAGAAACATAGCAGGACCTCACCGATGTGTGTTCTGCAAAAATGCCTTGGAAACCTCAGTACACATGTTCATCGATTGTGAGTATGCTCAGAAGGCTTGGACTAGCTTCTTGACAGGTCTGAATGTGATCCCTCCTGCTCATTGTTCGATCACTGACATGTTTTCGTCTTGGAGAGCTCGATATCCCCTCAACATCACTGAAAAATCTCTCTGGCTCAAGGTGTGGACTGCAGCTCCAAAATATGTTTGCTAAAAGCTGTGGCTTGCCAGGAATGATATCGTTTTCAATCAAAAAGAAACAACAGCAGAGAATGCTGCGGAACAAGCCAAGAATCTACTTTTAGAAACTTTACGACATTCCATGGTCAAAGAAGATAGCTCCCTCCGAAAGGATGAAAGGGCATGGCTGGATGGCTTCTCCCCCATGCCGAGAACTTCAGCAATCACTCGTCCAAATCAAAAGGAAAAATGGCAGATTAGAGACACCTTGGATAGTTTCCAGAAGTGGTGGAAATCACAAGGTAAATGCACTATCTTCTTCGACGGAGCCTTGAAAGGCAACCCAGGCAGGTCTGGAGCAGGTGGGGTTATATACCTCCCGAATGGGAGAAAGGAGGACTTCAGCTGGGGTCTTGGGTTTAAAACCAACAATCAGGCCGAAGTCCTCAGTCTTTTAAAAGCTTGTCAACTGGCCAGAAAAGGAAACGCAAGAGACATCTTAATTTTTGGAGACTCTGAATTGTTGATAAAATCCTTAATAAACAAAAAAGCGCCCAAGGATCCAGTACTAAACAAGCAGCTCAAAAGAGTGAGCAGACTTCTTCAGGAATTCTCCACAGCTCAAATCTTCCATATCCTCAGAGATTTAAACACAGAAGCAGACACATTGGCAAATACAGGATGCACACTAGAAACGAGCATGATCAGCATAAATGCAGGGGCACTGAATATGGCATCTATTCCCTAAATGGGCAAGGCATCCTTGCAAAAGCAGAGAAATGTAATGACAGAAACAGTGAATTGTAATGCTTGACCTGGCTTTGGCCATTCTTCTCCATCAATAAAAATACTCGTTACAGTTAAAAAAAAAAAGATACCTGAGGGGCACATCAGAGTATGGTTTATGGTATAGATAGATAGATGGAGTGAAGTTGCATGGCTTCAAGGATGCAGATTGGGTGGGCAGCCATTGGACATAAAGAGCACATTAGAGGGGATCTTTAGTATCAAACCTACTGCTCTTTCTTGGTACAACATGAAGCAGAGATCCGTGGCACTCAATTCAGGAGAAGCAGAATTCATGGCAGTGAGTTAAGCTTCATGTGAGGCTATTTGGATGAGAAAGATCTCGGTTGGCTTGTTTGGTTCTCATTTAGATCTGACAATGATTCATTGTGATAATATGAGCTGCAAAAAACTCTCGATTAATCTTGTGTTTCATGATAGATCTAAGAATATAGATATTCAGTACCATCATCTCAGAGATTGTGTGCAGAGGATGATCATGTTGCTTTAGTACATTCCTACGAAAGATCAGGATGCAGATATTCTAACAAAGGCACTCACTTGGAGAAAATTCGAATACCATAGAGACAGGATCGGGGTGAAGGATAATCCCTTTATTTTTGAGAGGGAGTGTTGAGATTTAATAAGAAGATCCTAGTGAAAATTAAGAACCTACACTACAGTACAAGGAAAAAACGCTCTAGCGGATGTTTTTGAGGAACCCCTTATAAAAATACCCTAGACATCTATTTCTAGCCGAGGTTACTAGAGGAGGTTGGTGGGTTGAGGTTTTTGCAGATTTTTTTCATACACCGGACACCATGCACTCCATACACACACGCCTAATGCGTCTTATTACTATAGCACATCGGAGCTTTACAAATATTCTCCACTGGTGCGTCCTAAAACCTTGCGCCAAAATAGAAACCGCCCGGTGAGGTCTTAAGAAATCGTACCGGTGCGCCTATAAAACCTGCACACTGGAACAAGGTTAAATAAAAAAAATTACAGCCACAAAACTTCATTTTTCACTTTTCTCAGTGCTCCAGAGCTCTCAATCACCGATGTAATTTATCCTTGTTTGAGCCGCTCTGACATTGGTGCTCCCATTGCACCCATTTCACGCATTGCTGTTGTGCATTTCCCACCAATCTCTAGCTTGAATTTTGAAAAATGGTGGGAAAATTTACTTTTGAAAATTCTACAGCCAATATGCCTCCTCGATGGTCGAATGTGCATGTATTTTTATTGTTTTTCCATAATTAAGCCTTTTAGTAGATTAGCATTTCAAATTACCTTAAAATTAACCATTAAAAAAAATTGTCCTGTAGTGTGCTCGAGCCGTTTGGCTCGCATCGGTTCGCGGTGTTGCCTCTAAATTTATAGGCTGCACCACTACCGGTGCTAACAGTATCTGTACCAGTTCTAGGGCGATATCGAAATGGGCACCATGCTATTTTAAAATTTCAAAAAAGTGTGGTGCGGTCAATTACCCGACCGCACTGTTGACCCTGTGGAATAGCCGTAATGCAGTGCGTTGACTTAAATTTCTGCCCCAAGGTGGGTATTTTTGTTAGCACACCACATTTTGGCATTTTGACAGGGTAACAAATGCAGCTTAGTAAAATACTGCACCATTGACTATGCAATGATGTCAGGAGGTCAGTGCACTAACCAAACTATATGCCCTAGGGCATAGAGTTTGGTCAACACACCGCCCTCCTAACACGGTCCATAGTCAATGGTGCGGTCGGTTATATAACCGCATCATTGAATTAAGAAGAATTCCAGGTAGGCAGTGCACTAAAAATTTGCACGTGCACCACTGCCGGTGCACTGAATTTTTTCTGGTGCACTGCCGCCGGTGCGTGACAAAAAAAGACGCATTGGTACTGGTGCATATCTATTTTTTTGTGGCACACCTACTGTTCTTTTTTTTTTCAAAAAAAATTATATATGTATATTCCTAAATACATGTCTCATTTAATAAAAAAATTGTATTTAATATGTCAATCATTCAGAGACGTGAAAGATGAGAAGAGAGGGAACACCAACAACAACAAGCAGACCAGTATAACATGGTTCACCTGTGGGACGAAAAAGAGAGGGAGAGAGATGCATACCCTCGCCCTATTACAACAACTACCTAGGGGCTCCTAAGGCAGGTAGGCCTCCTCAAGTTCTATGAGGAGGCTACTTACCTAAAGGGCCATGGTTTGTTTTTTAGACATCTTATCCGCAGGTGGAATGCCCACCTACAGGCTTTTTGGGTTGGTCCTAACCAGTGGTATGTGCCCAATAAGGAGGAAATATATTTCATTACAGGGCTATTGAGGAGAGGGGTGGATTTTCCCTCATTCCTAGAGGTTTCAGTTGGCGATGCAGGAGGGATTCAGTTGGTGTACTCCCAGAGATACATTAGCACAGATATACTATCTCCTTCAAAATTTTAGGTCTCCGAAGGTTAGTTATGTATTGCAGCATTTGGTAGTGAGGAGGTGAGGTGCCTCTCACTTCTGATTTCGACCATTTCACGCAACACCAGTGACAGGAAACACATTAGTTTCCCGCTTCTATATTATGTTGAATCTTTAGTATAAGAGCCATGACTTTTTAGGTGGTCTACCATTTTTTTGTGGCAGTTCTGTACAACCTTAGATAGATGTTGTGCTCATGCACAAGGGAGTGTTAACTTCCCTTTTTATTCAAAGATTTTTTGTTTATTTTTTGAGAGGTTTCTAGAGATGATGCCTAATTTTTTTTGGTAGCCACGTAGGCCGATGTTGGAGGCACGAATGCACATGTGGGGATAGATGATGCCTCAAATGGGCAAGACTGCGTTTTTCATGAGGATATCACATGATGCACTGGAGTTTCTAGCTAGTGTTGAGGAGCATCCCTTCGTTATGGTCCCTAGTCCTTATGTTGGTTCGGATTGGCGAGGGTGTGCCAACATCTTCTTCATAGATGATGAGCCATCAGATGATAGAGGTAATATTACTGTTTTATTTAAATTTATTCTAACATGTTATTTAACTTTTTTTTATTAAATTATGTAATGAAATTGTCTAATTATTGTTGTGTACTTGTATATATTTTGCAGACATTGGGTATTTTGATGGCGAGGACATGCTAGCACCACCACATGATCCAGGTGTGGATCTTGATGATGATAAGGATATGCCATATGTCGAGGATCATCAAGAGGCCATTGCAGAGAGACCTTCTCCTGCTGGTGCGTCGGTACAACCTTTTTCTTAGCGTGGTAGGCTTGATAGCAAATTGAGGATGGAGTTGGGTGACCAAATCTGTGCATTGATTGTTGAGGTGGGAGTCAGGCCACTACTATGAGATACATACAGGCTGATGGTGGGCTGGTACATATGTGGAAAGGCATGCTGCATGACATTTAAAACCTAATGCAGCACGTTGTAGGAGATATGACCTTAGTTACGCAGCTTAGGAGGACCCTTGCATGTTATAGGCATGGTCGAGACACAGCACGTGATTGACAGTCCACGAGCAGTGCCGACGCATCATCTGATGATCATAATCAAGGGAGTGATCATCATTCACCTTGCGTCGCACCAGATGAGAAAACTCCACTAGCATCGAGCAACAGTCATCATGGAGAGCAGGCTGGACCATCGGCCACGTCAAGTCAGCAACTTGCAGCATCTAGTAGTACTCATGATCATGAGCAGGCTTGACCATCGACCATGTCAAGTCATCATGATGAGCAACCGACAGTTGATTCTGATCAGCCTGAGGCACTAGTACGAGATCAACAGGCATGTGATAATCAAGATGTATCTGAGCTTATCGAAGCTGCACCATTGACTGAGCAGGTCTCGACTAGTACTGTTATTGATGATGTACCACGAGCTGATATATGACGTTTATATTATACTTGTATATTTTTGACATTATATATATATATATATATATATATATATATGGTCCATGTATTTTATGTTCATGTTTCAGTTGTACTTAATTTACATGTTAGTGATCATCATGATGTGTATATTGTTAGGTCATGTTAGATATGTTCATTTAATGTGCAGCTTGTAGATAGATGTGTATGTGATAGCAGCTATTTCACATGAGATGTATATTTGATGTTTGTGTTGTGATCATGTTATACAATGCTAATTGTGTTTTGTTAGATGATCATGATCACGATGATGTTAGTGAATTTGAATGTGTTTTTTAGTCGAATATGATGTTTGTACGATGGTTATCATGATCGTGATGTTTATTAATTAATTTAATATTAAAATGGTCATGATATTGTAAATTTTTAATATTTGTAATTCTAATTGCATGTAAAATTCTAAAATTGTAATTGTATTGGTAATTGTAATTCTATGTAAAACATTTGTAAAATTTTAATTGTATTACTGTGAAATGATTGTAATTGTAATTGTATGTAAAATTCTAAAATGGTAATTGTAATTTTAATTTTAATTGTAATTTTATATGAAATTGTAATTGTAATTGTAATTGTATGTGAAATATTTGTAAAATTTTAATTGTATTAATGTGAAATGATTTTATTAAAATTTTTAAATTTGTAAATTTGTAAAATTTTAAATAATTGTAAAATAATAAATCTACAATAATATGAATTTTTGTAACACAATAAAGTTTAGAAAATGATGCAAATAAATTCATGTACATTAGAATTATCATTATTTTATTGTGATCTTACATACAAAAAAAAAATTATACAGCACACCATTATTTTTGAGATCAACATAATTGCAAATTATCAAGTGAAATATTGATTTTAACATTAACACAATGCAAATTACTAATTAATTCAAAATACATACTATAATGTTTTGAAAAGCCCATCTTAAAAAGTATAAATATTGATGCAATAACACATGTACTATATCACTCTCGGTTCTCATGATCACCCTCATTATCTTCCAGCTCACATGGCATGATAACACTACTATTCTCAAAATATGTTTTGATCTAGGGTCATGTCTCAATACCAACCACGAATCCCTATCCAACACATTTGGATAAAAAAACACCTAGTTGCAGGGTTTGGGGAAAAATTAAGGCTCCTTAGCTTCATCCCACATATTTCTAGAGTTGATACATATCATTCTACTATCACGATCTTCCTTTACATTATTCCGATCAAAGGTGTCCCACCACGTGCACATAAAAATAACACATTGGAAAGAAGAGTGTTACACCATTTTCTGGTCGTCTCACCTACTATCATTAGATGGACCCAAGTACACCATGTAAGACCAATTTTACCCTAAGTAAAATTGCCTTCACTATGTAAAATAACTTAATAAAACACATTTATTAGGTTGTTTATGGTCTAAACAGGAAACCCCAAAAGGAAATATTAAACAAACCTATATTTGTTTGACTTTCCTGGTCATGTTTAACCCAAAACAAAGAAATTAATTAGATAAATCTTTATTTATCTTATTATTTTCTAGGAATAATTATTTAAACCTTATTTAAATAATATTCCTTGTTAAATATGACTAAATCACCCATAAATAATTAAATAAATCATTATTTATTTGATTATCTTTTAACCACCTCCTTAAATTGATAAATAAATCATTTATTTATTTATTATTCACAAATAAAGGGATTTGACCCAAGTCAAATACTTTTTCCCTCCAACAAATATAATAAAATATTCCATAAAAGGTGGATCTAGATTTGGTTAATGTTATTTTAATCATGCACCAAGATCTAGAATGACCCAATATTTTGCTATAAATAGGAGGGTTTTTCCTACCATTCTTCACCTTTTGTTGCCTATTAGATCACCCTGGATCTAAACTCTTGGTCTGACTTTGAGCCTTTATCATTGTCATATTTTCCATTATTTTCTGTGTGAGCTCCCTTTGAGTTCTATCTTTGTCCGGGTTTTCTACACCAACAAGAGAGAGAAATGCTAGATCTGAAGTGCTAAGGACTTTCAAGAACCCATCCCATTGAGGAGAATTGGAAACACCTTCTTGTATTCCTCCCAGGTGCCCTTAATACAAAAAAATATTTCAAAAATTGTTCTTGTCTTGTCTATTGAATATATGGAGCAAAACCTTCTTTTTACTGCTTAATGTCTTTCTATGCATAGATCTGGTTTTTGCAGCTCTTGTCTTGATCAACTAACTGCAGATCTGAAGATATTGGCAGCCATATTTGATGTTAGGGATATTAGTTATGCATAGCTAAAGTTGTCTTTTTTCGTACACTTCGACAAAATATTCATACTAACAAAGAAAAATCCACTTCAATGATCTCTTGTTTCTTTCCGACGTAACCTAATGTACCTCATACTAGGTTTTGATCATGGTGGGTAGATCGACTAGATTGATCGAACTCGACTTCCACTCCACATTCTTGTGTGATGTTTCCAGCATTGGCATTTTTTTTTGCAAAAATGGTGTCCATATGCCCACATAGATGGGAACAAATGTACCTATTATAAAAAATTTAAAAAAATCATAGTGTCATGTGTCTTATAATAACCTAATAGTTAAAATATGAAATATAGATGTCATTACATTTGAAATGTGCATTATTAAGTTTCAAATGTACATATAAATTAAATAGATTATTACCGAGCTGCTGGACCCAATTCCTACGTTTAGTGCATCCTCTTCAGCATGCGGGTAATGACCAGTTGCACCATATTTCTCTATGACCTGGTCAGCAACCCAACTGTTAGGGAATATTTTTGGCATATATTTTTTTTTAATGATCAGGATAAGGCACACTTCTACCATTCAACCATCTGAATTATTTCCTGTCACTATACCATTTCATCCTCTTATGTTCGTATAATGCGACCCACGGTTGTGTTGCTTCAGAATTGTAAAGAAAAAATTTATTGATTGCTTCAATTTCTACATTTGCTGATGAAATCAAACCGACATTATATAGTACATAGAGATGAAAATATACATTACATCAAAGTTCATCATGAATATTTAATTTGTTTAAATTTGAAAAATTATAATTTGCTTACACTTTATCAAGTGATTTTTTTGACTCGTTTGGAGAAACTCCTTTTCTCTTTTGTCTTCATCCCTTTCATTGTCAAAAATCGCTGCACCTGGTCTATTGTTGATCTAATTGATGTGCTCACTGGCATAATATAAATACTCATACGATATGCACCCCTCTGCCATAGACCCCTCCGGATTTGCCCTTCGTCGAACACAAAATTTCAATTTCTTCATGTACCTCTCTAAGAAGAACATCCAACGACAAGAAACCACCCCAACTAATTCAACCTCATCTACTACATGGATTAGAAGATGAACCTGCAATTCCATGAAACTTGTTGGTAGTTCCTTCTCAAACATACAAACAATCTCAACTATATCTTGACGTCACCATGGAATGATAGCCACATGAATCTCCTTTGACATGATCCAACGTAGAAATGCATATAATATAGATATGGCACGTCCTAGGTCTCGAGGGAGTTCATGTTTCACACACCCACGCATGAACAAAGGATAATGACACTGCAAAGTTATAAGCACATGCATTAATATACAAAATTAGTTATGTTTTATGATCCCTACATGGGATAAAATTTATTAATATAACAAATAATAAAATCATGCTTTTGACATTATACATACTCTTTGAAGATTCAGATGGTTATGCGATTTCAACCTCGAAAAATGGTGATCCACGGTGAAGCATCGTCGTAGTGAAGACCCATATGAAGATGGCACCCTCACACCCATTATAACTTCCTTTTCCAAAGAAAGATCATCTTTTTATAAAATCCATGGGACATCACCTCCTTTGAAATACCATGAATTAGAGGGACCAGCGCCTGCCTCTGATCTTGTACTTTCTAATCGTCTTGGCTAATGTTTCTTTTTATTTTTTGAAGTAATAAGATATTTCCTAACAACCAATGTGTCACTTTGTTACGATGATATGTTCCTCCATAAAGAAGATGATTTTTAAAAAAATATATGCATGGTATCTAATAAGTGGGTAATCTTAAGATGCTCCCAATATGGGAGGTTATAAAAGATAGATTTCCTTTTCATCCCAATGGGAAATTTCTCAACATTGGTGTCGAATAATTCTGGATCATCGAGCATAGGCTCCCCATTTGAATCAAAAAATTCTATGAACACCTTCTCCTTCTATCTCTCATATGCTCTAAGCCATTCAACTGGTGTCGTTATCGGAGGCATTTGGGTCCTCTCTCATTTACCATTGAAAGCGAATGCTGCTCTTCTGTAAGGTTTTTCTTGTGGGAGGAATACCCTGGAGCAATCATACACTGGCTTTTGTAGGTCCTTGGACCATCTAGCTTTCAGAGAAGGTACACAACATTTACATCCAAAATACCCTTTTGTTACAAGACCTACGAGATTATTTTATACAATTAATATGCATGGCACGTTAAAGAATATCATGAAGATCAAAAAAATTACAACGAATTAAATAACTAATATGTGAAAGATGTGAGCACCTGTTTGAATACATTCAATGATGATTTTTGTAAAACAACTTAAAAAATACAAAAAATAAATCTAGTTAAGTTGTTATAAGGAAGTAACAATTACTCACAAACTTAGATATCAACCCTTTTCTTCTGTGTTGCCGTGTTTTATGTGCTGAATGGGATCCATTTTATTTTCTTTTCTGCAAGAAAATACTTGAATATTAATATTTAATCCTAAATTGTTTATTTATTGTACCTAATGATCGAAAAATTCAATGATTACATATTACATTTGAAGCAATTTGTTGTTGATATGGCTCCTCCTGTGATTCAATTTTGTCCATTTCTTTCACCATCTCCTTGTACACCATTTTGGACATTCCTACTGGAATATTTCTGATATCAGCTCGTTCATCTTTTGAGATTTTTATAATCTTCCTGAAAATGTTACATGACAATAAACTATTTAAATGTTATATTGATAGATGAAAAGTAAATATAACAAAAGTGATATTTATAAATAATTATAGACAAACATTTAAAGGAATATTACTTTTTAATTCCTTTTTGTTGTTATTGTTGTGATTTTTTACTATTAAAAGTCTAACATGTCTCATTGACCAATTCTCTAGAAACTCTTCCTATAGTTTAGATAAAATTTGGTTCTTAGAATCATTGGATTGATTTTTGTATTGTAAGTGGAAAGAATGTCTATGCATTCATTCCACTAGATCCCTCAAACTTTTGTAAAAGTTTTTCCCGCTTTCATTAACCTCCAGCACCACTCCAGATGAGCTAAGGAGCAATTCATTTTCATTTCCATGTTCTATTTTTTTTTCTTTTCTTATAAAAACATTCCTTTTCTGAGTTGTTGGTCCCTGTAGAACTTTAAACAGATGTGAATTAATAGATTTCTTGACACATGTTATCTAATAATTTTAAGTATATTATTAATGAAAATTAAAAAAAGAAACTCATATTGGATCAATAGTATTTTTTCATTCACCTGATTCATCCTTTTGCAAAATTTCCAGCAAGCGTTTACGCTCTTTTGGTCTTAGATCAGAAATAATATTATCGAGCTTCGTCATTTTATGGCTCTGGATGATACATAGTAAACAATACATATTAGTTAAAATTACATATAGTTCAAAAATAATATTTTTTGTAAATAATTTACAAATAACTTACATTTTTTTCTTTTCTTAATGTGTTACCAGTACTTTTGTTACTTTATCTCTTGTAATCCATTTATTTATCAATTTGAAACCTGTACCATATCATTCATTAATATATTTTATAATAAATTGTCAACTTTTCAGGTAAAAAAAAAAATCTCAAGAAACCGGTGTGCCATTCATGGTGTACGCACCGACGTCGGTGCGTGGGGGTCTTATAAATGCACCAAAAAAATAGTATAATAGACCATATAGTTCTCTATGTCAACAAGGAGCATCGGTGCATTACATGTTAACCACCGCACCGACTAACACAGAAAAAATAATAAAAATCGTCCAGTGTTAGTTTTTGTAGCATAAATGCCCCGTGCAAACAAGGGACCACCATATGGTGCTCTCTGTCAACTAGGAGACTTGGTGCAGTGTGTTATGTCACATGGTACACCAATTAACACAATAAATTTTTTTTTTGCAAAACAACACATGTATGGTGTGCCATATTGAAATAGTGCACTGGTGCCCTATTTTACATATGGCACACTGATTAAAAAAAAAATATTTTCAAGTTTTTATTACACAGTAGTTTCGAGGTGCACTGGGATAATCCAATGCACCGATGTGCTAGGTTACATTGGACACACCGATAGAAAAAATTCTTTTTTTCAAAAATTCACGCAAGGGCCGACATGGATTGGGATCCGACTATCCAAGTCATCTAGTGGGTTGGATTTCATAGTCCTATATATAGAAATACAAACCCTATAAATATAAAATGAAAATCCCTAATTCTAAAATCACAAAATCAGGGAGAAGAAAGTGCAGAAACAAAAAGAATGAAGGGTTTAGGGTAAAAATGGATTTTTTTTTTCTAAAAATGAAAAACAAATTGAATTTTTTTTCTTACTGCATAAAAAAATTGCAGAAAAATTTAAAAAAATAATAAAATTTAATGACAAGATCGTTTGAAATTATATGCTACAGGGTTTGAATCACTAGAGGTTTGGAATTTTGATTGTCTGAATACTTCTATTCGAACGTATTTCACTGCTCCACAGTGCTCTCATGCTCTCTTGCTCCAGGTATGTATCCTAAAAATCTCTGGCTGAAAATGTTTGCAAAAATAGTGAAATAATGAAAAGTGATTAGTATTTAAAGAATTGTTTTATGAAATTAGATTTTCAAAAATATTTTTCCGCCCATTTTTCAATCTACCGCTTTTTTTTTTCACTTAAAGAAAATAGAGTTGCACTTTTTTTATTTGCAATTATTCGTCACATGTGCATCACTTAATAGAACCGCACCGGTTCATCCATTGATAACATGACACTGGTGCACAATAACTAAAATACATCAATGCAGTTATCTATACATTAGCACTGATTACAAGAAGTTCATTTTTAAGGCACCGAAATTACTTTTAGGTGTGTACACCAAAATTTCTTGTTGATTTTTCTCAAATTCAGGGAGAAAATATCATAATTATATCGAATGGAAAATTATTCAAAATCCAGCTCATTCCATAATATTTCTCAAAGTCCATCGTGGAGTTCTCCCTATCCATCTCGAGATGTAATATTTACTTTAGATTTTATTTATATTTTCATTATCTAATTGAATTTATGTTTTTTATCCATGTCAATCATGCGCAGCTTAATTAAATTTATAATGTATAAAAATTTGCAGGTTCATGTAGATTCAGAATCGAGTTTAGATGCATAAAATATTCAAACAACTCCAAAATGACGGAAGCTCTTATCAGGAGCAGCATAGCGCAAGGCGCATTTGGTAGATGAAAATGGATAGTCGCTTCACCCTACCAATTGTAAAAATATTGAATCTTCTAGCCACAATCCTGGGACAATCATGGTAATAATTATAATTGTTTGGTATATCGATTAATGTAATTATTTCAATGTCAAACCAATTAATCATGCAATATTATCAACGTGCTTACTAATTGATATCATATATTTTGTACTAATCTTGTTCATTTTTTTTTTAATTATTAGGATTCCAGTGATGATGAGTGACCTATCTACCATCTTTCTTTGCACCCCACGACAATGTCAAATCGAGAGAATACTGAATTAAGAGAAAAAATCAGAGAGGAGCGATACCAAGAATGGTTGAATCAACCACCGATTCAATTCCCCCTACGTCTAGATTCAACAATTAGGAATGACTACAACAATAGTAGTTCTTCACAAAATGGAAATGGAGGCAATCAAATAGAGGTTGGTATGGATGATTACTTAACAGATACAACTGCCATGGAGACAACTTTGTTAGATGCATTCCAAAACGATGATAAGCTACGAGATGATGCTCATATCACTAACACCTTTTTCGAAAGCCTTAAATTTTCTTCCACCACCCCTCTCTTTGGACCTGGTGATCAGTCAAAGTCTACCTAGTTGGGGACAATGATGTTACTGTACAACTTGAAAGAAAATATTGGCTTGTCAAATGCATGTTTCTCGGAAATTTTCAGGTAAGTTACCATAAAGTCCTCCCTTATATAAATTTGAGAAATATAATCAAGAGACAATGGACATTACAAATGGTAAATTTTATGAATGTTAATAATTATATAGGCATTAATGTACATTTATTAATACAGTTTTCCATGATCACCAACTACAGGTTATTCAAAGATAAGGTTCTACCGAGTGATAATGTCTTGCCCAATAGTTGTGAAGAGGCAAAGAATTTTTTGAAAATTTGAGGTGTTGAGTACATATCATATCATGCATGTCCAAATGATTGTATTCTATATAGAGGAGAAAATGCAGACAAAGAGATATGTCCAAAATGTGGGCATGATAGGTATGATAAGTCAAAAAAGAATGGTAAATCATGAAATGGTCCTCCTTTTAAGATATTGAGGCACATGCCTATAATCCCAAGGATTCAAAGGCTCTTTCGTTGCAAATAATTAGCTATGTTTCAGGGATGGCATGCCTCACACAGAAGTGAGTTGGGAGTTATGCGAATCCAAACTGATTCAATATCCATGAAGCATATAGAGGATACATGCCCAAAAAATTCAAGGACGAAGTACGAAGTGTACGACTCAACATAGCCATGGATGGCATTAACCCATATTCCCTCCAAAACACCAAATATTCTGTTTGGCCTATAGTAGTGATCAATAACAATATCCCCCCATGGTTGTCCATGAAGAATGAACATATTATGTTGGCTATCATAGTCCCTGGTAGAAGACAAGTGAAGAATATGGATGTCTACTTACAACCATTGTTAGATGAATTGAAGGAATTATGGGATGGGATAAATGTATACGATGTATCAAGAATTATCACAACAGAGAGGACTTTTACATTGTATGGCATATGTGGTTACATGAAACATGATTATCCAGGCTTAGGAGTTTGCTCTAGTAAATTAGATGTTTAATTTATTGATTTTTGTTGCTATGGTACATCACTTCTTTTTTATTTACATTGATATATATTATTTAATATTGCAATTTTCATTATTCTCACCAATCTATATACACTAATTACAATTTATTTTTATGTTTGTAGATGGAAGGTGAAAAAGAAGAAAACAATCAACACCGTGAACAAAACATTCCTGAAAATAACCCAAGTCATGGAAGTAGCTCTCGCAGTGACAACAGTTCAAGCGAAGAATGATGATCACTATGTTTGGATATCAAAGAAAGGCGTTGTATTTTTTGAAATATTTATTTGTGAAATCAGACATTTTGTTTAATTTAATGGACATAGTGTCCCAATTGAAAGACAAAGGGATACCAATAAGTGTCCCATTTTGTATGACAAAGACTGTCTTATATATAAGACAGTCTTTGTCATACAAAATGGGACACTATGTCCATTACATTAAACAAAATGTCTGATTTCACAGACAAATATTTCAAAAAATACTATATATATATATATATATATAATAAAATGTGTTTTAATTTATTCTATTGTGTTCTTCATTGTCGCTGTGAAATGTAACACCACTGATTAAATTTATGGACGATTAAATATTATAATGAAGAGATGTGAAATTTGATGATATGATATAATCAATTAATCCAAACATCACATTCAAATGCACTAATAAAAAATTAATTCATATGAATACTGTTATAAGATATATATGTGTCGACTTTTGATGAATAATGAATTTTAAAAAATCACAATAATTATGATATGATATAGAAAATTAATCCAAACATAACATTCAAATGAATTAATAAAAATTTAATTAATATGAAAAATGTTATAAGATGTGTCGACTTTTGATGAATAATGAATTTTAAGAAATCAAAATAATTCACTGTCATAGGTCAATGTTTCTAAAAAACACAAAATGAACACCAGTGCATGTCAGTTACTGTACATCGGTGTGTTTGTATGATACAACACATTGGTGTGTTTCTACGACGTATGGGCACCACACAAATACCAATACTAATTATAAATCTCAATGTGTTTGTGCGATAGTGCACACCGGTACGTTTATGTGAGACTACACACTAGTGCATTTGTACGAACTATAGGCGCCTCACAAATACCAATACCAATTATAAATCTCGGTCCATTTGTCTGATACTGCGCACCGGTGCATTTCAATAAGTCTACATACCGGTGCGTTGAGATGACCTATGGGCACCACATAAATCTCAAGACCAATTAGAACATCCTCATTCATTGTATCACCAACACTGCACCAGGTGTGGTTTTATACCTTGACGGCCCGATGCATGAACCTTCGACCGCCCTGGCCACCATCTACATGACACCTTAGTACGACACCGATGAAAAAACCATCTGTAATAACCTCTGGCCATCCATTTTTTTTAGTTGTGTTGAATTTCCATTAAAATCTTTGCCAAAACCTCCGTAACCATAAACGAATGTTGTAGCAAATGTTTTTCTGAAAATTTTGGCCAATTTTATAACACTAAAAACCTCCTTTATAACCTCCTCTAGAGGGTCTTTTCCTTGTAGTGCTAGGATGAAGCCTCAGGCTATTCTTAGGTGGATTTTTATTTATAGATGCATCAAAAAATTCTATTTGTAGATGCATGTCTATTTATATATGTATGTGAAAAGACTATTTATAGATTTCATATCTATTTATATATGCATGTCAACTATTATTATCCCTTAATATTAGTTGGACAATAAACAATAATTTATTCTCAATGAGCACTTGGAAATAGCTAACTGAAGTGGAAAATCAGTTAGCTAACGGAATTTCAAGTTAAGAGGTTGGTTGGTGGGACATGCAAGTGGACTTAGTTGTAGCTGAGATTCGAAGTTCTAACAGATTTTTAATTGTAGTTATGCAAGTTGTAAAGTAGTTTAACTCAGTTAAGTGAGTCAAACTCAGTTGTGCTAGTTTTAACTGAAGATACACTAGTGAGAGATCAAGTGAATTAATTATTAATTAATTCACAATCAGTGGTCTCACATGCAACTAAATATTTACTATTATTAACTACATGCATGTCAGATCAGCGAGTGGAGACCTAGTTGAGTTCTAGGTGAAAGGGAAGAAAACTATTAGTTGTGACATTATTTGGTTGCACAAATGTAGCCACACACACATTGGATGTTCCCATGATGATTGCGCAGTCAAGGTAGGAAAGATTGAATTCATTCAGGGTTTGGCCAAGGAACTTGCCAATTTTTGGAGAGGAGGTAGGTTGTCTGAAGATAGTTAATTGGCTAAGGAACTTGCCAATTTTTGTATGACAATGTGAGACGGTTACCTCATGTAATGAGAGCTCTTGGATTAGAGATTTATATTTAATTGTTCCATGATGCATGATATAATACATAATAGAGGATAATAGGGTTTTTAGCTATAATACTTCCCTGGTAAAATTATCTGTGTTATGTGTGATTGATCTTTCTTCATGATATTGTGATTGGCGACTGTGTTTCAAATTCGAAAAAGATTTATAGAAGATATTCTTTATTTAACAGTAACATTACTACAAGGAAAATACCCTCTAACAGAGGTTATAAAGGAGGTTTTTAGTGTTATAAAATTGGCCAAAATTGTCAAAAAAATATATGCTACCACATTCATTTATGGTAACGGAGGTTTTGGCAGAGCTTTTAACGGAAATTCAACACAACTAAAAAAAAAATGGGAGGCCAGAGGTTATTACAAATGTTTTTTCATTGCTGCTCTTATCAGATTTTAACACACCAGTGCATATCGGTAGACATCGCATCGGGGCAGTTGAAGGAGAATGCACCGGGCCATTAAGGAAAACAATAGCACCAGGCCTGGTGTTGGTGATACAATGCACGGGGCTGTTCTAATTGGTCTTGGGATTTGTGCAGTGCCCATAGGTCGTATAAGCGCACCGGTGCGTGTATCTTTATGAGGCACCGGTGCTCCGTATCACAGAAAGGAACTAAGATTTATAATTGGTATTGGTATTCATGTGGTGCACATGGCATCTACAAATGCACTAGTGTTTATAGATACATAAATGCCCCGGTGCGCAGTATCACACAAATGCACCGATATTTATAATTGGAATCGATATTAGTGCGGTGCCCATAGAATCATAAACGCATCGGTGCGTATAGAGACATAAACACACCGATTTTAATTTTGTTTTTTTTTAGAAACATCCACCTCTGACAGTCCAATTATTGTGATTTTTTAAAATTCATTATTCATCAAAAGTCGACACATCTTATAACAATATTCATATGAATTAATTTTTTATTAGTTCATTTGAGAACGACAATGGAGAACGCAATAGAATAAATTAAAACATATTTTATGATTATATATATATATATATATATATATATATATATATATATATATATATATATATATATATATATGAATATGAATAAGCCATTCTTTATCATACAAAATGGGACAATTATTCGTATCCCTTTATCTTTCAATTGGGACACTATGTCCATTACATTAAACAAAATGTCTGATTTCACAGACATATTTCAAAAAATAAAACACCTTTCTTTGATATCTAAATTACATAGTGATCATTATTCTTCGCTTGAACTACTGTCACTACTAGAGCTACTTCCATGACTTGGGTTATTTTCAGGAATTTTGCGTTCACGGCGTTGATTGTTTTCTTCTTCTTCACTTTCCATCTACAAACTTAAAAATAAACTGAAATGAGTGTATATACATTGGTGAGAATAATGAAAATTCCAATATTAAATAATATACATCAATGTAAATTGAAAATAAAAATAACGTACCATAGCAACAATTGACTCATAAACTATACACATTCTTTCAAAACCATGTACCATGCCATCTTTCAAAATTTCATCTGTTGGCATAGTTCCATACCTTGTTTCCTGCAAGTTTTATACCCCATAACAAATCATATATTTAATATAAAAGATTTTTTTGTTCTATTAATTATAGATAGAGTTAATTAAAACAAGATCGATAGATGCTTACAAATTCCATAATTAAATTTTGATATGCCAACATATACTCACAACCCATATTTAACCCAATTTCAATCAATTCGTCTAATGGTTCTTCTTTGTATGTTAACACATGTTTGAAGACATTCAATGATGATTTTTGTAAAACAACTTAAAAAATACAAAAATGAAATCTAGTTAAGTTGTTATAAGGAAGTAACAATTACTCACAAACCTAGAGATCAACCATTTTCTTCCTTGTCGTCCTGTTTTATGTGCTAAATGGGTTCCATTTTCTTTTCTTTTCTACAAGAAAATTCTTGAAAATTAATATTTGATGCTAAATTGTTTATTTATTGTACCTAATGATCGAAAAATTCAATGATTACATATTACATTTGAAGCACATTTTTGTATTCGTTCCGCTAGATCCCTCAAACTTTTGTAAAAGTTTTTCCCCCTTTCGTTAACTTCCAACACCACTCCAGATGAGCCAAGGAGCAATTCATTTTCATTTGCATGTTCTATTTTTTTTATTTTCTTAGAAAAACATTCCTTTTCTGAGTTGTTGGTCCCTGTAGAACATTAAACAGATGTGAATTAGTAGACTCTTTGACACATTTGATCTAATAATTTTAAGTATATTATTAATGAAAATTAAAAAAAGAAACTCATATTGGATCGATAGTATTGTTTCATTCACTTGATTCATATTTTTGCAATTTTTCCATTAAACTTTTACGCTCTTTTGGGCGTAGATCATAAATAATCATATCGAGCTTCATCATTTTGTGGCTCTACATGATAAACAGTAAAAAATACATATTATTTAAAGTTACATATAGTTCAAAAATAATATTTTTTATAAATAATTTACAAAGAACTTGCCTTTTTTTCTTTTCTTGATGTGTTAATAGTATTTTTGTTACTTGATATCTTGTCAGTCATTTCTTTATCAATCTGAAACCTGTAGCATATCATTCATTAATATAATTATAAATAAATTCTCAAATTTTTAGGTAGAAAATAAATATCGAGACATCAATGCGCCTTTCATGAAATCCGCACCGCTGCCGGTGCATGGATATATTAACAACACATCGCAAAACAGTATAATACACCATATGGTACATTTGGTATTATAAATGCACCGCAAAAATAGTGTAATAGACTTAACGGTGCATGGGGTATTATAAACGCACCGCAAAAATGGTGTAATACACCATATGGTGCTTTCCTAGTTAAAGAGAGCACCAGTGCCCTATTTCAGATTTCGTGCACGGATTTAAAAAAATGTTTTCAATTTTTTATGACACAGAACTTGAGCGGTGCACTGCAATAATACAAATCACCGATGCGGTGGTGTACACAGGGTGCACCGATAAATAAAAATCCATTTTTTCAAAAATTCACATAATGGCCGAATGGATTGGGATCCGACTATGCAAGTCGTCCCGTGGGTTGGACGTCAATATAAAATGAAAAATCATAATTCTGAAATCACAGAAACAAGGAGAAGAAAAGGAAAAAACAAAAAAATGAAGGGTTCAGGGTAAAAATGGATAAAACTATAGGAAAAAAATAAAAAACTGCAAAAAAATGTAAAAAAATGAATTAAATTTAATCACGAAATGGTTTGAAATTCTATGATAAAGGGCTTGAATCACCAGAGTTTTGGTTTTTGATTTTCTGAATACTTCTGTTCGAACGTATTTCACCATCCATAGTGCCCTCATGTTCTCTTGCTCTAGGCCTGTCTCCTGCAAAAATCCGACTGGAATTATTTAGCAAAAATAGTGAAATAATGAAAAGTGTTGTAGTATTTAAAGAATTATTTTATCAAATTAGGTTTTCGAAAATATTTTTCCACCCATTTTTCAAATTTCTGATTTTTTTTTAACTTAAAAAATAGAGTTGCATTTTTTTTATTTGCGTTTATTCATTTCTGGTGCGCTGAAATGTGACGCAGCAGTGCGTTGTATTAATACGAAGCACCGGGGCCTGTTAGGATGATAAGCTCACTGGACTTTTTAAAGTTTTTTTTTTTTTTTGGTTGTATGTAAGATCATAATAAAATAATGATAATTATAAAGTACATGAATTATTTTCATTATTTTCTAAAATTTATATATGTAAGATCATAATAAAATAATGATAATTGTAAAGTACATCAGTTTATTTTCATTATTTTCTAAAATTTATGTTACAAAAATTCGTATTATTCTAGATTTGTTATTTTACAATTATTTGCAAATTTAAATATTTTAATAAAATCATTTCACATTAATACAATTAAAATTTTCACATTAATAGAATTAAAATTTTACAAATTAATATTTTACATACAATTACATTAATTAAAATTACAATTACAATTAGAATTAAAATTACAATTACAATTTTACATTAATTTCACATACATGAATTATGATTAGAATTAGAATTAGAATTTTAATTTTACATACAATTACATTTACAATTTTACATATAATTACATTTACAATTACAATTAAAATTTTACAAATATTTTACAGACAATTCAATTAAAATTACAGTTACAAATACAATTACATTTACAATTTTACATAGAATTACATTTACAATTACAATTACAATTTTACAAATATTTTACATACAATTCAATTAAAATTACAATTACAAATACAATACAATTTGTGAAATTTACATACAATTACAATTACAATTACAATTTTACAATTTTTCATATATACAATTACAATCATTTCAGAATAAATTAAATATTACAATTACAATTAAAATTTTACATTAATAAATATTTTACATACAATTACACTTAAAATTACAATTAGTACAAATACAAATACAATTTTACAATTTTACATAGAATTAAAATTTAAATTACAATTACATTCATGACATAACATTTAATAAATATCATGGTCATTTAATAATATTAAATTAATTAATAAACATCATCACAATCATGATAATAATTGTACAAACATCATATTCTACTAGTAAACACATTCAATTAACATCAAATTAATATTATATATTAACATCATCACAACACAAACATCAAATATACATCTCAATATAATGTTAAATAACTCATGTGCCTATCACATATACACGTCTATCTGCAAGATAAAAATTAAATGAACATATCTAACATGACTAACAATATGCGCCACATCATGATGATCATCAACATGAAAATTAAGTACAACTGCAACATGAACATAAAATACATGGACTATATATATATATATCAGGCATTGGTGGCAGTATAACAACATTAATAATACTAGTACAAGTGGATACGGCCTGCTCAGTAAAGCTGGGAGTAGCCTCAAAAGTCGATGGTCGACTAGCCTACTCATGATCATGATGATCACTAGTAATGATGGATGTATCCGCTGGTGGTAGTACAACATGATCTATATGAGGCACAGAAGTAGTGGAGGCCTGTTCAGTCAATAGTACTGTGGCCTCGGCAGTCGATGGTCCAGCTTGCTCATGATGATCGTGACTAGTACTGATGGATGCTGCAAGCTGCTGACTAGACGTGGCTGATGGTCCAGCCTCATCTCCATGATGACTAGTGTCAGATGCTGCTAGTGGAGCCTCATGCTGATCATCAAGCATGCCGCAAGGTGAATGATCAAAATATGCATCTGAGTTGCTGCTGGTGGACTGTCCATCACGTGCCACAGCTCGAATAGGTCTATAGCTACGGACAATCCTCCTCAATTGTGTAATAGCCGTCGTAGCTCCTACGACATACCGCATCAGGACATACATGTCACGCGGCATGCCTCTCCACATCTGTAACAGTCTATCATCGCCCTATTGTTGGGCAGTGAAAAAGGTATGAAATTACTATGTATCTTGTCATTCCTTTACCATAGACATACTCCTTTTTTCCTTGGAAATGTAATTTATTGTAAGAATTATAATAGAATTGGAAAGGTTTATGTTTATTGTAAAAATATGGCTAAAGGTTACTTTTTATTGACAAAACAGGAATTCGATGAGGTGAACAACTATACCAAAGGTGGGGCTGAAATTAATGTAATTGTTGCTCCATCAGCATTGAACCATATCCAGCCAAAGGCAAGGAGATTCGAACGAATTTCCAAGAAAAGGCAAGGGACATCTCGGCCTCGGTCAGAGTAAATAGGATGATAACTAAACAAAGAGGAGCGAATCCCTCAGGATCGTTCGATCCTGAGGGATCGCTGTTCAAACTCATCTTATTCCTTGAATTTTCTGTCGAGATTTGATATATAAAGCAATGTCCTTTAGTGACAGTCAGTTAGTGAGCTGGTCAGAAAGCTTTACATTTAAACATTTCCTCTGTAATACAATGTTTTATTGACTCTCGGCTTTGAGAGAACCTCCTCTGTAACGCTTTATGTTTGTTTAATATAAGACACGCATTTCGTTTCATCTTCTAAGTTCTGAATTAGCCCAGCAGTATTTCACTGGCGCTAAGGGCCTGGCCCTGGTGGAATCACTTCGTTGTTTGTATTTTTAATCCTTGCTTACTGTTGTGTGAAGTGTGTTTAATGTTTATTTCAATTACATAATTGATTTATCGTTGTTAGATCAAATACATATTCATTGCTATTTCATCCTTTACAAGAAGCACATTTTTTGTTCGATTATCTTGTTTTCATTATAAAGATTTGCTATTCTGTATCTAATTCGAGTTGTTGTTCCATTAATTTATGATTTGTTATAATTGATTTTTGCGTAGTAATTGGTTGTCAACAGGATTGAAGTGTGGAAATATAGTTGCTTGATTGCATTAGAGTTGTAATTGCTGTTCATTTTATATTTCTGTTCCATTTTTGTTCATTATTTATTCATAGCCTTCGATTAGAAAATAGATGAGTTATAGTTACATGCTGCTGTTCCTTTCCAAATTTTGTTCCTTTTAGTTATTTTCATTAGCACGAAGATTGAGTTTTCTTTTATTTTGATTTCTTTAAAGATCGCCAACTGTAGAGGACACTGGTTATTGCTTCCAAGTCCCCATATTGGTTATCTTGCATCGATTTCTAAGGGAAGGAGTTATTGCTACTGTATCCCTGATCGATGTTTTGCAGATTGATGTAGTTTAATTTTCAGAGCATTTCCATTCATGTCACTGTAATTAGATTTCTTTACAAGAATTTGTTACTTTTTCATTTAACATTCTGTACTACATATTCATAGCATTGCTCTTAGATAATTGCAGCCTCAGACAGAGTACACTCTGAAATAAAAATTCGCTCCCGGATTGATGATTAATGTAGGATAATTAGGTGTTCAAAAGATACCTTTTTATGACCCAACACCTGTATCTCTCTGTAATGAGCGGGCCTGATGCTCACATCTGAAATAAATCCATAGAGTTGGCTTCCCAAATCCATCTGGTATTTGGTCTTAGGTCGACCACGCCTAGCAAAAGGTGGTACCAGTGCACCATGAGGCACAGGATTAACACGTCTCTCTACTGCGCCACCGGTCTCATCCTATGACACATTAGCCATCTCCTGATCGTAATCATCAAGATCAACACCTGGATCATGTGGTGGACGTGGCATATCATCACCATCAAAAGAGCCAATGTCTGCAAAATATATAGAAGTACACAACAATAATTAGACACTTTCATTACACAATTTAATAAAAACAAGTTAAAGAACATGTTAGAATAAATATAAATAAAATAGTAATATTACCTCTATCATTTGGGATCTCATCAGGAGTGAAGAGGATGTTGGGACACCCTCGCCAATCTAGTCCAGCATAAGGACATGGGACCATAATGAAGGGATGCAGCCCGCCAACACTGGCTAGTAAGCCCAGCGAATCATGTGATATCGTCGCTAGAAACATAGTGTCTCCCCTCTTGGGCATCATCTTCCCTCACATGTGCATCTGGGCCTCGAACATCGGCCTACGAGGCTATCGAAAAAAACTAGGTCTCATCTATGGAAACCTCTCAAAATATAAACAAAACAGCTCTGAAGAAAAAGGGAAGTTGACCCTCCCTTTTGCATGAGCACGACATCTATCTAAGGCTGTAAAAAACTATCACAAAAAAATGGCAGACCACCTGACAAGTCATGGCTGCTGTACTAAAGAATCATTGTAATATAAAAGTGAGCAACTAATGTGTTTCTTGTCACTGGTGTTGTGCGAAATGATCAAAGCGATAATAGAGAGGCACTTCACGTCCTGTCTACCAAAATCACCTATACGTAACTGACCTCCAGGTGCCTGGAACTCTGAAGGAGATAGTACATGTGCTCTAATTTATCTCTGGGAGTAAACTAACTGAATCCCTGCTACACAACCAGCTGGCACGTTTGGGAATGAGGGAAAATCCACCCCTCTCCTCGATAGTCCTGTAATAAAATAAATGTCCTCCTTAGTGGGTGTGTACCACTAGTGAAGACCAACCTGAAAAGCCTATTGGTGGCCATTCCACCTGCCGATAAGATGTCTCAAAAGCACACTATGGGCCTTTAGGCTGGAAATATCCTCCTCATAGAACTTGAGGAGGCCTACCTGCATAAGGATATCCTGGGTATCTACAGTAATAGGGCGAGGGCATCCATCTCTATCCCTCTCTCTCGCCTCCCATTGGGGAATCATGTCATATTGTTCTTCTTATTGTTGCTATTGTTGCTCCTGTTCTCTCTGAATCATTGCCATATTAAATAATTTTTTTTTTATTAAAACAGAAATGTATTTATAAATATACATATATAATTTTTTTTGAAAAAAAACAAACATACAAGTCAGTGCTCCCTAAAAACAGTCACGCACCAGTGCCGGTGCATCCTAATATTTTAGCGCACTGTCCCCGGGGCCCCTAATGAAACAGATCGCACCAGATTCGGTGAAGATGTCTATTTTTCAGGCACTGTGGACTATATATAATTTATAATAGCGGTGCGCTAACTGAAATATATGCCCCGGCACATATAGTCCTGTCAACGCACCAAATTCATGAGAATAACATAATTGACGGTGTGCTGACATAAACCGGGGTGAAAAATGAAGTCAACGCACCGCACTGTGATTGCCGGGGTCAACAGTGCGCCTGGATAAATGAGCGCACCGCCTTTTTTATTTTTTATTTTTAGTTTAAAATTATTTGGGGGACCTTTCGACACTGCCCTGGAAACGGTGCGGTTAATGTCAGCACCTGTAGCGGTGCTGCCTGTGAATTTTACAGGCAACACCGCTATCTGGTGTGAGCCGAACAGCTCGAGCGCACTGTGTGACAATTTTATTTTTGATTTTTTTTTCATGGTTATTTTTAAGTTTATTTCAATTTTTAATCCGCTAAAAGGCTTAATTATAGAAAAACTAGAAAAATACCTATACATTTCGCCATCGAGGAGGCATATTGGCTATAAATTTTGGAAAATAAAATTTGCCCATTGTTTTTCAAAATGCAATCTGGAGATTGGTGGCCAATGCAGAGCAACAGTGCATGCAATGGGTGGAATGAGAGCACCGATGTTAGGGCAGATCAGAAATAAGGAAATAGCACCAGGGCGTGAGAACTCTAGAGCACTGAGGAATGTGAATAATGAAGTTTTTTGGCCGTAATTTTTTTTTAATTAACCTTGTTTCAGTGCGCATGGTTTTATAAGTGCATCGGTGGTGCAGTTAAATAAAACCGAATCGGGCGGTATCAATTTTGGCGTGTTGTTTATAACGCGCCAGGGAATTTCCCTAACCGTGCATCGTGATGTTTCAGTTTTGGCGCGAAAATTTGATGATGCACCGGGACGACATAATGGTAAAGCATCAGTGCGTAATAGTCGCAAAGCACTGGCCTTTTCCCCTTAATTTTTCTTTTTATATAACACTATTCCCGTGTGTGTGATTTATTGCACTCTGGTGATCTTAGAGAAGAACGCACCGGCTCATTTTTGTTTTGGTGCAGTGTTTTATGATGCACTAGTGTGGAAGAGTATTGACGCCCTGGTGCGTTATAGTAATTGGATGCCTCAGTGGTGTGTGTACTTTGAGCACATTGTCCGGTGTGCCAATGTTCGATGTGCACTAGTGTGTTCTATGGTATCGTGCGCACCGGTAATTGATAGCTTAGGAGCACTGGAAAACTGAAAAATCCATATTTTTTGTCGTAAATATTTTTTTAATCTAACCCTTTACCAGTGCACGTTGTTTATAGGCACACTGGTAATGTTTGCTACAAACGCACCGGTTAGTTTGTGTTTTGGCGCATTTTTAATGATGCACCGATGCGGTTTCTGTCTACCGCACTAGGTGGTTTCGGTATTGGATTTGTGTTTTATAATGAACCGATGCAGATGATTTGTGAGGAACCAGTGCTCTATTATATTATGATGCACCAGGCGGGTGTGTAAAAAGTGCACGGTGTTTGGTGTGCCAATGATTTTGTCCGCAGTGGTGCTTTCTTTTTTTGAGAGCACCAGGGCAAGTTTTAACGATAAGAGCACCGATAGGAAAACATCCGCAAAACCCTCCACCCGCCAACCTCCTCTAGTAACCTCCGCTAGAAATGGATGCATGGGGTATTTTTCTTTTTGGTTCCTCAAAAACATCCACTATAGGGTATTTTCCTTGTAGTGCATATTGTTGTTAGATCAGGAGAATCCAGGACATACATGTATTTTGTATTAAATTTCTACATGTATACCCTAGGAAGACTGTACACGCCTCCACATGAGGGGAAATTGTCCCCCCCCCCGCAGGGAGTGGGTGGGGGGGGGGGGGGGGGGGGGGTCGGCGAGCCCCCTCGACATGGGGGTTCGGAGGCTAGCAGTACCCCGGTGGGGGTTTCGAGGGCAGCGTCCTCGAAGCTTAAAAAAGATGTAAAAATGCCTTGTAAAATATTGCAATTTCATAGTCAATCTAGGTTGTTCATTAGGTGGATGATCTGACGATAGAAGTCATGTTTAATGTTGGGTTTTTTTCCCTATAAAGCAACCCCTCATTTTTTATGAGGGTATTATATTGCGGCTGCGTATTTTATGTGTATTATGAGCGAGAAGCAGAAAGGGGATTTGTGAGAGAGAGTAGAGAATATTATAGTGGATCTGTTGTAGGTTATGTCTCTTCATCTTGCTGGATAATATAAAGGAAGGACTCGTTGTTCGGAGTAGACATAGCCCAAATTGGGTGAACCACGTATATTTGTGTCTCTCTTGATTTATATGTTTTCTATGTTTTTTTTTCTGCATATTTTATGTGTTCCATTGTTCTGTCACAATATAATTTTTCTAACAATTTTTCTAGCACACTCAATCCTCTTGAGTGTGACTAACTGCTTTAATCATCTCGCAGATAAAATCTCATGTGTTGACAAACCAATTTGTCACATTGATATAAATGTCATATGTGATTTGACATATGTTTCTAATGTTTTATCAGCCTAGTATCCTAATTGTTTTCCTAGATTTATGATCCAACAATTGTTTGTAATTCCCCTAGCTCTCAAATTGCTCATCTAGTATGTAATCAGGTACAAAGGGAACCAATGGAGGATCAAGAATCTTATATTCCAATCCACCAATGTGAAAATAACACTCGCTCTAAAAAATATCACTCAATTAATCATTTTACCATGGGTACATATGATTATAGTATTTATACATCAATTGATCTTGTTGAGCCTATTTATCTTTAAGATTCATCAATTCACTAACACTAGTAGAAAATGATGAAATTATTGACTAGGTTACTAAAAAAGTTAGTCACTGCAATTATTTCAAGTAAATTACTACTAAATTTCAGCAATTTTAAGTGGCCAAATTAAAGATGACTAACTTAAATGACTAATTTAGTCGAGGAATAAAATATATGACTAGATAATAAGTGACTAAACTAAAAATGACTAACTTAAATGAAAAAATTAGTGTAGGAATAAAATATACTACTAGATAATAAGTGATTAAACTAAAAAATGACTAACTTAAATGACTAATTTATTCTATGATTAAAATATATGACTAGATAATAACTGAAAAAACTAATAATGATTAACATAAATGACTATTATAATCCAAGAATAAAATATGACCAAATAACAAGTACAACAAGTATATGAATGAGTCATTTATGGTAGTAATTTTTAATTGTGGATGCACTATTTGTTTTGGGATTTTTATGGAATTGTTACATACCATGGTTGATTATTGTGCTAGATTCATAAAGAATGATTTCATTAATTTGAATTCAAAGTATGTTGATTTATACATGGTCAATTGATATAAATCTAGAAGTTTACTTTAAAGCCATATTATTCTATAGATACATTCATTACAAAAATGTTTATTAATTCTTATAATGCATTCACATTCTTAGAATGTGAACACATTATTACTATAAAACCATACATACTAACATTTCTTATGGCTCTTTAATTATGTATAATAACATGCCATGTCTCCCATATCCAAGTTGAAATATGAATATCCCTTAGAGAGTATCTATGTGGTTGTTTGGGGGTTAATTCAGGTTACTTGAACTCAAGAAGCTTTATTTAGGGCCTAAGGTTGTCTTTTCCCATGCCCTCAAGAAATCACATTCCCCAAGACCCATTCTTACCATGTAAACCATACCCATGATGACAAATATCCCCCATATAGGAAAAATATCCCGTAGAGATGTTCCGTGTAGTAATTAGAATACTTGTTCAAGAAGAATGATCATGGGAAGATTAAAACATGACCCAAGCACCTTATGATCCTTCCTTCACCATGGTTAAGGCCCCAAGTTCCATACATGGGGCAAAAATACTCCTAATAATATTAATGCCAAACTTAACGGCCCCAAGACCCAAATATGTCACATAAAACGTTCAAGTAACACCCATATCGCACCTAAAGGCTATATATATCTTAGATAGCATATGTGTGTTTTTTTGAGGCGTTATTCATGTCCCTTGAACTAAAGAAGTTTTTTTTAGGGACTAAGGATCTTTTTTTCCTTCCATGTCCATGGTAGATGCCATAAAACCCATCCTTGTTATGTAAAAAATACTATTTGTTACCATATTTCCATTATAATATTCTATTCATGGACATTAAATATGAGAAAGACTTGTTTTAAGCATAAGGCCCTTTTTCATTCCTTGCCCAAGATATAAGACCTAACTCCCATATATGATGTGGAAAATATCATAATGGAACCCTTATCCTAGATGGAGGCCTAAAAACCCTCGAAGATGATTTATATTGTTCTTTATAGTATTTTTCATGCAATGTGAGCCAAATAAGTTTCATTTTGGGATTGAGGCCATTAATTTCATACCGTTGCAATGGTACAATCCTAAGACTCATTCTTACTATGTGAGACATACTAATGGCACTAGAGATCCCCCATATATTCCTAAGATCTCCTATAGAGGTTATCTGTTGCTCTTTGAGAACTACTTCCAAAGCTTAATCATTGCTTAATCATCAAAGATTCAAATAAGGCATAAGCCCTTTATGATGTTCCTATTTTGATCAAGCCTACACTTGTAAGCATCATATGTGATTTGAAAGCCTCCTAATTTCATTAAGGTCTAATGATGAGGCTCCAAGACCCAATCATAGTGTGAAAAACCTTTGAATGTTAGACACATCCCTTCTATAGGCCAATGAATATACCATAGATAATATAATTTATGTGCTGGTTTGAAACTTTTTTAATGGCCACTGATTATTTAAGACTTAAGTCCCTTTTCTTTAATGTCCTTCTTTGGCCATATTAAAGGCCATGGGACCCATTCTTGTTGTGAAAAACATACTAAATGCCCATATTCCCAACTAGAGGTCTTGTTCATGGACATTGAGCATGAGAAAGATTAATTTAGGGAATAAGGAAATTGTTTCCCTCTCCTAACCATAAAATAGACACTAACTCTGATATGTGGTGAGAAATCTGATAGGAACTAACTCATAAAATAAAGAAATTGTTTTCCCTTAAGCACGAGGAGCTTCATTTTAGAAATAAAAGCCTTTTTTACCTTCCCTCATACTAATTCTTATCATGAAAAGAATAGTAATGGTGCCCATATTCCTAGTCTAAGTCCCTTTTCATGTCCATTGGAAAATGCCTTAGAGTTATTCCTAGTGTTAAAAATATGGTAATGTTGTGCAAATATTAGTAAACATAAAAGGCACAATACAAATTCCTCCATTGGTCATAACCTCTCATAATGCTAAATCTGGGCAATTGGCCTCATTGTAATAGGTGAAATCTTAGTCCAAAAAAATAATAATTGTCAAACTTTAGGAGGGGACGTGTTATCATACCTTTTTATGTCTATATTAAAACAAGAAAAAACCATAATAATTTTAATTTTGAGGCTTTTAATTTTTCTCAATACATGAGAAAGGATGATCACATAAAAAACTAAAAATTCAAAAAGATTATACTATCGACACACATAAATATCACTTCCTAAAACTACTAATTATATTTGTAAGTTTTATATATTAAATAATTTATATACCACTTAATATCTTATTTATTGTATCTAATTTTTAATCTAATACTATATATAATTTTTTGTTTTAAATATTATTATTAAAATTTAATTTTTAATTTTCATTTTAGAATAATTTTGATTCCTGCTCCCAATTCCCACCTTCAAAAAATCGACCCTGCACCGTTGGAACACGATGGTTGCTAGATATGTGCAGAATGGTTTACTTTATGTGGATTTAAATTTGTTTTGTTTAAGAAAATTCTTCAAGGAGATATGGTATTAGCCTTAGCAGCCAATGATCCAGTCAGGAATTAGTTACCTCATTGACCAAGAAAAGGTACCAATAGCTATAGAAGCAGTATGAGTTAAGAAAGCAACATGATGAATTAAGAAAGACCTTACTGGTTGGGATTACTAGGATCTTTATTTACATAACTTACAGGTGAGAGGATCGAAGTTAAGAAGAAAAATTATCTAGAAAAAAAGGAAAGGGAATAGTGGCAGACTGTACCTGTTCCTAACGTGAAAAACTCTACTCAGTTAGCAATTAAGAAAGAATGTTAGGCTGCTTGTACAATCACCATGATTGTAGGTTATGCACCAAATGGATATTTTGATGAGGCTAAACTCTTTCAACAGATGCAATTGACAAAAGTGAAACCCAATGCAGAAACCTTCCCCAGTGTTATGCCAGCTTGTGCCAATTTGGTATCTCTCAAGTCTGTCAAAGATCTCCACTGGGATATAGTTAAAAGCAGATTTGAGTGTGATGTATTTTGGGAGTGCTCGCATAGACATGTATGAAAAATGTAGCAACATAGGTGATGCAGGTAAAGTGTTTGATAGAATGTCTACAAGAAATTTCACCTCTTAGAATGAAATGATTACAACATATGACATGCATGGATGTGACAAGAAGGCCCTCAAACTCTTTGAACAAATGAAACACTCCAACACAAAGCTAAACTAGGTAACATTTGTTGGTGTTCTCTCTGCAAGTTGCCACGCAGGCCTAGTTAGTGAAGGCTAATGATACTTCAATTCCATGAGCACAAATTACCACATTACACCTAAAATGGAGCACTATTGTTGTATGGTTAAACCTCTTGATCGAATTGAGTGCCTGAATGAAGTGAATGCCTTTATCAATAAAATTCCAATAGAACCTAACATTGTTGGGTGGAAATCTTCATTGGGTTCTTGTAGATCCCATGCCAATGTGGAGCTGGGAGGAAGAGTGGTAGAAAACCTTTCTAAATTTGGCCCGACTTTCTAAATTAAACCCTATGATTACCAAATCTTATGTTGCATTCAAAAATTTATGATGCAACTCGTTGGTGGGACGATATTGAAATAGTATGAAAAATATTTAAACCAAAAAGAGGCATGGATGCAGCTGGATTGGGACAGATAAGTAGATGCATACTTTTCTTGTGGGAGAAAGGTTATATATCTGTCAGATAAAATTTTTGTAGAGTTGGAAATATTGTTTGGGATGATGAAAGGTAGTAGGGTATGCTTCTCACACGATTTGCACTAATGTTGTGAAGGAAAAGCCGAAGCAAAATATTATTGTCAACATGGTGAGAATCTGAAAATTTTAATTGGTATTTTAAACACAACCCCGAGACACCTATCTCGGTCATCATAAAATTTTAGTATGTGGTGATTTCCACTCTACCATATTGCAAAGAAATTTTTGAGTGTCAGGGTGCCAATCCTCATTTTTACATGTTAGATAGTGTTCATCTCGTATAATATTTTGGATATGGTGAGATGAATGTAAAAAACCATTATATACAATGTGTATAAAAATAGTTGATTCATAGCCAGTAATCTAAGTTCCTGATAAATATTTGGTGTATGTCATAGTGGCTTACTACTTTAAGCTAAAGAATCAGATGGGCACAAACAATGTTTGTAATGAATTCCATTGGTTTCATTAATGCACTATTAAAAAATATTTGCATAAACCATTAAATAATTGGTCTGACCTACTTGAAATGAGTCATTGAGCCAAAAAATACTCCCTTTTGCCAATTTTTGAAAAAAATGGCAGATGCAATGAAAAAGTAAGATTTTTTTCTTAAGGTTTTCTAGTTTATTTTTTTATTGTTCAGCTATTTTTTGTCGAGTCGGATTTTAGATCCTCATTGATTTTTTCCAAATTTGTGTCATGCAACACTTTTTTTAAGTGTAGTTAATGTCAAATTCTTTTGAATGAAATTTATATGAATTTTAGATGTCTTTGGATTTATGGAAATTGTTTCTATATTGATTTCTATGGAATTGTTGAATTTTTTGACTCTTTCATAGATGTTTTTTGCAAATTCAAAACATATTCATTGTACTTAAGTCAATATATACCATCCTACCATATTATGGAAACTAATGAAATTGCATGGAAAATGGTATTTTCTAGGACACAAAAGAAAGGAAGATGGGATAAAAAGTGGTGTTTTACAAAACCCTTAAACTATTAAATCATGAATTGGAACTCCCCATTTCCATTGATTATAGCATGGCATCACTGAAGCATGCATAGATGTCTTGGGACAACCCCTGGAGACAGTGGGACATCTCGGGGATGGAAAACTGTCTATCTCTTACAACCGAGTGATGCCTTGAGACATCAATGTTTCCCTTCCCTAGAGTGGAGGGATGCAGGAAATGTAAGGGACATGTCCCTATGGACTACTGATAAATGCATCTACATGTTGTGGCTATGATACTGCTAATAGTGCATAAATTAAAACACGTGAATACCTTAATTTAAATACTTGTAGGTATACGTATTTCAAAAAATGATATTTTGGAATGCATTTCTCCCCAAATACAAGAAGTATAGATTTAGTTTTCCATAAATATTCAATATGTATTGGAAAAATGGCATGATACTAAACTGATAAGAATGATATAAAAATAGCATGGCCTTTGGAAGAGTTTCAATCATGAATCTCAAGAAGGTATATATTATTTTCCAAAGAAAGGTTCAAGAATCAAATTCTTTTCCAATCATGAGTCCCTAAAAGGTCCAATTTTTTTACCAATGGGTGTATTAAAAATTTCCTTTATGAATTGGGGCATGGGTGGGTGTATTGGAAATTTCCTTTCTAAATTGGGGCATACCCCATTTGGATGTTCACTAGGTATGTCCTTTTAGGACTATTCTTATATTGGATTCCCATTCCTCAAAAAATATCAGGCCTCTTTGACCACTATTGTCTTGTATACCCGTCCAATTATTAAAGAGTGTCAATCCACTTCCTATTTTAGATTTTCTCTCATCAAGGAAATGACATATGTTTATTCAATCTTCCATTCACCATTCTTCCTCCATGCCCTTCATTTATATATCTAGTTGTTAGTCCTGGCCTAGTGCATGGTAGATGATGAAGAGTATACAAATGTGATGTTTATCATTACTCCTTATCAACTAGAGAGGAGATCCATATTCCCACTTGATTTAGCCTATAGATCCTTGATCCTTCACAAATAATAAGGATACTTCATACTCCCTCTAAAATATAGAGGATATTCTCTGAGTCAACCATTTGCGGATATAGAGAAACGAAGTCCATATATTTCTGAGAGGAAGGAGCATATCTTACTCCCAGCGATGATTGGAAATGTCTAAATGATTGTTTTTTAATACCATTTTTCCATAAATAATTTCCCTAGTGTCGTTCTTGATTTTACAAATAGAATTTTGCGTACAATCCCTGGAATTCTAGTTGTGGAAATATCTAGTATTATTGACCCCTTCACCAATACACATTTTATGACTCTTCTGTTGCCATTTATAAGCTTGATGCCAAAATATTTTCCTTTTTCTTGTGTCAAATTATTCTAATGTCTATTTGGAAGCCTCCGAGAAGTTGTTTGATGAATGTGGATCTTCAAGAGATTTAATATGGTTGTCGATTTGTATAATTTCTCTACTCCTTTATTTTTTTTAGATGACAAGCCAAAAAAAAAACTACTCGTTTTATCTTTTTCAGCTTTTAGAGAGATTATCCATAGATGAATTTCCATTGCTCAGATTGAATTTTGTCTAGAAGTCTCAAACCATTGAGGTGAATTTCGGGTCTTTTAACCAAAAATGGTTAAACTTAAAGGGAGTGGGATTTTATTTTGAAATATCTGTCCAGACTAAAAAGAGAGGAAAATGATAAGATATTTGCACGGGAAGAAGCCTGGAGCTCAAATTTGTGAGATGGTTAGCTAGACCTTTCTTCACAAAGAAGCAGTCTAGTCTTTTTGAAATTCCATAATATACCTATCTACCATTCCTCCATTTCGATCAAATTGTGTCAGGATTAATATCTATAAAAGATTTTTGGAAAAATAGGTCCTTTAAGTGTGTTGCGAGAGAGTCTCGAATGTTTCGAATTCAATTTTAAGGATTATATCCATGTTTAAAAATGTTAGTCCAAGCTAAGATCGACATAAACTAACTCCAATTTAAAAGTTTAAATTTCTCCCATCATGAATATTCTTATCATTATGAGATGTGAGATGTACACACACTCATCGCTACTTGTTGGATCATTCATTTGTCTCCAAAAAGAAAACTTTCCCTAACGATAAGGGGAAGCAATGGGAATACAAGTTATTGGGCTCTAGGAACTCGACAGAGATCGATCTCATGCCTTGATAGAAATCTAGGGCTAGCGTCACCATGTGGTTGAGAAAATATAAGTAGTTGGGTGTGGCACACTTGGGGCAAGGTTTGTCAACACTTTGTCCTCATGCCTAGGTTGTGAGAAATGGGCTTGCCTGATGACGCTTGTAGTGGAGAGTTTGATAGAACTTATGTGCATGTATATAAAAATGAGTTGGATCTATTTTTGGTGAGATATCTTATTAAATATTCTACTCGTTCAATGTACCTTTCCACCTTTAGGGGAAATTGATAGTATATATATTAGCTTTATAAAAATTATTGCGTTATACTTTTATTAATGTAATTTTATAAATATTTTATATTATTAAAAATATATTTACACTTTAAGAATTTTCTCTTTGGGTGAGGAGACAATGGCAATGGAAGAAATTCATTTTCTTCATCCTCGAAGCAATTGAAATTGGAGACGTGTGCTAGTTCACCCCACCAATAGGAGGCATTGAAGAACAATGGAGATCAAATATCTTCCTATTCTTCTTCTTTCTTGTTGAGGAGGTGTAGACAAACATATTTTTCTTGCCAATTTTTTCTCATATCAATGGTGAAGTTAGGAGGAGGAAGGAGGGTATTTTCAGATCGATCGGTTGTTCGAGTCCTTTTGAGAGATGGTAGGGAAGAAGCCCTAGATAGGAGCCATGTTGAATACAATGAAGCTATTTTTCAATGGAGTGTAACCTTGAGCTATATCCAACAAATCATCAATAATTTTGAAGGTGAATTGATAAAAACACTATAAAGAAACTAAAGGTGTTAAGAAAATTATGTTTTCTATTGATATGCACCTCTACAATGATAGACACTAATTCAGTGCTCTGCCTTGTACTCAATTTTATCTTCTCTTCCATCGATTTTACTGAATCTAGAGCCTTAACATTGTCGAAGTCCTCTTTCCATCTCTGAATAAGATGATTCATTTCCAGTAAATATTTCCCCAACATATCAAATTTCTCAATGAAACTTAGGTACTTACCTTGAATACCCTCATGTTTCCTTCTCAAATCTTCAATCGCTTGACTTTGACTCAAGTTGACAACATCTACTTCTGAATTTGTATTGTACTCTAGTTTCTCACTCTACTATACATGGGCTCATGGTTGAATAAATCGATGGAATTTATGCCTACATTCCTATGAATCAGGTTGTTCTTGCTCAACAATTTGTGAATCTCAATGATTAGAAATGGGCATGGATGAGGTATGTGACTAATCAACCAGATTTTTCCTTTAAAACTTAGGTTTTCTATGGATGAAATCTCTTTCCTTATCCCCATATAAACTTCAATCTCTTATTTCCTAGCCTTTTCTGCTAGATATTCTTCAACATAGGCTATTATTTCCTATCTGATATATCGGCAACATTAGGGAACAATGTAACTTTCCCTTCAATGCTAGCTAAGTGTTCTTGCACTTGAAAAAGCCCCTCTTCCTTGATTTCATTTTTACAATATTTGTAATATTTTTTCCATAAATATATTCACAGTGGTTCCTTAAGTTCTTTCAAATTCCCAAGAGACATGATAATGATAATATTGAAAAATGAAAACAAATCTACATATGAAAAACCCATCTTTGTTTATTTATGAAAACTAAAATCAGCAATTTCAATAGAAAACACAATGAGGGTTTGGGATATTCTTGACATACCTTTGTCTAGGCACAAAAATAATATCACAAGTATCCTCCAAGATTGTAGTGATATGTATAATTCTAATGTAGATGGAAAATCCACTAAACACTCACAAAGAGTGTTAGTTTCACTTAAAATCAATTCCCTTTACTATGGCTCCACAATTTCTAAATACTCACAAATGATCAATGATATGTGTCAGAAAAATATAGCGGGGGAATCATTATATACTGATAGCTAAGGGTTTGTGAGGGGGGCACCTTTTTGCCACTGAATTACTATGGAAGTGGGCTGATGGGATGGGGTCTGGTTGGGAACCTTTAGCTTGGGAAACTGCGACCCAGGGGTATCTAAGCCATCAAAATCACTTGGGGATCACACCCGACCAGTGCCACACCAACCCTTAATATGTTTGGATTTTTTCCCATTGAGGTCCATAATAATAAACCCCATCACTAGCTATTATATGCCCTGTGGGTGCATTATTCATTTTTTATTATAAATATTTATTTCTATAAATTTTCCATATTTATATTAATTAAAATTTTTAAAATTTTCAATGTCTTTAATGTATTGATTTGTAAGAATACGAGTAGTCTTTAAGTGCAGCTTCTTGGAAAAAATTTCGGTTTATTTTCCAATCTAATTTACCCAAAATGCTGGGGATTCATTGAAATTACAAATATAATAGGTTAAATCTTCACAATCCAAGTGTCCCGGGTGTTTTTGAGGGTGTTGAATCCATGTATGTAGTCAAAAGACGAGTTTAAACAACACAATTCAAGATTTGACTACTGATTTTTTAGTCTAATTGATTTGAATGGAGGTGTATTAGTAAATTATTTGCTAAGTTCCCATTCAAAATATAAACATGCTTGCTTATTATGTGCATAATATTTGTACTGAAAATCAAGTTATTCCAAGAGTTTCTTTTAAGTGTCTTTCTTACGGTAATTACATGAAAAATTTTTAAAACCTGAAACCATCAAACACTGAATGGAAATATGCATCAGAAAAAAATAAACAATCCATTTTTGAAGGAGTTCACCCCTCCTAGGCTACATCTCCTTGAATCAGCTCTGAAGGCACGATTCATTCTCATTATGCTCAAGTTTTCAACATGAAGAGTACATCAAAGTGTTGAATTGAAATGGTAAGTTTCTCCTACAAAGAAATAACTCCTACAAAGTTTCTTTTACCTTGCACTTGTTGACCTGCAGTCAAGTAAGAAACTATAAGCAACAAATGGGCATCTTGCATCAAGATCCCTTACTCTAATTTGAAAGATCATCAACATGTATTAAAACATTGCAAGTACATAAAAAATATTTTTCTCTAAAACAGATAAAGAGAGAATATGAGAAATAGCTATAACACTACTATAAAGGTTACTTCTGCAAACATATGGAGACTCGAAGACCCCTGCAAGATCATATCCATATCAAATTCATCCAAGAAATGATTCAACACGTTGTTTTTCCATAACACCCATAGGCTTAACTTTTTAGAAACCCATCGAAAAGTGCTCAAATGGTTCTGAAACCTATTCCAATGAACTAATAATTGTCAAGAATGGTTATCTAGCCTCTTCTTTCTCTTCAATTAGTATCCAGGTGAAGGAGATATGGCCTAACCCTCTGGTCACCCTAGGCATCCTTAAACATAAATATAGAAAAATCCCATATAGATGTGAAAACATATGGAGACTCGAAGACCCCTGCAAGATCATATCCATATCAAATTCATCCAAGAAATGATTCAACACATTGTTTTTCCATAACACCCATAGGCTTAACCTTTTATAAACCCATCAAAAAGTGCTCAAATGGTTCTGAAACCTATTCCATTGAGCTAATAATCGTCAAGAATGGTTATCTAGCCTCTTCTTGCTCTTCAATTGGTCTCCAGGTGAAGTAGATATGGCCTAACCCTCTGGTCACCCTAGGCATCCTTAAACATAAATATAGAAAAATCCCATATAGATGTGCACCATTTATTCTGAAACCTACACCATTGAGGCCAAAATGAACAAGAATGGTTATTTATCCTCTTCTTGCTCTTCAATTGGTCTCCAGGTGAAGCAAATATGGCCTAACCCTCTTGTGGCCCCGAGCACCCTTAAAATTCAAGCTAGAAAACTCCCATCTAGAAGTGCACCATTGCTTCTAAAATCTATGTGATTGAGTCTAGAATGGCGAAGAATGGTCATCTAGCCTCTCTCTGCACCTGATTTGGTTGAAAACTGCCTTAGTTATGACTTCTACCCATTTCACCAAGAAAAACTCCACCAAATCTGGAAAATTGCACTTAGCTAGAGTTAAACTGGAAATTCCACTGAATTTGGTGGACCACCAAGTTAATATGGTTTAAATTTAATTGATCACATTACTCTAATTAATTGTGTTTATCACTTTAAACTATGCTTAGAGGTAATCCGGATTTAGGTGCATTTATGGAGGTTAAGGTTAATTAAAAAAAAATTAATGTGTTAACTCTGCATTAGTGTTTTATCCCTGCCGATGGTTATGGGATGGACATATGATTCAGGAGTTGGCCCCACAGGGCTGGCCCCTCTCCCCCCACTATAATACATTGCAAACCTTAAATAAACGTGGAAACATAATATGGTAAGAACCATTGTGCGGATAGAGGGGTAAGGCATGGAATTTTCTTATGGGAGCTCACAGAGTCAAACCCTAGTGCCTCTGCCCTAAAATTTTTACCAACAATTATTAGGGCACGTGGAAATCTCCAGGCTTGCCACGTGTTGTAACCTCATTCGTACAACTCAACGCCAACAATAAATAAGATGCCAACAATTGTCATCCACTAAATGGTCCACCTGTGGGAATATTTTGAAAATATTCCAAGGAATATTCATTGGAATATGCCTTTTTGCTAACTGGATTGTACGGATGCCTAGTCAACATCCCTGTCATCCCTGCACAAAATTTACATGTTTAGCAAATTGAACATATTGCATTTTCAGGAGCATATGGAGTCCATTTTCGGTGAAACAAAGTGTATCGGAATTTGGACGAAGAGCATTATGTGTTCATTTAGGTTTCATGTCATTCCAAGAACTTTAATTTTGAGCTAAAATTTGAGCTCTTGATCATACCTCCCCACTTAAATATTTTGGTCTCCAAAAGAAAAATTTCAGTTATCAAATTGAAGAAGTCGGAACTCATAAATATACCAAAACTCAATTGCATTATAAAAATTTCAATTGGTACCCTTCAAGTCCCAATCAAGGCACTTCACTTATCTTCCTCATGAAGACTTATTGTCCTATAAATAATTCAGCCATAATTCTTATCATTGTTTCAAAACAAACACTCATGAGTGGAATCTGAATATTCTCTTAAAACACATCTTCACACGTCTCTAGAAAACACTTCTTATTGAAGCTTCTCTCTTGAAGACAAACATGACCCCATCCTCGAGATAAGAAAAAAATCAACTTTCTTTGGCATTTTCAAACTGAGCTTGTACATATAAGTACTTTTCTATAAAATTTTTCATGATGTTTAGCTTTGCCTACAAAACATATTTATATTTAAGCAATCTTAACAACAATATCCATTCACACAAGTTTCAACACAGATACTTGTTTAAGTGAACATGAGACAACTAGTAGACAATTTCTGAACGACAATTTGTACATTCACAAAGTCCATAAACATGTGGACTATCATGCCAAAAAATTAAATCAAAGAAAACAACATCTACTTGCTGAATATAGTGACAATAATGTTCACTTTATAAAAGTACCTTTGAAAGGTAATGACAACAAGTATTTACAAAAACTTTCAAAACAACTCTACAAGAGGTCTACAGAATCTTGCCTCTCCTAGGCTTGTGGGTTCTCTTTTTGCACCATCTTGTCTTGAGGAGGTTGCTTAGGACTGCGAAGAATCCTTTTTGCTACCTTTTTTCTCCCTTGAATCATATGACATAACCATTTTACCTATCATCGAATGAAGTTCTAGATGCAACTTCCAACAACGTCTAATATCCTGTCCATGCACTTGGAAATGAACACAGAAAAAATTCTTCTTGTTCACATACATAGAGTTTCTCTCTTGTAAAAGGGATTCGATATTATTATGTCCAAAAAATCTGGTCCATCCTCTTAACCATTACCATGCATTACTCACACATAGCCACGTAATGGTCAAAATATTCACAAAAGTACAAGGAATTTGCTTCAACAAATAATCAAAATCACCATGCTTTGCATAAGCCTCTTGAGAGTTATACATTTATTTAGCACTAATGCTATGACAGTCTCCTCTTGGTGATGAAATATCCTCCTTGGAGATCTAGAGCTTTCACCTTGCATTTGTGAGTTCCTCTCTTCATAGAGGACATTCACCATCCTTGACATGTCCCAGAAAGACTTTCTGAAGCTTTCATCTTTTGTCAGTCTTGTAGACTCTCCTCCTAGAGACATGCTTATTAAAGCCTCGGGAATCTCTAGAGGTGAAACTTGAGGTTTATATTGTGCCAACTCTAGTCTCCTTCTCCTTGTTCCAACTTGGGAATTTGCACCATCAAGTTTTCCTTCTCCTCTCCGAAGTTTCAACCTTGTAAGCATTTTCACCTTGAAAATAGTCAAACCCTCTTTGCACAAAGCAACACAAGGTAACAATAAACCTGTAGATCTGATACCAATTGATATGAATTGATTTATATTAGTAAATTCTATTCTAAGTTCCCCTTTAGAATATAAACATGCTTGCTTCTTATGTGCATAAGATTTGCACTGAACAATAATTTATTCCAAGAGTTTCTTTTAAGTGTCTTTCTTATGGTTATTCCATGAACAAATTTTAAAACATGAAATCATCTAACACTGAATGGAAATATGCATCAAACAGTAGTACACAATTCATTTTTTTATGAGTTCACCCCTCCTAGGATACATCTCCTTGAATAGGCTCTGAAGGCATGCTTCATTCTCATTATGCTCAAGGTTTCAACATGAAGAGTACATCAAAGTGCTGAACTGAAATGGTAGGTTTCTCCTACAAAGAAACAACTCCTACAAAGTTTCTTTTACCTTTCACTAACCCACAATCAAGTATGAAACTATCAGCAACACATGGGCATCTTGCATCAAGATCCCTTACTCCAATTTGACTGAGAATCAATATGTACTAAAATACTGCAAGTACATAAACAATAATTTTATCTAAAACAGATAAAGAGAAAATATGTGAAATATATACAGCACTGCTACAAAGGCTACTGATGCATACATATGGAGGCCCGAAGACCTCTGCAAGATCATCTCCATTTCAAAATCTTCCAAGAGCTAGTTCAATGCATTGGTTTTCCATAACACCCATAGGCTTTGCTTTGCTAGAAACCCATCCATTTGTGCTCAAATGGTTCTGAAACCTGTTCCAATGAAATTAGAATGGCAAAGAAGGGTTATATAGCCTCTTCTTTCTCTTCAATTGGTCTCCAGGTGAAGCAGATATGGCCTAACCGTTTGGTGGCCCTCAGCATCCTTAAACTTCAAGCAGGAAACATCCAATATAAATGTGACTTATTGCTTTCAAAACCTACACAATTGAGTCTAGAATGTCCAAGAATGGCTATCTACTCTTTCTCTTCAATTGGCCTCCAGGTGAAGCATATATGGCCTAACCCTCTGGTGGACATGGCCATCATTAAAATTAAAGCTGGAAAAATCCCATCTAGATATGCACCATTGCTTCTGAAACCTACACCATTGAATCTAGAATGGCCAAGAATGGTCATCTAGCCTCTTTCTACACCTGATTTGGTCAAAAACTGCCTTAGTTATGACTTTTGCCAGTTTCACCTAGAAAAACTCCACCAAATCTAGCAAACTCCACTTAGCTGGAGTTAAACTGGCATATTTTCCGTATTTGGTGAACATCCATGTTAATATTGTTTAAATTTAATTAAGCGCATTATGATAATTAAGTGCATTTAGCACTTAAATTGCGCTTAGTGGTAATCGAGATTTAGGCGCATTTAATGGAGGTTAAGGTTAATTAAACACATTTTAATGTGTTAACTCCACATTAGTGTTTTAGCCATATCGGTGGTTATGGGCTTCGTACATATGATTTGGGGGCTGGGCCCCTCTCCCCCCACCATAATACATTGCAAAACTTAAGAGAATGCGAAAAAATAATATGGTAAGAACCATTATGTAGGCGGAGTGTTAAGGAATGGCATTTTCTTGTGGGAGGCCATGGGGTTGAACCCCGATGCCTCCGCCCTAAATTTTTTACCAACAGTTATTAGGGCACGTGGTGGCCTCCAGTCAAGCCACGTGTCGCGGCCTCATTGGTCCAACTCAACACCAACAAAAAATAAGATGTCAACACTTGTTATCCCCTTAATGGTCCACCTGTGGAATATTCCAAGGTATATTCCTTAGAATATGCCTTTTTGCTTACTGGACTGTATGGATGCCTAGTCAGCATCCATGTCATCACTGCACAAAATTTTCCTGTTTAGTAAAGTGAACAAATCATGTTTCTGGGAGCATACAGAGTCCATTTTGCATGAAACAAAGTGTGCCGAAATCAGGACGCTGAGCACTATGTGGTCATTCAAGTTTTGCATCATTCCAAGAACTTTGATATTTGAACTAAACCTGATCATATTCCCCCAAAAAATCCCAAAATTATAGCACTTAAAAATTACACCATAAGAATACAATATCATAATATATATATATATATATATATATATATATATATATATATATTATAAATTCAAAATTTCCAATAAAAAATATTGGTAAAATAATTAACAATAATTATAGTTATAATAGTTTTATAATTCCTATTAGCAAGATTAATATGAGAATTGTGTTTAAATTGCATTCCCACTCAAGCCAATTTCAAAAAACATGTTAATTAGATAATGATGAATGACAAAACTCTAAAATCTTTCAAAATTTCTTATTCTTCAAAATGGTGCTACTCCCAACAAATACATTAAAGTAAATAAAATATTAAATTAACTAAAAAAAGAAAATACAAAGATCACTCGAACTTATGGCATCGCTCCTAGATTTGAGGGAATTCCACGAAGTTTTGTTGTACATATTTACTTCTTGCATTTAATTGATTTAGAGAGGAAAAATTTGTTTCAAGTTCTAAGATTCCTCATCTTCCTTCAAATTTTCCCTTCTAATCTGTAAAGGATTTAAAATTCCATAGACTTGAAACATTGACTGTTAATACTTGGCTTCGGGTTATTTGAATTAAGATTTCTTACAAATGTGTAGAGAGATCATATTGGATTCGATTTAGTCAATTTTTGGTTATGGATTTATTCACTATTACTTTTTAAGTTATTGTGTAGTCTCTGGTTATTGCTGAATCAATAACTACATTTCTTCGATGTTTAATTCAAGAAATTTAAAATAACATGAATAAATTGGGTATTCCATTGGATTCTTTGAGATGGGAATATGAAATTGTAGTCACTACTAGGGTTTGATGCACAATGGTTTTCAAATGGTATTTTGTTTTGACTTGTTTCTATGGGAATGCCTATGTGGCTAGGGTTGAGATATAGGCCAGATTTATGTGACATAAGTAACAAATGAATTTTTTTGTCTATAACAGGGGGTACTAAACTGATTCGTATTTAGATATAGTAGAGTAAAGCACATGTCTTTCTTGCTGGTTACAAAATATTTCGATTCCTTGCCCTTAGAGTTCACCATGCATACCATAGAGAATTACACGGCAGAGAATGATATGCAGGATTTCTTGTGATATGCACAATTTCTGAGAATTAGTTGTAGAGGAAAGGAGAACTACACGTCGGAAAACAACATATTATAGGTAACTCATGCTGCGTACATAGACATCAGTGTGCTAGCGGACATGGAGGATGCCAGTGGGGGATTAATGCTAATTGATGTTGGTAGGGAGGAGGAAAACTCTGATGGAATTGAATTCAGTGACAAAAAGTGAAGGTAACAATTATTCAATTGTACCATGGTATTTTATCATGGTCTGTAAGTAAGCTGGTGAGGGACGCACTGATTGATGTTGGTAGGGAGGAAGAAATCTCACAGAATTGTAGTTCTTGAGCCCAACTAAACACTTGTATATTAGCCGTAGATGAATCTTTCCAGCGTGCAAACAACAACAACCATGGTAGGTTCTTTAGTTCTTGAATATATTCTATAAATTGGAATTTTGATAATCTTGGTGGATAATGAGGTGATGGATAGGTTGGTGGATGGGGAAACAATATTGACTGATGGATTGTTGAACACATGGTCCAGGCACTTAGTTAGCTAAATGACGGTTGTGTGCTTCATTAGAAGGGTAATAGTGGTGTAATGAGTTGGTAGATTTTCGGTTTACCGAGAAGGTATGTAGCTTATTTAGTTAAAATAAATGGAGAGAGAGGAAATAATAGAATGCATTGTAGTGTTAAATTTGTTAATTTTAGCCATCATAATCCTTTGCCAAAGTTTGTGTGTAATAAGGATGTGTGAGAAACATAGAACACATAGGTGAACAATGTAGGAATGAAGAATAGAATCTTCATGAAGCATAACATTTTTTCAACATGAAAATAAATTCTTTCTTTCCATTAAAAACAAAAAGTGAGTACATTTTATGATGTTTTCCATACTTTTTCTCCTTGAAATACTATTCTTGAGTGTGTTTATTTTCCTTTTACTATTACATATTGTAACTATATCCTATATTAACCATTGAAGATGTTTATACATTTGATCTGTATAAAGGTTTTATCATTACATTCTCAAAAAAAAAAATACTACTTCATTTATGTCTTTCTGAAAGTCATTTAATTACACCCACTATACAGGTTCTAGTTGATGTTGATGCTCCTTGCATTTATAACTCTGCCCTACATGAATGCTGCAAAGTGATACTTACCTATGCCAAATTAATCTTCCCTTTTGGATAGAAGGTCTCCATCTGGTTCAGTTCTCTATAGATGTGAGTATATGAAATATTATGAAAGGAAGTTTCCAAAGACCTGATACACCTCATTCAGTTTTTCTATATATGAGTAATGGAGAGAGTATAATCCTTAACCCAGTCAATTATACATTTTGTGTCCCTGAACACACTTATATCACTCAATCCCAACCACTTAACGAATGTGAGGCCACCCCAAAGTGTGATGATCTCTTCTATATTATTAGTCCCCCATCCACCTTGCCACTAGAAGTTATAACATCTTCCTTGCTCCAGAAAAATGAGTACCCCACACTCACACCTCCGCTGTTGACTGACCGCATCGAAATATATACTAGGATATCCCCATATTGTTCTTTATGACAACCTTCCTCCTCTTTAACACACACTTTTTGGTTCCTATCTTTGAAAAGTATGAAATAGACTTTTGGATCACCTCCGAGACCTCTAGAATCTTACCTTCAAACCACCACATATTTTGAAGTTGCCATATGGCCCATATGACATGGAATGTGAGAGTACGAAATATATGGAAAACCTTAAACCAAATATTAAACCAATTCACCATTTTTGTTTGAGTTATGATATTATTAAGTGTAAGAATGTTCTAGAACCCTTTCCACACTTACGTGGCAAAGGTGCAACTAATGAACAAATGTTTTACCTTCTCCTCTAATCTCCTGTAAAACAAGAAAATACCCAGGCCGAGGAACCCTCTACCCTATAAAATTTCCCATGTAATAGTACGATGGTGAATGAACAAAAACCCAAAACAAAGTAACTCTATTGGTACCCCCCATCCCCATGCAACTGAGTACCAAGTTTTATAGCAGAAATGTTAATCAGTCCATGGAAGATGATTATAATTCTCTTTAACAATTACACTTTAGTTGTTTAGTATATTTTCCCACTATAACCGATCTTCTCTGACTGCAATATTTATACACAACACATGCAGGTAAGAAATAAAGGCTTCCCATTGCAATGCCAACATACCTGTCAATCCAATATCTGTAGCATTTTTCCAAGATGAGTCTTCTTTGAGCTGTCTGTGTCTGCAAGCTATGTGAACGAGATTGTAGATACCATTCTCATGTAAAGTGGTGATGAGATCGGTTGAAAAAATATGATATCCATCGAAACCTAACAAGGGCATCTAGCCTGATCTCTTCCCTCTAACCATCCCTAGTAGACCATCTTGAAAAGCCCAATAACCATTGACGATTTTTCCACATACTCTGCCAAATGTATCATGCTCCTATAGTGATATTTTCCCCAAGATTTGACCATGTCATGAGAAAATGTACCTTCATATATTTCTCCCTAATGATCTATCCCTAGACACCAAAATAATTTATGGCCCTCCAAAATATCTTGAAGGGACTATATTCCTCTTGCTCAAACTTTTCCTGCTCAAATAATTGTTGTACCTCTAACCCTGCAATCCCCCTTATACAAGTACATTGTTTCATGATATTTTCACATACATGGAAATAATTTGTTTTTCTATCCCATGTTTCCCCTCACAGATCCCTACTTTGCAGCCTTCTTTTAGTCTCATATGGCATTATAATGTTGTTTTTCCTCCCCTCCAACTCAATAATCCTCCTCTTATGTGAATTCGATAAGAACATAGGATCATCAAGGTTGTGATAATACCCTAGCTCAATATCAATGTTCAAAAGGGCCTTATATGCTTCCTCTTTCTTAAATTTGGTCCACACACTGGCTTCACTTTTTAGCATCCAGAGTTTAGTAAAAATTATCCCCATGTACCCCCTAATATAAACAATAATTGACCTTTTCCATACTTCCATCACTAGAGCATTAAATTGTTTATCACAAAACTAGTTCAAATTAAACTTGAAGAGGAAATGGCCCTTTTCCCTCCATCCATCCCATGACAACCCAATAGGATGATGGTCCGAAGAAAGGACGAGAATACCGATGAGGTTACCCCTTATATTATTCAAATCAATGAATTTATAATCAAGAAATGCTTGAGACATGTTTAGATGCCAGTTGGTCTGGTATGGTTGTTCCTCCACATTGGAACTAGAGGCATTAGGAAAATGTCACATATGTCATGACCTTTCATCAAATCAACAAATTAATCCATCAATGGATCTACAAATCCATTGAACCCCCAGATATCATGTTTTCCCAATGGATAGTTAAGGTCTACAACAAAAATAATAGAATCCAACCCTAGGACCAATGAAGCTACTAATTTACCCCAAAAATATTTCCTACCTTCGAATGGAGCATACAAGTTGATAAAATGCATCCATTGTGTAGACCCAAACTGGTGACCTGTCAAAATGATACCCACTCCAATGTAGAATGCTTGAAATGTGAAGTGTTTATGATTCCAAATAGTACCAATACCACTAGAATTTCCATGGGCGTATAATGCACATAAAAATCAATTAGGACATATCGACAAAAGAGTTTCCCATGCTTTTTCACAACAACATATAGTCTCTTGAAGGAAAATGATAGAGGGTTTGTGTACCTGAACTAAATCCTTGCGTGCAAAAATTTTATGGGCTGTGCCCAAACCCCTGATATTCAATGACAACAAAATAATGGAGGAACTTGAATAACATGAAATCTCCCTCTAAGGGCCCTCTCAGACTAAGACCTACAAATTTTAGACCTCCCAATGGATATTTTAGACTCATCCCCTCCCTCTTTCAAATATTCCCCCATCTCAAAAAGAATAAGATTCATCATACTACTCATCTCATCTCTTGTTTTATAGTTAGAATTTACACCACTTTTTCTAAGAAAAAAATATTGTATTGATAGTCTAGTTTGTGTGAATGGTATTGTTTATATTGGAATGTCTCGAGTAGCTAGTGGGGAAATATATTCCAAAAATCATGTAGAAAACATCCCCTCAAAATTTTCGTGTGTATTTTTTCCCAACATGGGCTCAGTTAATATAAAAACTACCTTTTATTACCAATAAAATAACATCCATTCTACATAGCATGATTTTGAAAAATGTGGGTGATTGTTACATGTCTATGTTTAAGTTCTGAAAAACAAGAAAATGTAATATTTCCTACACTTCACAAAATGTTCCCATATTTCATTCTTATTCTCAACAATTTTTTTTTAAGATGTTAAGCTCATCCCCATATAATGAAGCCAACATTTATAAATCATATCCCCTTACCAAATCCCACATTGACACACTCACACCCTTGAACATTCAACTACATAATCATCAAATTTTTGCCTGGATTTTTTCCAAATACTTTGCCATTGGATTCCTAACGCACTTTCATGTCTTGATAGGTGGAACTTCTTCCAAAATATTCATATACATTTTTCCTAATTGAGGATGAAAATTATTCCTCGATGTCTTTTCCGTTAGCAAAAACATTTCCATCATAACAAGGCGCAACTTGTCATCTTCAGTCTATCAAATGAGATTTTCTATGAGTTGAAAAACCATGGACATTCAGTATATATTTATAAATTCCAAATTCAATTATATAGCCTTTTTATATTCATAGTTCCATCAAAAGTCTTATTTACAAAGTAATCTATACATTAAGTAGACATTTTTGTATGAAAGAGGAGTTTGCTAGCATTGATGCTAAAGCAATCGGGATGGTTCCTCGAGCTATCATGAAAGGAATTTTGGAACTACCAATTTTGCTTACTAGTTGGGAGATTTACATAGTTTTTTGGTAGGGACATGAAATCCATCATCTGGTTGAGCACTTTTGTACTCTCCTTGATTCTAAGTTAGAGATCCTACAAACCATCTAATATGGTTAGCCTCCTTTCAGGTAATGATTTTCTTCCTTGACCCTCTCTTCTTCCATATGACATGTATATACATCTTAGCTTTGAGCCCTACTCTCTCTTATCCTTTTGCCTTGTACTTGCTTCTAGTGCAAACCATAAACCAAGTGTACTGGTGACTTTTCTTCAAGAATTTGAGAGATTGTATTAGGACTATTTTACAAGGAAATTGAACCTCTAAGATACCAAATGGTTTGAACTTTAATTTGTCTGTGGCTTGTAAACTTACGACTTTTCTGTTCAAATTTCAAGTGCTTTCAACTCGTGGCTTAAATATGTTTGGCTAAAAATTGCAAATAATTATAATGAAAGTATATTATTATAATTTATTATAATAAAGTTGTTTATTATATTATTTATTATACTTTGTCTTAAGTTTGTTTGGCTAAATATGATAGATTGGTTATTATATTATTTATTATACTTTGGTTTCATGTGAAAAAATAATTTATGTCTGACAAAGCTTTGAGTAAGTTTCCTCACTGACCTTTTCAACTATATTAATAAACTTGTCATCCTATTTTAAAGCAATCCAGGAAACATTGTGAAAATATTCCAGAATTGTAGCTTAAAATAGGTGTCTACCTCTCTTTAGGCACACCAACAATTATCTTATCAATATCCCTATGGAACTCCATATCTAGAAAATGGTCGAATTCATCAAAGTACAAGCACTTTCACACCCATTAAATGACTTGAGACAATTGCGTATTCCCTATATGGTACCAAAGCCTTCCAGGAGTGGCCACTAATATTTGGAAAGGATTTGTTTTTAGCCATTTTTATTCTCTTGGTAATTTAGTGCCCTCACTAACTACTTGTACAAAAATATTTCCATGGAAATTAAACAAAAAATTTGCCTCGACAACAACTTCACTTTCAAGTTCCCTAGTGGGACAAATGACAAGAACAAAAATAGGTGGTATTTTATGATCCTGGAGGAATGGTGACTTCATTATCACCTCAATAGTAGGAAACATAATCACTACTATATTTCTCATGAAAGTTTTAGCGTTGGCCAACACATCCTTGCCTTTGATAATAGATGGAAGAGTTGCTTCTTTCACAATGGTCATATGCTCATATCCCACTGTGTTGGTTGCCTTGAGTGTAAATGGTGATATATTGTGCTGGTCAATTATTGATTGGCCCAAATAATTAGCATCCCTAGTAACCTTCACATTACTTTTTTTTATCTTCTTTTTCAAGAGGACTCAACATCAAATGCTCGTGCCCAAAATGCTTCACTGAATCAATTTCATCACCTTCATATTCATCTTTAGACTCATATTTGTCATAACTAATCTTGAGTGCTTGGATAACAGAGGATTTAGAGTGTCTTTTTTTTTTAAATCCAAATTATCCTTGGTTTCCTCTTGCAGAGACCCCATTATGTCTAGAAGTTATAGAGAATCCATCATTATCATTATTTCTACCACACTTCAACCAACCAAACATAGATATACCCTACTTATTAATCTAGTTATCCATATTGAGTTCCTCTTCAACCAGACATTTGAATTGGGCCTACCTTCTATTAGTGCATATTTTGTTAAAATAATTTGTTTTGGGGAATTCGTGTGGAGACAAAGAGGTTTCATTCTCCCAGTCATATTCAGATATACTGACTTCATGAATTCTTGCATGACCATTAGTCTTCCAAAATGGCATAATCTCAAGTGTTATGTATAGAGGTGAAGAATACAATGTTTCTACTATCCTTTGGGGTTGGAGGGTCATGGATTCTACAATTTTCAGTACCTTTTGCGACAAAATCTACCCTAAGGTCTCGGTTGAGGGACCTAAAAGAGCAGAAGGCATACAATCATAAGAAGCATTCAATTTACAAGTTCTAATGCGTAAACTAGAAAACTAGGAATAGGTGACCTTGCCCATATGTCCTATGTTTGAGGTCGATCCCCTAGGGTGAAACCCACTTCTACTCTTCGTGCTTCAAAATCTGCTACTCACTCTGGACAAAGCACAGATACTAGTTGTACAACATATATATCGTAAATGTCAGTATGTTGGATCATATAAAATTGTAAAAGATTCATGAAATAACGATTATAAAATCACCAACATGTATACGAAGCATATAAGAACATGACATTAGGAATGGGACAGAGCTTCTTTTATTGATGTATGTGAAAAGAAATTGTAGATATCACATGAAATCAGCCACAGCTCTAAGTGAAATCGTCCTTTGGATCTGTACAACCCAAGTGTCAACAATATTCTTCCATAAGAGGTGCACAAAGGATGTAACATAAGGAGGGTGAACATCACAAGTAAATAAGGGTTTCTTGAACCTGGGAAGTGTAGGAGGCACAAGGATAATCAAACTTGATCTGGGCTATAATAGGCTATAGTATCAATAAAATTCTCTCTCCTCCATTTGGCCTTCCCAATGAGGTGTATTTATACTTCCTCAAATGAGTTTTTCAGTTGGGAAATAGTTTGGCCACATGCCGGTGTAGGTGGTTCTCAGGTAAAACCCATAAAACCCGCTTAATTAATAGGGATTTTATTATTTTTTAATATATTTAAATTGTATACACAGGTCAGATATGAGTGGACCTGCGTATGCACGCATAAAAGTCTAGGCAAAGTCACGTAAGGAATTCAAAATAATGTTTTTTAAAAAGTTGACCAAGTCTAAAAGGAAAGGGCTACCCAAGGCTAATGAATAATTCATCAAGTATATAAAGGTGATAAATGATGCTATGAAATATGACCCCTAATATATGAGGTCATAAGGGGTACATTATGGCCGAAATGTATTATCTGCATAAGACAGAATCTTGCGAAGACTTGAGAGGATTTCACCAGATTTCAGCCTGCCAAAAAACAATGAAAGAAATCAGAAAGAAAGCTCATGTCTGAGGCATGCATACCCATGCTCAGTCAAAGAAAATCATGTATGCACAAAAATTATGGAGTGGATCCAATCATTAGGGGAATATTGAAGTCTAAAATGGGCCTCCTAAGAAAAATTTACAACCAAAATAAACTTTATATGAACCAATAGGATTCAATATGATAATGTCAACCATGGGGGACAATTCATCATTTTTGGAGTAAAAAAGTAAAAAGAATAAAAAATAATAAAATAATAAAACTATTTTTTCAAACCGTATTTTCAAATTATCTCCCTAAGTTTTTACTCAGATTTTGATCACAAGTACTCATTAGATGCATAATTTAATTGTTCATCCAAGGAGTACCAATGTTTCATACTTTTGATGGACCCTGCTACACGAAAAATGAGAAATACATGAAAAATGTGATTGCAATCACATTTTTCATGTATTTCTCATTTTTCCTATAGCAAGGTCCATTGAAATTATGCAATGTGGGTACTCCATGGATGAGAATTTAGATTATGCATCCAATGAGTACTCCTGCTCGAATTCCGAGTAAAAACATAGGGAGATAAGTTTAAAATACAAGTTAAAAAATAGTTTTTTTATTTTATTATTTTTTAGTCTTTTTAATTTTTATTTTATTATTTTTTAGTCTTTTTAATTTTCTTTTTTTCCTCTAAAATTTGATGATGTAACCTAATCGTATTTTATTATTTCCACTAATATTTTATAGTTTCCTTAGGAGGCCCATTTTAGACCTCAAAATTCCCCTAATGATGTATACAAGTATAGCAAGAACTGTAAAGTACATAGTGGTTCATCTGATCAATGCCCAGAAAGTACATATCAAAATCATGTCCAAGTATAAAATATAGAATACTGATCAATGATGCTACAAAGATATCTAATCACTAATGTCACAATTGAATCTCCAAGTACCAAATCATAAATGGTGGAAAAAATGGTACTGCATGCAACTCAAGTGCCAACATATAGAATGTTGTTGTGATGAACTGCAAAATATAAGGGTATATGGTGTCCCTGGCAGAAAAATGAAGAGTTGTAAAAGTAAACCAAAACATGCTAAAGAAAACTCGAGGTCTTCACCGATCACTATGGTACAGTTCTACATAATGGGAATAAATGAATTGAAGTCGACCATGTGAGAAATCATTTGATTACCAGTCATTGATGTATACCATTAACAAACGAAAGACAAATCACTGATAATGATGATGAGACTCAAGGTACCCCAATACAATATAACAAGTGAGAATGAATGAGTTGAATTCAAACACATGAGAGAATATACCAATCAGGAGACATAGATGTATTCTCAATGTCAATATCCAAGGAATCTGCCACTAATGACTGCAAACCCTAAGGTACTGACAAAATAATCTAGACTTTATTCCCATAGAGATGAGTCAAAGTCGATGGGAAAAGATCTATTGGAAGGAAGGAATTAAGTCATCCCACATCAGTCTAGTGTGAGTGTAACCCGCAGGCCAAAATTTGGAAGGAATCAAACAAAAAAAAGTGAAGTAACCACCCGAATCACATTTTTGGCATGCACAAAATGTAGCTATCGCATGGCAGAAACCCTCTAGACCAACCAATAATGAAATTTGACAAAGTGGCGAGGAATCCACTGATAGGTTCAAATGGAAACCAAGGCACTGCACAAATCCCAGGTGTGATAATGAAAGCTAAAGCCGAACACAAGGGAAACCACTCAGTCAAATATCCATGGTGTTGATCAAATTTTGAGCACAAGGTCACCTATCAATGATGTAAATAGGGCTAGGGTGCGGCTCTAGGTTTACTCTCAGAGCAATTTTTCGAAGTTGATAAGAGAAAAATCCATAGGCAAGAAGTCAATGGAGACCTTCTCAAACCTACACGAGAAAAGGACCAAATAACTGATGTGATAGAACAAGACTCTAAGAGACCGGGGATGGCTGACTAAAAAAATGAGTCAAGTCACCGCAGAAAGGCCGACTCAGATTTACTTCCCTTGAACAAAAGCACGACTCATTTTGACTATGGCATCACATGATAACTTTGTGTAAGTTTGTCATGCAAGAGGCATGAACAAGCCCTCCATATGATTGGAAGAGATAACGAACTGGGGGAGTACTGAATCTATAACAAGGTTATGGCTTCTCCTAAGTCAAAATAAACCCATCCCAAAAATGGAGAAAATAATTAGCTTGTATGTGCTTTGTTCAAGGGCAACACAACTGACTCTTTAGCTGCCATCAAATGTGGAAGTAATGTCCTAATCTAGATCTTTTTGGGATATTTAATTTTTTTATATTTTTTATATTGAAAGCCTAAAAAATAATAAAATAATGCCGATAGTACAATGCATAGAAAGACTGTCGATAAACATATGCACTAGTTCCTGGGATTTGAAAAATCCTACGCTCAATGCAAGGTGGCGAAACTGGTAAATGACACTTAGAGGAATGTTCCATCCATAGGCAAAGGTGTTAACTCACAAAAGGCTAAGTTATTTCATGGCTCAATTTCTAGAAATATAGGGTTAAAATATGGCTTATACACGAGTCCAAGTGAAGCTGACTTAAGGCCAAGATATACAAATGGTCAATATGCAATGCAAAAAAAAAAACTCAAAAAAAAATGGGAGCCTCTATGGTATAAAGATAGAAAAGATAGCGAAGAAGAAGAAGTATGAAGCTTGAACGTATAAGTCATGTAGAGACTAAAGAGGTCTCCCGAGCCTACACAATTTGTAGTATGGGTGACATATGCTAGCCAGGATCTAACTAAGAAGCCCATGTAAAGGATGGCTCTACCTGCCATGATGGCTCAACAGTCATGGAACTGAAGCAATGATGGAAACTTCTCTAAATCACTAGAATGGGTCTGAAAACAACCTATCCTAGCACTTACAAGGAAAAAGGTTAACAAGTTGTGAATAAATTCAAAAAGTAAACACCAAATTAATTTGCTAATTTTTTTTTGAATTTTTGGCATGAATAGGCCTTTTGGACTTTCATTTAGTCATTTGTGCCTTGAAGAAATTGTGAAAGAACTCTGGAGAAAAATTCCCCTTCTTGGAAACAAAGCAATTATCAATCAAATCAACCCAAATCTTCCAGGTAAGCCACTCAATTAGCTTAGTCATTAATTTATTTATGAATTCAAGCTATTTTTTTAGGAATTTTACCATAGATTTTATGTTTTTCTGTAACCCTCTGCGTATAAGTGGGTTCATAATTTTGAACTAGCATATAGATGTGACTGTGTGTGAAACAATTCAAGTATGCTCAGAGAGAAATTTTAAAATTAAATTCTAACAGATTTTGAATGAAATGATGTAGGATGATCATTAGATGGAGGGAGAGGGAACATAGCACCATTGACAATGAGTTCATGAAAGACCAATTACCCTTGGATATACTCCAGGGATGGGGATTGCTTAAGTTTTTTAAAATTCCAAACATGAAAATGAACACAATGTTTCTGGAAACACTTGTAAGTTATTGGGAACCAGAGGAGGATTGTTTGATGATCGACCAAATGCCATTAAGGATCAAAGTTGAGGACATAGATTTCATAATTGGACTTTCTCAAAGAGGAGAGCCAACAAATTTGCAAGGAAAGCCCACAGGAGGGATAAATGTCGAAGATTATATTCAAGTATATTGTGTAGAGGGTACTCAAAAGGTCAGGACATAGATCCCAATCAGAGAAGTAAAAGGGTTGCACATGAAAATACTTCTTTCCACCATTGTTAGAGTGGCTAGATCAACTTTCTTGCACCAAGATTCACTAGGAAACATGAGTTTGGTAGTGGATTGTCTGAACACACTATATGATTGGTGCACAACCTTATTGAAAAACTTGAAGAAACATCTGACCTCAATCCATAAGAATACAACAAAACATTTTGGTTATGGAACCATTCTATGCACATTCTTCTTCGAGAGTATTCTAGGTCTTCGCCCCAACATTATTTCTATCATCAATAGCCCTCGTGCTCCATGGATAGCAAGATGTGTAGATCTGATAAAGAGGTTGGGGGGTGGCGAGGTCCCCAAGGCTACTTGGGATGATGAGTTCTTACTATGGTGGGGGGAACAAGTCACTGCGGTAGAGGATTATCCCTATGCTAGCATGGATTTCAGGGGAGATTCCATATTATCCCTTACCACCCGGTGCAGCATGGGTGGTGATTGGTAAGATCACACAATGAATTTTGATTATATGAATTTTTTTTTTTCAATATATATGAAAATGAAAATTATTTTTTTTTATGAAAAATTGACTTACAAATTTATGGATCATGTTACAGATATTGGACTAGTGAGACTTGAGGGCTTCCTGAGGCACAGGTGCTGCATAAGAGAGGCTGAGGATGCCACAAAAGACCCAGGGAGGGTACTCCATGCCATACAGAGAAACTTGGATAACTTGACTCACCAAGTCCCTATGGTTGCTATAGATGACCTCCCCGAGGCTCTACATAGATGTGTGGTTGGAGTACCATGCAATTGGGTGTGGTTGTTCCATTGTGTGGAAATAACTATAGTGTTCTTTTGTAACACCTACCGAGGTCAGGGTCCACAACGATAGATTTTTATTATGATTGGATGACTATAATATTTTTTGATGATGAACATGATAGGGCATAAGCCCTAATTTTTCAAAACATGAATTTTTGGTTTTTGTATATTTTGGACACAACTATGATATATATATATATATATATATATATATATATATATATATATATATATATATATATATATATATATATATATATATATATATATATATATATATATATATATATATATAGAGAGAGAGAGAGAGAGAGAGAGATCAATTTTTATGATGTGATTGTCTCATATGTACAATGATGATTGATTTTTTTGATATTTAATGTATTGAATGATTAATATGCCAATCAATTTCTTCATTAGCTAATGAATCTGCAAATGAATTTTCTGAATGTGGAATGTGAATTAATGTAACGTAATGAAATTAACGTTTCAGCAAAAGAACTCTCAGAAATAATCAATGTAAAAATGGATCTCTAACATGATAGGTGTTGTTTAATTGTGAAACCACCAGTTGTGAATCCAAGTACACTACTAACGAATCAATACCAAGAGAAATTGCCTCTGAAAGTAGATTGACCACAACTGTATAATTTGCCACATTATTTGAAGCAGGACCAATGCATACACCCCTTGAGACTAGCATCTGACTGGATGGATAGTAAATTACCAAAGCCATGGAAGTAAGATTCCAGGTATGTCAAATAGCACCCTCGACAAAGCCAAAATGAATCTTTCATCCATAAACACCTTCCAAAGAAGATCAAAATCATCAAAGTCACATAAAAAACCAATAGAAAGATATGTAAAAAAAATACAATATATACAGACAAAGAAAATGCTAAGCAACAACCTAGGAATAATACTTCTTCAAATAGATCCCATTTCTAGGCTTCGACAGCTCGTTTCTGTTGAAATAAACCAAGGAATAAGCTCACTTCTTCATGAAATTTTTAACAATGAAAAGGCCATACCACATGGATTTGTATTTTCCAGCCCCCAAGGCATCCTTGTCCTGAGCATAAACCAAAACAAGGTCATCTTTAGATAAGAACCTAGGTTTGACACCTTATCATACTGAACTTTCACTCATTTCTTATGAGCGTTGTTCATCGTAACTGCATCTCAGCACTGCTCATCAAGATGTTCTAGATAAGCATGGAGTTCTTCGAGACTTGAAGTGTTAGGAAGAATCTCAACAGCCAGCTTAAGGGAAGGAATCTCATACTAAACAGGAAATATCGATTCCAAACCATAAACTAGTTGGAAATGAGTGAACCCAGTTGCAGTCTTAACAAAATTTCGGTATGCCCAAAGTGAAGGATACAACATGACATGCCAATTAGACTTGGCTGTATCGATTTTCCATTGAAGGATAATATTTAAGGACTTGTTTATGGCTTCAACCTTCCCATTGGCCTAAGGATTATATGGATATGAATACTCCTACCGAAACGAAAACTTATGAGCCAATTCAACCATCATGGTGTTTTGAAAACAACTGCCATGGTCAGTGACAATCTCTTTAGGAATACCGAAGCGAGAAATAACTTGCTTGAACACAAACAGTGTTGTTGTTTCACCATCATTCAAAAAGGTAGGCATATCCTCAGCCCACTCATAAAGTAGTCTACTGCTACAATAATGTACTTATGAAACTTCGCCGAAGGCAGGTTACAAGTAGTAAAATCAATACCCCAATTAGTTAATGGACCGACAGTGAAAACAAGAAAGAGTGAAGCTGGATGAGCACACATATTTCGAGTATAAAACTGACAAGGATGAATTTTTTGACCTCCTGAACACAATATTTGAAAATCAAGGGCCAAAAATATCCTTCACGCAAAGTCTTTTGGGCTTTAGTAAGACCAGATAATTGACCACCACAAGCTCCACTATGTAAATCATTTAGCACAACCTCAGCTTCTTTGAGAGTGATGCAACGTCTAAGGATAATATTGACCTTGCGACGATATAGAGTGTCATCGATAATAAGATAACTTTTTTCTAAGTGACACAAATTTGGATGCTCATCTTTTAAAAAAGCTAAGGGAAACTTCGAAGTCTGGAGATAAACAATGAGATCTTCATACCAAGGATCCTTTGAAGAAATGAGGGAAATATGTTCATCAAGGAATGACTCCTCATAAATAATCTCATATCCACAAGGAAACTCAGAGATCGAATCCAAAAATACCAAATATTTCTTGTTGGTAGACAAAAATTTGAGATCAAACTCTTGCAAAATGACAGTCCATCGATTGTGTTTTCCCCCAATCACTCACCTACTGAGAACAAATTGAAATGGATTAACTGCTACCAAAACATAATTTTTTAAAAAAAGGATGTAATTTCTAAGTCACTAGACAACATGAACAACTGTCAAAGCTAATTTCTCAATGGAAGAATACCACAGTTCAGGACCTACCAAGCCTCGACTTAGGTAATAAATGACATGCTCATAAAGAGAATCATCCTCTTGAACTAGAACCATACCTATAGTAGATTCTGATGTAGTGAGATACCAAAAGGAAGTCTTTGCTAGAATCTGGTGGACTCTATAATGGAGCAGAGGTCAATGCCTTTTTCAAAGCATCGAACAAGTGTTGAGAAAAGTCATCCTAGAATAATGGAACTCCTTTCTTCAATAATGTCATAAATTATTTCGTTGCCTTGACATAACTAACGATAAATCTCCTTAAGAAATATGATTTCCCTTGTAGACTCTGAATTTGATGAACAAAAGACGAGGGAGGTGACTGAAGTATTGCCTCAACCTTCAAGGGATATACTCGAATCCCTTCAGTAGAAACGATGAATCCTAAAAATTGACCTGATGTGATTTCAAAAACACACTTATTAGGTTTCAACCAAATTTTATAATGACTACATTGTTCCAAAAAATTTCGAATATGAGAGGGATGATCAATTCTATTTCGAGAACGAGCAGCTAGATCATCCAAATAAGCTTTGATGATATGCTTGATGTCTTGGAAATCATAGGACATGGCCCAATGGAAAGTGTCCCTAACATTTTTAAGGCCAAAAGACATTGTTTTGTATGCAAATGTACCCCAAGACGTATGATAATCTGATTATATCCCGAGAAACCGTCTATGAAGGAGAAAATATCATTCCCCACACAATCATCAATAATCTGATCAATAAATCGTGTGGGGTAATTATCCTTTGGAAATCCCTTATTCAAATCCCTTAAATCAACGAAAATATGTATTGTTCCTTGTTTCTTGTCCATAAGAATTGGATTCGAAACCCACTCTGTAAACGGAATTGGGTGTATGAAACCCACATTAAGCTGCTTCTCAACCTTGGCCTTGATATGTTTTGCTTTCCTAGAGTTGACCGGATGAAGCTTCTGCCTTATATGCTTAGCATTTTTGTAAGTATTGATCTCATGCTGGACAATTGATGGATAAATTCCAAGCATTTCCTCATAATACCAAGCGGACACATCTCGAATCTCTCTAACGAGATCAGTATAAGTATAAATTTCTTCCGGGGAACATTCAAATCTGATGAAGACATTCTCAATAATGTTGGGATCTCTAGAAATGTTCACCAGGATAGTCTCATAAATGATAGCCACGTTCTCTTCAGCAAAAAAATATTTTGGAGCTAATGGGTTCAAGACCGCGTGAATAGGACTGGAAGAAACAAGGCTAGACAATATTGATTCAACTTCCCACAAGTCTGGTAGAAAACAGGACCAATGATGAAAATAATCCCATAGTATTGCCACACCAGTCATTTCTTCAAGTATGGAATCTTTAGATGGAAGAATAGTATCGACACAATCCTAAGCAGAAGATGAAATAAGTGTCCAAGACAGAGCCACATCTTCATCCAACTCCACCGGTGAAAGAGAAATTGGAATGGAATCTGTAGAGTCAACAATAGATTGATAGAAAATCTCTGTTGCAGACATAGGGAATCTCATTCCACCCGCTTTACCTTCCTCTAATGTGGAGGTAGGAGTAGGTAAGGTCCAAGGATCTAAAAAATAATGAG